>OZ005741.1:129074868-129401732 GCA_963930735.1 Dioctria linearis
TTATCTTTGATTCCTTTGTCCTCAAATTTCTTGCCCTTTTGATTGCCGTTGTCATCCTTTTCATTGCCGCCTTTGCGAATCTTATTATCATCATCGTCAGAACCTTTGTCTTTACCTTTTCCGACCTTCATTATACCCTTATCATCGTCATTATCAGCATCTTTAGACCCTTTACTTTTCGTCTTTTTCTTTCTTTCATTGTCCTCGCTCTTGGATTTCTTTCCTTTCTTACTTTTATCACCGTAATCATCATCGTCGTTGGTTTTTTCTCCTTTCCTCTTTCGAATTTCGTTATCATCATCGTAGTCATCGACATCTTTTTCTTCCATTTGTCCGCAATGTTTCCATTCAGGTTTGCATGGACGTTGTGAAAAAGCTTCTGCATTTCCGTGGATACGTCCTTTGCGGTATGGGATTTCAAAGTTATGAGGTTGCAGTCTAGTCTCTCCACGGAAAGCTGGCTCTCTAGCTCGCCATCTTCTCCCTTCTTCTTCTGTTGTTTGCATTCGTCCTCGTTTCCTACAGTCGTTTTGCTGGTGTCCCAGTCTACTACATTTCCAGCATCGAATGACACCACGCGAAGGAGTAGTCTCTGATGACGGTATTCTGCTGTGAGTCTGCTGCCCAGCTCGATATCTCTGCCCTTCTTCTAGCGCCTCCATTCGTCGGCGTTCTCTGCAGTCCCTTTGGAGGTGTCCTGGTCTATTACAATTCCAGCAACGAAGAATACCACGTGAAGGAGTGCTCTGTGATGACTGCATTCTGTTACAAGTACATTCCTCCACAGAAATTTCTCTCACTCGTACTGCACTTCGAGAAGCTTGCCTGGCAGATTCATACGCTAGTGCAAAGGCTAGTTCTTTTGATATTGATTTCTTTCCTGCTAGCCTTAACGCTTGTTGTAAATTTTGATCTGCAATAGCGTTCACAAATGCTTCTGTTGCCACTTCATTAAGGAAATCCGCATTTACGCTAGAGTACGAAAGATAAGCTAATCTTTCCACATCAGCCTGCAGTTGTTGTAGTGACTCGCCATGCTTTTGAATCCTGTTGCGTAATTGCAGGCGATATACTTGCTGCATGTGCTCATCTCCATAACGTAAGTCTATCGCCTGTACTAATGAAGTGTAATCATGTTGCCTTTCAATCGATATAGTTTGTAATAGCTCTGACGCAGGACCTCGAAGTGCTAAAACCAGAGCTGTAGCTTTGTCTTCGTCATTCCATCCATTTACTTCGGAAGCTGCCTCAAACTGTCTCTGGAAAATATGCCACGAATTTTGTCCATCAAATATTGGAGGTTTCATTCTGCTTGCACCGGATATTTCAGTTCCTTCGTGCCGAGATTGTCGATGCTTCATTCTCTTCAAATCTGCTTTAAAGTTGTCAAGCTTCTCCGTAACAATTTGTTGCACTTCCGACACTTGCTGTTGAACTTCCAGCACTTCCTGCTGGATTCCTTCAATTTTTACATTTTGCTCGTCTAATGAATTCTTAAGAAAAGTCTTCTGTTCCTCCAAACAAGTTTCTAGACAATTCTGCAAAGAATTCTTTTGTTCATCCAAACGCGCTTCTAGAGAATTCTTTTGTTCCTCAAGAGCATTCTTTTGATCGTCCAAACAGGCTTCTAGAGAAGTCTTTTGTTCATCTAGAAGGGATTCCAGAGAATTCTTTTGTTCCTCAAAAGCATTCTTCTGCTCATCTAAACGTGATTCCAAAGAATTCTTCTGCTCATCTAAACGGGATTTGAGAGAATTCTTTTGTTCCTCGAAAGCATTCTTTTGTTCGTCCAAACGGGCTTCTAGAGAATTCTTTTGTTCCTCAAAAGCATGCTTTTGTTCCTCAAGAGCATTCTTCACTTGCAGGGTTGAAAGCTCCATTTTGGTCATTAAAGTACCCAAAAGCTGTTCTATGTTCATCGCAGGCTCTTCTTCAGTTTCTGATTCTTCCTCGAAAATGTATGTCTCAGGATACTTTTCTTCCTCTATGAAAGCTTGTCTAAGTCGCTCGTCTAGAACATTCTTTAGACCTGTCGTTTGCAATGACCGCTTCCCCAACTCCACTTTCAATTCCTGTATGCGAATCTCCTCTAGTTTGCGTCTCATTCTTGCGTGATTTCACAAAATTAATCACTCTTTGAATTTCAAAGTCAAATGCCACCATTTTATTTCGCGATTTTATCCCACTTCTGACACCAGTTGTTACGAGCGTGGCCTTAGTTCGTTATTTAAAACACAATATTTCGGATATAATTCAAAAGTTCTTTCTTTATTTAATTTCGCTGTTTACTCTCATAAATTCACAAATAATTATCAAATCAACTCTTTATAGTTATCGCTAGTACTGTACTTCTAATTATCGCAATCCAAATAGTTTACTTCGTTCACTTCACTGTCTGAAATAAGACTCGCCTCCTGATGTGAGAAGCGCCGTATTTATACTCTACGAATTATCCTAGAACTTTCCTGAATATTCCGTTCTCCGAACCCATAGTTTACTACGATGTCACTAACCTAAAGTTGTTTCCATTTCCAACAGATGTCGCTTGTGTCACTTTGTGGCACGTAACAATATATTATCTACTCCAGCATACACATACGGAGCAAAGCTAAGCTACTCCAGCACACACACAAGGAGCAAAGCTATATTATCTACTCCCGCATCTTCCTCACGATACATACATTCATTAGCGGCGATCGAGTATAAACACTATTCACCGTTTTCAGATAAAATGTGTTAATTTTAAAATAAAATAATTTGGTAAGGTGCAAGTGCAATAATTTTTAGTGAAGATGTGTGTTAGAGAAGTAGTAATTTTTGCAACATTGCGTTTCGGTTTAGGCGTTGATCGTACGCGCGTTTATTTAATTTATCACGTTTTTTTAAAAGTTGTTTTACTAGAGTCATTTTTTTACTGGAATAATCTTTGTTTAGGCGCATTTGTTCGGCTGAATTCGGAGTTCCGCGCGGTTAAATAGGAAGAAAGTTTTAAATAAAGTATGGTTTATTGTATTTTTTTTATTTATTGTGTGCATCTGGATAAGTAAAATAGAAATATTGAGAAAGCATATGTTTTATTTGTATATAGGTACGCATAAAGGAGGTGTTTAGAGTAATTGAGCGTAGTAATTACATTAGAGTTCTACAAAATTTTCGGTTCCAAGTACATATACCTATGAAGTATAGACGTTATTAGTTATTTCGTCTAAAAGTGAAATTTTTAAGTAAGTGTTATTACCAAAACCAGTAAAACAAAAAGAATAAAGATAGATAGGAAATCGATAACTGTGTGCAAGATGGCAGTTTCGTACGACAAGATCATGGACATAGTAACTAAATATGTACCAACGTTCTCGGGGGGAGATCGCCAAAACTAGTAAAAGAAATTTACAGATTTCTTAGCTGCAGCAAGGACTTGCACGAACCGTCTGGAACCAGCAGAGAAAAGCATTTGTTTGCAACAGGTGATTAAAGCAGCTACGTGCCACGGAAATCTTTCAGTGAATTAAGCACCGTAATGTTGGCTTGTAAGCAGAGACCTGTCGAGGATACTAGAGAGTTTAGGGATAGGATAGTGGAGCAGCTGGAGATTATGTTGGCGGTTTGAGATAAATCGCAAATATGGAATGAGTCTTGCTAGCAGAACGGAGATCGACGTAGTAACAACTTTTAAAGCTGATGTGAGCAGTCAGCACACCCGGTTTTACCTTACTGGAAGGAAGTTTGAAACACTGAAAGAAGTTCGAGAAGAAGTTCTTTATTTCGAAAAAGAGTCAAAGAGGCTGGAAGCTACGACCACAGGTGCATAGAAACAAGAATATTCCAGAGGAACATCACAGGATGGATGGAGAGCCAAGAATTTTACTGTTGAAAGGAAAAGACAGTCCCAAATACCTTTTGCATCGATACGGAGGCCAGTCCAATCAGGAATGAACTGGAAAACTGCGGCTAGGACAAGACTACCCAGAGTTATCTGTTGAAAATATAACTTTATCAGAACTACGACAGCATCAATTAGCTTTAGAATATACATTCATTTGATAATGTATTAGTACTCTTAACTGTTTGAATTCGGAACTCTCTTTGAGTTCAGTCACCATTAAGCCATTGTAACGAGCAGACGTGAATAAATTGTATTTTCGTAATCTATTCTAACCGGTGTCTTATTTAATCCTATCGTTTTTTAATATTTGGTGCCGAAACCCGGGATAACGTAGATGATCGGGAATACATAACTTAACGCGAACGTAAAATAAGTGGTGACTAGTTACACGAAACAATGGAATCCGTTAATCGCGCGACCTATAGGGGACAAGTAACGAGGCTGGCTAAGAACGCGAGCGAGTACTTGCAGTCGGCGGACTCTTATCTTAAATCGGAAAATATGGACAAGTGGGACAATATCGAAGGAGAGCTTTCAGTGCACCTTCAACGTTTAAAAAATGCTCATGAAAGCCTTAACAAAGCAAATAGTGAATATCGGGTATACGTTAAGCCAGAGGAATTCCCTAAAAAAAGTGAGTCGATAGCGGATTACGAGGATTAAGCTATCTCTGTAATACCTCGCATAACTCAACGTTTGGCGAAGTTGCGTCGAATGCAAGATCCGTTATTACCACAAAGGAATGCATCATCGTCACCAATATTAAGTCAACCTGAAAAGCTCAATGTCGTTAAGCTACCGAAATTACCTTTGAAAACATTGAGTGGAGATTTCAAAGAGTGGCTTCCCTTCTGGGAGCAATTCAAAATAGCCATCCATCAAGCGCTGACAAATTTAATTATCTCCAATCGGCTTTAAGGGATAAAGCGGCGGAGACCATAGCAGGCTTTACGCCTACAGAAGGCTGCTAAGATGGCGCTTTAGCTCTATTGCAAGAGAAATTTGGTAATTCTGACAAGCTTGTAGATAAAAATATCCAGGCATTGATGACCATACCAGAAGTAAATTCAAGATCGGATGCAAAGGGCTTGCGACGCCTTTATAATACTGTAATGACATGTTCACGATCATTAACAGCTCTAGGTATTCCCTGGAGTAACTATTCCATCATGTTACGGTCAAAATTATTGAGATGTCTACCCAGTGAGCTGCAAGTTGATTACAATCGTTTACATCATTTGTCTCCGGAAACAGAAGAAGAGTCAGTGGCTAACAGTACTGCATCGAAAGGCGATAGTGAAGCTTCAGTTGCGTTTGATGGTGACAAGCAAATGAAAACTCTTTTGAAATTCATTAAAAGAGAAGCGGAGTCTCTTGAGAACTCTTATGATGAGAGAGTACAGCGCAAACTACCAAAGCTTTATACCACAACCGCAGCCGGATTATTCACCAGCAAGGCAAATAACTCTTGTTTCTTTTGCAAGTCGACACACCATCACACCAGAGACTGCAGCGGCCCCCAAACTTTGCAACAGAGAAAGGGAATGCTCAAGCAGGACGGCCGATGTTTTCGCTGTACAAGCCGTGGACATTCTTTGAAGAAATGTTTAAACCGACGCTTGAAGTGCAATACATGCAAAGGTTGCCACGCTCAATCAGTGTGCGATCCTAATTATCGTCGCAATATAATTACAGAATCTATACAGTTATCAAAGCCCAGTGTCAGTGATCTCAATGCAGGCATTATTCAAAATTTAGCTCTAAACCTTTACGCTGCAAACAATTATCAGAATTATCAGCTAGCTAATGTTTATTTACAAACGGCATCAGTGTTTGCTCTAAATTCAGATCAAAGTAAAAAATTGGTGCGCTTAATTTTGGATGGAGGCAGTCAGCTGTCATTTGTCAAGGAAAGTATCGCTGAGAAGCTAAATTTACCTATAATCGGCATACATAACCTCAGTGTTATTTCATTTGGAAGCGAGAAGCAAACACCAGTAAAGGTATGTAATAGTGTTCGTTTGTTTTTAAGAAGCCAATATGATTCTAGAATGGTACTGCTTGAGGCTGTTGTAGTACCTGAGATCTGTTTGGATGTGTTGGCGATTCCTCTTATAAGTCAGCCGGAATATTACGATCTGAAATTGGCAGATGCATGTCCATATAAATGTCAGCCGGAAGAAGGTATTGGAATATTAATAGGTGCAGACAGCTACTGGAATTTTGTAACGGGGGATCAACATCGTCTCTCGAGTAACTTATCAGCTATCAACACAATATTTGGTTGGACCTTGCAGGGACCAGCACCAGTAAGTGTTTCCAGTCTAAGCACGTTCTGAATGCATTGCACGTAAGTGCTGTAGATGAACCTTGTTTACAACAATTTTGGGATCTTGAGGTGATTGGAATAATGCCAGCTAACATTGAAGCCGAAGGATTCAACAACGATTTCTCTACCAACCACATTACGAAAAAGGGCAGTCGCTACGAGGTGTGCTTACCGTGGAAATATGAAAAATATCTTCTCGACGACAACAAATCAGGTGCGTTAATTAGGTTAAATTCGCTTATTAAAAGGCTTTCTCGAGTACCTAGCAAATTGTAGGAATACGACGAGGCTATGCAAGACTTTATTTCAGCAGGATTTGCGGAGCAAATTATTGAAGATGACGAAGCATCCCGCAGTTATTATATGCCACATCGTCCAGTCTACAGGGATGACAAAACAACGACGAAACTCCGTATTTTCTTTGATGCGTCAGCGCATGCGGAGAATTGCCTATCTCTAAATGATTACTTGCCACCAGGACCTAATATGCTTCCCGACGTTTTGAAAATCCTACTGAACTTTCGACTTGGATCTATAGGTCTAGTTGCGGATATAGAGAAAGCGTTTTTACAAGTATCATTGGATGTTAAGGATCGGGACGTGCATAGATTTTTTTGGTTCCAGGAGAAATTGAAATCAGTAGAGCGCCATCCATCGCTTCAAATTTATCGAATGACTAGGGTGACATTTGGGGTGACATGCAGTCCGTTTCTCCTGAGCGCTACTTTACATAAGCATTTGAAAAGCGAGATCGAGCAATTTCCAGAAACCTGCAGGATACTTAGCGAGTGTTTTTATATGGACGACATGGTGTGCAGCGCAAAAAATGTGAAATCGACAATTAAGTTATACAAAGAAGCAACTGAGATACTTAAGGATGCTTCGATGAATTTAAGGAAATGGAATACGAATCATGATAAAGTAAGAGGTCAATTTTATGAAGTTGGATTCAAAAGGTGCTTGGAGTATTGTGGTACGTGCATAGTGATGAATTGGCAATAGATACTAGCCAAATTGAGTCGTTTATTAAATCATCTTCCACTAAACCAACAAAACGCGGTGTACTCCAGGTTATTTCTAGATTTTTTTGACCCTTTAGGTTTCCTAGGTCCTTTTCTAGAAAGGTTTAAGATATTATTCCAAGATATATGGAGATCGAAACTATCTTGGGATGAAGAGTTACCTGCTGAGCTACTAAATATTTGGTACAGCTGTTGCGAAGATATTAAAGAGTTAAAGTACCTAGCAATTCCAAGGTGCATTTTTCATACATTAGTGGTAGTAAACCAAGAACTCCACCTGTTTTCGGATGCAAGCTTAAGTGCCTATGGCGCAGTAGCCTATGTGAGAGCAATAAGTGAAATAAACTAAACGAATGTGCAATTTCTTTGTGCGTAAAATAGAGTCACCCCATTTAAGGAAAACAGTGCAAAGGAATTAACGTTACCAAGGTTGGAACTGACGGCTGCATTGATAGCAGCCCGCTTGTCTTCCTACATATGCAATAATTTAAAATTAAAATTCATTAATGTTTACTTCTGGACAGATTCTAAAATTACCCTTTGTTGGATTCTGAATAACAATCGGAAATGGAAACCCTATGTCAGCAATAGGGTTCAAGAAATAAATGAATTAACGAAAAAAAATACCTGGAGTCACTGCCCGGGAAAGGATAATTCCGCAGACTTGTTAACAAGAGGTGTATCATCTAAAATATTATCGAACTCTACACTTTGGAGACATGGACCTCCATGGTTACAGAGCGATTGTGAATTTTGGCTTAAAGAAAAACCATCGATAGAAATGCCTAAAGCAGTAACTGCCTTACAAATTGAAGCGAACATTAACGAAATTACTTCTAGTGAGCCTTTATTCCCAGCGGAAAATTATAGTAGTTGGCGAAAACTATTGCGAGTGACTGCTTATGTCTTACGTTTCACCGACTTATTTCGACGAAGATCAACTCAGCAAAGAGACTTTCTAGTAATGGAAGAATTAGAAAGGGCTGAAGAATATTGGTTGAAGTATGCCCAACGCCAGGAATATCAGAATGAAATTAACGCTCTTCGCAATGGAAAACCAATTGAGAGATCCTCTAAGCTGCTTACTCTAAACCCAACATTAGATGAAGGGGAGATTCTACGAGTCAATACCCGAATACGAAATCAGGAGCTGAACGCAGTTTCTAATCAACCTATTATCTTATCAAAAGGATCGTACATCAGCAAGCTCATTGTATTAGATGTTCACCAGAGAATGATGCATAGTGGGGTAAGCGCCGTCCTCGCGGAGCTTATGCAACGATTTTGGGTGATTAAGGCCCGACAATTAATAAAAGGCGTAGTTATTAAATGCACAGTGTGCAAAATGTTGTTCGCTAAACCTGCTTCGCAACCATTTGCTCCCCTTCCTCGCGACAGAATGACAAATTCTCGAACGTTTGAAGTAACTGGAGCTGACTTTGCTGGACTACTATATGTAGGGGCACCTTCAAGAGATAAGGCAATAAAAAAGGTATACATTTTACTTTTCACTTGTGCTGCAGTAAGAGCTGTACACTTAGAATTAGTAGCTCACATGTCTACTGATTGCTTTCTAATGGCATTCAGAAGATTTATTGCTCGTAGAGGACGGCCTAAGGTTATATATTCAGATAACGCCAAGACGTTTAAGCGGGCTTCTAAAGAATTACTGATTTTACATAAGCTAGTGCAGAACGAAAAGGTACAAGGATTTATCAGTAATCAAATTATTCGATGGAAGTTTATCGTTGAAAAGCCCCTTGGTGGGGAGGTTTTTGGGAACGTCTTGTGCGCAGCGTCAAAAATGTACTGAAAGCGACTATAGGCTGGGTCACTCTTAGTAGTGAAGAGCTACAGACTTTGCAAACTGAAGTAGAGAGCATCATTAATTCACGTTCGCTGACATATATTTCAGATGATCCTAAGGATCTAGCACCGCTTACACCATCGCATTTTTTAGGTAGCTCTCCTTCGATTTCGCCCCCTCGGCCTCTGTTCAGGAGAAGCGTTGGATGCGTGAATATCTACAACAGCTGCGATCGTTGCATCATGCTAAGCCTGTGTTTTCAACCCAAATTGGAGTCAATGATATAGTTCTCGTCTACGATCAAACTAAGCCCAGACTTTTGTGGAAGTTAGGTGTGGTTGAGGATGCCTAATGGAACAAAATTGAGAAGACCGATTCAGCATCTATATCCCTTGGAATTGCAGTAGCTCTGCGGTGTATCTTTCTGCCGGGAGGATGTTGAAAATATAACTTTACCAGAAATACGACAGCATCAATTAGCTTTAGAATATACATTCATTTGATAATATATTAGTACTCTTAACTGTTTGAATTCGGAACTCTCTTTGAGTTCAGTCACCATTAAGCCATTGTAACGAGCAGACGTGAATAAATTGTATTTTCGTTATCTATTCTGACCGATGTCTTTTAGCTGGTTAACTACTTGGGTATCGTTTTTTAATATTATCAAATGCTTTAAATGCGGTCAACCGGGACATATTTCAAGAGAGTGCCAACAAGTATTCTTCTGTACTGCATGTCAGTAGTATGGGCACGAGATATCTAATTGCCGAATTCATCGCGTAAGAGTGGCCGACTGTGCAGCTAGCATTCAAGATAAATTCCATTCACGAAGGGAGGGGCTTTATTGCCAATTCTACCGAACACGTGACCATTACACGGACATCTGCGTAAAGAAGTATTTAGCAGATAGAGAAGAAGAAAAATTGACTTCCAGTAATAAATTTATCATCACAGTCACATCAGATACAGCCTTAGAAGGTAAGTTTACGCTTTTAATTGACACTGGATCCACGTGTAGTTTAATTAAAGTCAATAGAATAAAAAGAAATACACCGATACAAACACAGCAGAAAATACAAATTGGTGGACTGCTTGAATTTGTTAGGAGCTTCATAGGCACTTGTGATGCGAATTTGCTTATAGATAACCGTCACCAGGCTTGTCGATTTAACACCATAAGCGACATAGATTCAATTCCAGCAGACGGTATCCTTGGCATGGATTTCCTCAGTGACAAAGCTGTTATCGACTGCGTGAATAGGAAATTGTAATTACAAAGCGCCGAAGGATTGATAGAAAGTGCTGTTTGTGGAAACATCGTAGCTAGTGAACAAGCTGTAATCAATACTTTTCATTGCTATAATCAAGGAAATCTTTTACAAGCCAGGGTAGAGTAGATTCAAATGAGCATTGCAGGAAACATCCGACCATGTACTAATAAATCAAATAGCGAATGGGAAGGTACCACTTGTAATGTAGAGCCAGATTCAAGACAAGAAGAGAAAATTATACCAACATTGGAGGAATCATCTCGGGCACCATTATTGGAAAAAATCTTGACTACAGCTCACGACAGTTCGAGACTTCATAAGGTAAGTGTCGAAGAATTTAAGCAAGGGGTGTAGAAAACCTAAGCATGAGGGGTACAGCGGAATTAGGCTGAAGGATGAACGTGCATTCGTAAGAATCGCCAATGCAACAGCCTATTTTGTAAAAAATCCTAATTCTTTCCATGAAAAAACAAAACCTCACAGATTTGACAAACAATCTGTATGGCGCTATAATTATCGGAAAAATTTCTATCTTCAATTAGGGAAAGCCTAGGAGATTAAGCAAAAGAGTAAGTTAGAGATGCCAAAGCATAGTTGTCAAACAGGTATGGTAATAAGATTAATAGGACAAATCTTACCCTAAATTTGACCGGGCTGCACAAGGTAGATAACGGTTATGACCCAGGAATCGGGGGACATAATCAAATGGGTTTCCAACAAATTCCCTCCAATCTCAGAAGAAATTCGATGAACGGAGTTTGGTAGTCAGTAAGGTAAATTTGCAGATATAGAGGTAAGAAAATGTGTTTTAAAAATATAGAATGAAATTAGAAAAAAGTTTTTTTTTATTACGTAAATAATGAGGATTAAAAAAAACAAAAAGAAATAACAGATTTAAAAGAAAGACAAGTTAAAAAAATAATGAGAAATACTAGTTGACAAGAAATAGAAATAGAAACAACTAATAAAGGTTTAAAGCAAGGATCGAAAATTAAAAAGTAAGGAGGGAAGATAAAAACATAAAAGTAGTGAAAATAAAGAAAAATGTAATATTCAAAAATCGAGATTCATAAATAAAGAGCAATAACCATTACTGTAATTGTATATTTTAGAGGTTAAGAAAGATTAAATATAAATGGGAAATTATAATAGCAGTGTAGTGTTAGCCTTAAGAGCGGGATGGAAATTTACATAAATTGCAGATAAGTACGGCAACTAAGATGCGGAAAGTTCCGGTAGCTGAGATTAACACCATGAAGTAAGCAGCAGAAATAAGGAAATTAGAGGAAAAGCAATGGTTATACGGAGCACCGGAGAATTTAACTTATAGATATGGATGTGAGTTCATGAGTAAAGTCCGTAGCTATCTTTTACCTATTTATCTATGTTCCGTCTCGGAACAAAAACTAAAAATAAACTTATTTAATAAAACCCTAAAAACTAACACTCACAATAATTCCCGCGAGTGGAGGTCAAGAATTAAAGAATAAATTTGAATTAAATATTAGAGGTAATGATAGAATTTAGTAAAATCAATGAATTTGAATTAATGAATTAGAATTAGTTAGAGTAAAAATTGAATTAATTTGTACCTGAATTTATAATCTTTAAAGTATATTGTTCGATAAATAGTGAATTTTGTTATTTTGAAAAACGCCTGTCTTATCATTCCACAACCGGCACCTGCCCTCCCTTTTTTTATGCTAAACCCATATTGGGATTTAACAATCTACAATATTAGATAAATTTTTCTTGACAAGCTACTATTAAGAAACAATACAGCGTTACTAGCGCGTAAATGAATCTTGAGAAGTCGGTATTCTTGTGACACATATATAGTATTATGTAGAATTAAAAATGTCTATTTCTATAGGCACGGATGGACTCTCGATATAATTGAGAAAACTCCTTCGTACCCATAAGAAAATCCAGAAAAGATATATAATATTTCTACAAATATTATTATCAATCGTTCGAACCACTGACCCTCATGGCAACGAGATAATTGGGAGCACATCTCCTGGAAAATAGTATACTCATAGAACATCGAAAATGAGACCAACGATTTTTGTTTTGTTCACTTGGTTATGGTAGAATTAGAGAAGTGTCAGTAACAGGAGCGGTTTTGTACGTCGTCTTATGATTGGACTTTTAATGTTTAAATGTTGCTAACAAACCGGAACTAAGATCTGGAATGGTCTATGACAGGTCAGGGATGAAAAAGATTTTAACATGAGTATCCAAAAATTGTTCATTATAAGATGTTAATACTATTCAGGAAATACTACACAAAAGCTAGAAGTGGAATAAGTGTAGCATAAAAGTGCTGGCAGTAGAAGTTTGGAAAACGTCTTGTAAGGCAGGAGATGAAGAACACACTCAGGCCAACAGTAACAAATGAGAAATTCTTCCCAGGACGACATACTCCAAACTCGTAATTCAGATCAGCAGCAAGTCGAGGCAGACGTCCACCTTATCATTGATATGACATCATCCTTTAGCGAACCAAATCATACATTTCGACCATCATCAACAAAGAGTTCGAGCGACTACAGTAAATTTAAGGCTCGTAATTGTATTAAAGAATAAAGGTATATTAAGGTATAATTATATTAAGCGAAGTAGTCAACAAAAAAGGAGAAGATCAATATACAGGGTGTCCCGTAAGTCGACGTCAAGCCGGAATCGGGTGATAGACCAAATCATAACAGTTACCAGAAAAATATAAAAAAAAATCTAAGTCATGTATTTTTCAAATTATAGACATTTCTTTTGTTTTCGAGAAAATGTACACTTTGTGATGGTTTTTTAGCGCCTGTTGCTACAAATCTTTACTTTTTTTCAATTTTATTTTTCTTGTGCTGCTGCTTTAAATTCTAAGCCTACTGTTCCAGCTTGGAAGAAAATGTCACATTTTGCCGAACCAAGAATAGAAAATTAATATTTCACCCAACTTTAACTGACTGTAATGAAAAAAAAATGTACTGTGCCAGTTTGGCAAGTAACTTTAAAAGTTGACGCATTTAATAAGGATTCTAAAATGGTATAAAACTTGCTACATTATTTCTTAACCCAAGAAACCCAGTTTCGAAAAAGTTCTTTTCACCTACTAAAAGTGATTCTAGTGTACCCAAAGCTTGCCGTTAAGATCGTAACTTTCAGATTTTAGTTTGAGTGAGACGGAGAGTCATTACATGTAGTGTGAGTGATAGTTACGCTCGCTCGTCAAATCATTGAGTTTTTACAAATGTGCGTCGTCTACTCTCCACAGAGGGCCGACTTCCAAACCAAGTATGTACATGCTGAAAAAAAAGTTCCTTACCTTACGAGGACGTAGTACTTCAAGCAGTTGAAGAAGACCCAAGTACTTTGGTACGTGCAATCCAGGAAAGCACAGGAGTGCCTAAAAGTATGGCTCACCGAATTTTACAAAAAACATGAGCTCCAGAATTACGGAAGCAGTTGAATTTGTCATCAATGGAAGATTTGCCCGTCTGATAACCCGATCCTTTTTAAGAAGATGTCGAACTTGTATTGCAGCCGAAGGAAGGCAGTTTGAACATCTTTTGTAAATAATAAATCTTAGCATCCAAATAATTGATGTTTAATTTTAAACTTAAGGAAAATTTGTCCTAAATTTAACAAAAAGTTAGCATCTCTAACTTGAAAGCGTCACTATCTGTCTCACTTACACTTCATTGAATGACTCTCCGTCTCACTCAAACTAGATTTTTAAACTTACGATCTTACGGCAAGCTTTGGGTATACTAGAATCACTTTTAGTAGGTAAAAAGAACTTTTTCGAAACTGGGTTACTTGAAGAAAAAATTTTTTTTTCCGTAATCTAAGAAATATTGTAGCAAGTGTTATACCATTTTAGAATCCTTATTAAATGCGTCAACTTTTAAAGTTACTTGCCAAACTGGCACAGTACATTTTTTTTTCATTACAGTCAGTTAAAGTTGGGTGAAATATTAATTTTCTATTCTTGGTTCGGCAAAATGTGACATTTTCTTCCAAGCTGGAACAGCAGGCTTAGAATTTAAAGCAGCAGGTTACATAAGCACTATTCGGGATTACATAAGAAAAATAAAATTGAAAAAAGTAAAGATTTGTAGCAACAGGAGCTGAAAAACCACCACAAGGTGTACATTTTCTCGAAAACAAAAGAAATGTCTATAATTTGAAAAATACATGACTTAGAATTTATTTTATATTTTTCTGGTAACTGTTATGATTTGGTCTATCACCCGATTCCGGCTTGACGTCGACTTACGGGACACCCTGCATATACGTACAGTTAAAATAGTTGCTCTATTGAACAAATCAAAATTAAGGTACTGTTTAAGCAATAAACATTAAAAACAAAATTCACAAGTCAATAAATGTTATTGTAGAAAAAAAATGCAACAGAAATTCAAGGTAAATTTCATGTACTTTTGCATCAGTGTTATGGCCCGATATGCGGAAGATTCTTGCAACAGCCAAGGGCAGATTCTGCCAGAATAGTCAGTGATTGCTAAACAATTACCTCGCATGGAATTGTTCTGCAGCCGTCGGTTATTTTGCTGATTAGCCCAACAGCTGGCTGCGATGAGCGCTTAGTGGAGCAATCGACGATTACAATAATAATTAACCTCGCATGGTAATTGTTATGTAAGGCGATTGAAGACATTTTAAAATCATAACTGATCATCAGGCTCTCCGAGGGGTTTTTAGGGTTAAGGACACCACATCTCGCATGGTGAGGTTCCACCAAAAACTTTCGGAGTTTGATTTTGAAATTGTCTAGAAGAATGATAGGGAAAATGGCAATGCGGATGCTCTTAGCAGAATTCCCAGAGATATAGAGCACGCAGAGGAAAAGTGTGGTAATGAATATCCATGTTGTGCAGTTACTCGAGCACAGGCTAAAAAAGATACAAATGACGGAAAGAGGAAGCAAGACTCTTCTCCGGAATCCGAAGATGAAGATGATGGCCCGATATGCGGAAGATTCTTGCAACAGCTAAGGGCACATTCTGGCAGAATAATCAGCGATTGCTAAACAATTAACTCGCATGGAATTGTTCTGCAGCCGTCGGTTATTTTGCTGATTAGCCCAACAGCTGGCTGCGATGAGCGCTTAGTGAAGCAATCGACGATTACAATAATAATTAACCTCGCATCGTAATTGTTATGTAAGGCAATTGCTTACTACTAAGTGACTCAGGTGCTGCAACCGGTAGAACAAACGACAAGGTTGTAAAGTTTACTTCCTAATATGGGACATAAAAGACCAGTGGCTAGTCTGGCGGGTGCAATTCAGTGATCAGTCGCGTCGTATCTCTTGGTTTTAAGGTGTCAAGTTCCATTCGGTTCGGAATATTTAATTAGCTATTGCGTTAGGTCAGTTTTTAGTAGTAAATAAAGAAGTACATATGTTCAATTAATTCGAGTGTTCTCATTTATTCAAATGTGTTTTATTTTTTGCTTTGGGACACGACATCAGCAACACCTGCAAACAAATAATAATTTCGTGAGATCGAATTTCACGCATGAAATTTGTTAAATTTGAATTTGTTGATTCTGCATATTTCTCATATTAAAATTTGTATATAAATATCGAGCTTTTGTAAATAGAATTTAGAATAAAGTTTTTATTAAATGAAAGCGTTGTTCTGTTATTCAGGGTTTAATTAGGAAGCCTTCCTAAACCAACCAAGTCTGAACTGTGGAGGAATCCTTCACGGCTTAAACAAAAATTGTTGACCCCCACGTGATCTTATTCGCTACTTGTGTAACAAAAGTAGTGCTATATCATGCACCACAATCAGTCCAGACTCTCTTTTGGCATCCATTCGAGAGCTCAATATTCAAATCTCGCTTTCTTAAGAAGCTGGATCTTCTTTCGTGCCAACCTACAGCCGAAGGGTATATCATAGAATACCTCTGGAGCTCACTTTATGGCAACAGGCGACACAATAGCCAGCAGTACCCGGATTTCATTTGCAGCTCAAGCAATTTGAAGGAATTACTACATAAGTAGTATACTGTGTCACGCAGAAGCACCTACTTGCATTCCACATTCCCTTTGGCATCCATTTGAGAGTTCAGCAGTCAAGTCCCGCTTTTCTTAAGTTTTTTTCTTCCGTTGTGGCTACTTACAGCAAAAGGGTACATCAAGAAATAGCTCAGGAGCTCACTTTGTGTCAACAGGCGACACAATAGGCAGCAGCATTCAGATTCAATTTGCAGCTACATCAATTGGATTGAAATCAGATATAGGGACTCAGCACCTCAGAGTAAGCCAAGGAACATCTGGATCTCACATTGTATCAACAGACGATATAATAGCCAGCAGTATACGGATTCAGCTTGCATCCAAGCAACCAATATCACTCACCACTCTCGATTTGCATTAATTTGAGAGTGCAAACAGCCGTATCTTGCTCGTAGCAGATAGCAGTGAATCAATCAGAACTGGCTGATCATTTCAGACCATAATCAGCTCACTACTGCAGGACGAAAAACAAAGGTGAAGGTACTTGTGAGATCTAGTCTCGAACGTAGGGAAGGGAGTGCCGGTTTCTGATGGACAACTCAGTTTAAAAATTCAAATATAAAACTTTTATTCAAAAATTCAATTTTACTTAACCTAATATCACAATTCAGTTTCAATATAGAATAATTCAATGTAAAATTAACCTACAAACTAGTACAATTCACTATAAAATTCAACAAATTAAAAATTAAAATTAAAAAAAAATGATGCACCTCCTTGCTTGCTTTACTTCTGAAAAAAAAAGGAAGAAGATGATCTGAGCACTATCATCAAGTTAAATTTTCAATATTTAGTAGTTGCAAAATGCCTTTGTGCTGCGTGTGGGCACAAGGAAATAATCAGACACTCGGATTTATCTCTGGTCCGAATTATGGTACGTGTGGGCTCAACGAAGTAAAAAACTTCTATGAAAGGATTCAGCCTCAGATTTGTCTCTGGTCAGACTTATGGTACGTGTGGGCACAAGGAAGTAAAAAACTTCTATGAAAAAATTCAGACTCAGATTTGTCTGACCAGAATTATCTTCTGTGTAAAAGGATGTGAAGCTCAGGTTATCCCTGATCAGAATTATCTTCTGTATAAGAAGCTCAGGTTATCCCTGATCAGAATTATCTTCTGTATAATAAAAAATTCAGGTTATCCCTGACCAGAATTATCTTCTGTATGATGGGAAAGAAAATTCAGGTTATCCCTGACCAGAATTATCTTCTGTATGATAGGAAATTCAGGTTATCCCTGACCAGAATTATCTTCTGTATGATAGGAAAGGGAATTCACGTTATCCCTGACCAGAATTATCTTCTGTGGAAAAAGGTAGGAAGCACGATTCTTTTTACTCAGATTAACTCTGATACAGATCAACTCTGCCAAAAGAATGGTGCCATCTACTGAAATTCATCGGCTTTATATAGCCGCTGTAACCAGTTACGTCTTCTCGCCTCTTGGTGTTGCCCTAGCAACGATTCACGCGATGTCTGAATGTACCACAGACAGTTGGTTGACGTAATGTCACTTGAAGTCATCGACAATTGTAAATATTAGAAGGTACGTATGCTTTTGTGCATTTTTATATTGATTTATCTATTTTATTAATTAATTTCGATTGCTTTTAGGTGAACTGCAGCTCCCCAGGGTTCTAGTGGATGTTTCCCGATTTAGTTTGAGCTAATTTAGGCGAGCATTTCTGATGGAAAATATGCAAGTTATCAGATAAGTATTTTTGTTTATGGTTTCAGAACTTGGTTCTTTGTGTTTCTTTTATTTCATTTTAGGTAAATTGAACGTGAAGCTGGGAGTACATCGGGGATTAATATGATGCTTGCTCTGCATTAAAGCTGACAGCAGAGCATTCAACGTGGGAATTCAACATATTTTGTGATATATGTGTGAGGACTGAACATCCTCCCGCCTCAAAAAAAATATTTTTTGTTTTGTGAATAAACTTACGTTTTGTTGATGGAAGATGTGTAATTTGTTCCTTTTCATCTTCATAGTAACATCTCCAGGCAGAGACCATTTGCAGAACGTCTTTGCTTCCCTGATGACGTTCCAAGGAGTATTTGTCGATTCCAGCAATTTGATGACGATTGGCGTGGCAATAATTCTTTCAATTAAATCCTTTGGAATTTCTGGTTCTGATTTCTCTGGTGCTTGCTTGGTACTGGGTGCTGGATGATCTCGGAATTCCTTTGGAGGAGTAATCGGGACACTCATAAATTGTTCCTCTGTTTTCTTCGGTGATGTTTTGCTAATAGTTTTTTCAGCTGAAGTCTGGATAACACTAGATGTGCTGGCAGTAGGCGTCACCTCATCAAGATTTCCTGGCAAACTTGGTAGTGTCTTGCTTTTACCTTTGTCATTTGTCCGTGGGCATGCTGGATGAATTGGGGCCTCTCGACAACGATTACTTGACCTCGGTCTGAATTGTGGTTTGCTGCTGACTGTTGTGTACACTTCAGGCAGACTTAGTGGTACAGATCGTTTTCCAGTAGGTAGCCTTGGTTGAGTTTGGATGCGGACTTCTGGGAGGTGTTCTTTAGCTCTTGGCTTAAATTTCAGGCTATCGTTTGCCTTAGATTTGGTCTGCAATCTTTTTAGATCAGATGTGGCTGGCATGGACTCGAAGGGCCTGCACAATCTTTTCACTGGCATGATCTCGTGAGGTGGTGGCCGAACAACAGCCGATCGAACTTTTCGTGCCTTTTTCGGAGTTGGTGGCAGTGGGCTGATAGGCCTGATTGGCTTGAAGGGAGCCAATAATTCTGGTGGAGTTGGAGATAGGCCAACATCCACAGAATCCAAGGATTCTGAGTTGAAAATCTCCAATAGCTCATCCATGGTAGAAGAAAATAAAACAAATGTAAAAATGAAAAAATAAAAAATGTACACGAACTCAAAAAGAAAAAACCATTGCGCGCACTTGTCAACTTTCAAGCTTGAAGTGACTTTTGGCGGATTTTGGAATCGTTTATATTTGAATATAACGGGTGTTTTGGAATTTAGGACTGCCAGAGAGCAATAGATTTTGGTGGGGATATTTGATTGTCAGGAGATGTTTGTGAATGGGAGAGGACAGATTTTAGAGAGTGTACGAGTGAGAATATTTTTTGTTGCATTTTTTGGCAGAGGAATAAAAGGTCTGACATAATTTACTCCAGATTGTGTCATTGGGGAAATATCATTCTTTAGTATGGTCCACGGTGAGAAGTAGATTTTAGATTATATTGATACCATCTAGTGGTGAGAGTTTTAATCTCTGTATGATTGGGTTCAGTTTGTGTGGACGCTGAACGAGATGGCGATACTTTTGTTTTATTTTTTCCATTTTGTGTTAATGGTGGAAAGAGTTGCTAAAGTGTAGTACTTCCTTGCTTCACTTGGTGTACTTTTCCAGATTTTTCTCTGAGAACTGTGGTGTTCAGGTGTATTATGCGTCTTGATGGATACATATTCATATTTTTCGGGCGGCAAGCGTTGTCTTGATCCCTTGTAGAGCTGATTTTTCGGTGTGAATGTTGACGCGGTTTTGTGATTCCAAGTTCGTTTTAATTTTTTGTTCAACTTGGGGTTTGTTGAAGTATAGGTAGATAGCACAGTCGTAGTCGTGCTCTTTATTTTTGGTACTCCTCCGACCAGAATCCAGCCTAGTTCAGGTTTTGGGCTGTGGGTGTATTGCTAGATCCTCTTCTAATTCCATTTTTAATAATGGCGGCGTTAACCTCTGCTCCAAGAAGAATGTCAACTTCTCCTGGAATCGAGAAGGTGGGATCTGCTAATGGGAGATTTTTAATGTGTTTCCAATTTGACACTTTAATCGTATTGGTAGGCAGCGAGTCTGCGATTTTTCCTATCACAAGCATGTTGCTTGCTATTTTAAAATTGTTGTGTAGAGAATTAATTGTGACTGTGGCTTGCTGAACGGCTGTATTGGTGGGAGTTGTGCCAAGTCATTAATTCTTGGATAGTTTGAGATCCTTTAAGCTGTAATAGTTTAAAGGCCTTTTCGGTCATAATAGACACTTGAGATCCAGAGTCTATTAATGCTCGAAATGTCATTGTGCTTCCAGATGGTGAGGTGACGTTTATTAGAGCTGTAGAGAGGAGTGCTCTTTTCATATTGGCAGTTAGAAAATTTTGAACTTGTTGTTCGTCATTTCTACAAGCTAAGGGTGTGCTTGGTTCAATATCCATATTGGAATTTTGGGTGGATTCATTTGTTGAATTTGTCACTGAATTGTTTTGCTCATAATGGAGCAGAGTATTGTGACTTTTGTTACAGTGGTAACACCTTTTATTGCTTGCGCAATTTAAGGTTAGGTGATTGGGTGATAAGCAATTTTTGCATAAATGCTTATTTGTGACAACTTCATGTCGTTGTCGGGTGTTCATATTCCTAAAGGTTGGACAGTGAAATATGATATGTTCACCCTTGCAATGGCTGCAAGAAGACCTTTTTGTAGGTGGGTGCTTTGGTATTGAACTTTGGCTTCTATTCAAGAATCCATAAGTTGGTTTTGGTGAGAATGGTTTTCTCTGTGTCGTATTTGACGACATATTTTTGTTTCCTATCATTTCTAGAGTTCTGAAGCGAGACTCTAGGAATTTTTTGAGTGTCTTTAATTCTGGTAAGTCAGTGCTATTATGTAAGTTCAGTTCCCATAGTTGATGAGTGTCTGGGTGCAATTTTTGCACCGTTAAATATATTATTATTGGATCCCAGGTATTTGTTTCTATTCCTAAATTTTATAATGCTAATAGTGCTTCTCTTATGTTGTCTAGTAGTCTTTTGATACTCTCGGCAGTATCATGATTTGTGGTTGGGAGAGACAATAATTTTTTCAGTTGTACATTGACTAGGATTCGCTTATTTGAGTAGCGTTCCTTTAGGAGTTGCCAAGCTGATTTATAATTTGCGTCGCATACTTCATAGTGCCTGAGCAACTTTTCAGCTTCTCCTACTAGATTTGTTTTTAAGAAATACAATTTGTCAACGTCTCTTAAATTATTGTTTTTATGAATAACCGAATTAAATAAATCGTGGAATGAAATCCACGTAGAGAATTCTCACATTGAAGGTGGGAAGTTTAATTCTGGGGAGTCTTTCATTATTACATGAATTTGTGCTAGCATGTAATGTCTGAGTCTGAGGAGGATTGTTGACAGGCGTTGGTGTTAGTTTGTCTATATCCTCTTCCATGCTTGCTGCTTTTTCAATATAATACTCCTGTACATCACTAAATGTCTCTTTCGTGAAATATTCTAATTTGCAATCTTCCTTTGTCGCTCTCTTTTGAATTACCCTATGCCGCGTTTGGAATTCTTTCCAATATTCGGTGCACGTTTGTAGGCGTTTTTCTGTCGATTTGACAGTTTTATTTTTACCGTCTCTTTGATGCCTTCTAAAGAGGTCTTCCATTAAATAGTTGACCTCTTTTTGAGACTCAACCAACTCTAATATTGAGCTAATGGTTTCGTCCCCGGCGTCAGATATACTGCCTTCATCATCTGTAGGCATTTTGTATAGAGAGGCTTGAATCACGTGATAGTATTAAGCAATGTATTCAATTTTATATTTGACTCGACTGAGTTATCCGGCTCGAAGGACCAATGTGAGATCTAGTCTCGAACGTAAGGAAGGGAGTGCCGGTTTCTGATGGACAACTCAGTTTAAAAATTCAAATGTAAAACTTTTATTCAAAAATTCAATTTTACTTAACCTAATATCACAATTCAGTTTCAATATAAAATAATTCAATGTAAAATTAACCTACAAACTAGTACAATTCACTATAAAATTCAACAAATTAAAAATTAAAATTAAAAAAAAAAAATGATGCACCTCCTTGCTTGCTTTACTTCTGAAAAAAAAGGAAGAAGAAGATCTGAGCACTATCATCAAATTAAATTTTCAATATTTAGTAGTTGCAAAATGCCTTTGTGCTGCGTGTGGGCACAAGGGAATAATCAGACACTCGGATTTATCTCTGGTCCGAATTATGGTACGTGTGGGCTCAAGGAAGTAAAAAACTTCTATGAAAGGATTCAGCCTCAGATTTGTCTCTGGTCAGACTTATGGTACGTGTGGGCACAACTAAGTAAAAAACTTCTATGAAAAAATTCAGACTCAGATTTGTCTGACCAGAATTATCTTCTGTGTAAAAGGATGTGAAGCTCAGGTTATCCCTGATCAGAATTATCTTCTGTATAAGAAGCTCAGGTTATCCCTGATCAGAATTATCTTCTGTATAATAAAAAATTCAGGTTATCCCTGACCAGAATTATCTTCTGTATGATGGGAAAGAAAATTCAGGTTATCCCTGACCAGAATTATCTTCTGTATGATAGGAAATTCAGGTTATCCCTGACCAGAATTATCTTCTGTATGATAGGAAAGGAAATTCACGTTATCCCCGACCAGAATTATCTTCTGTGCAAAAAGGTAGGAAGCACGATTCTTTTTACTCAGATTAGCTTTGATACAGATCAACTCTGCCAAAAGAATGGTGCCATCTACTGAAATTCATCGGCTTTATATAGCCGCTGTAACCAGTTACGTCTTCTCGCCTCTTGGTGTTGCCCTAGCAACGATTCATGCGATGTCTGAATGTACCACAGACAGTTGGTTGACGTAATGTCACTTGATGTCATCGACAATTGTAAATATTAGAAGGTACGTATGCTTTTGTGCATTTTTATATTGATTTATCTATTCTATTAATTAATTTCGATTGCTTTTAGGTGAACTGCAGCTCCCCAGGGTTCTAGTGGATGTTTCCCGATGTGAGATCTAGTCTCGAACGTAAGGAAGGGAGTGCCGGTTTCTGATGGACAACTCAGTTTTAAAATTCAAATATAAAACTTTTATTCAAAAATTCAATTTTACTTAACCTAATATCACAATTCAGTTTCAATATAAAATAATTCAATGTAAAGTTAACCTACAAACTAGTACAATTCACTATAAAATTCAACAAATTAAAAATTGAAATTAAAAAAAATGATGCACATCCTTGCTTGCTTTACTTCTGAAAAAAAGGAAGAAGAAGATCTGAGCAACTGTCATCAAATTAAATTTCAATATTTAGTAATTGCAAAATGCCTTGTTGGTGCCTGAGAGCACAAGGAAATAATCAGACACTCAGAGTTATCCCTGATCAGAATTATCTTCTGTGGAAAAAGGTAGGAAGCACGATTCTTTTTACTCAGATTAGCTCTGATACAGATCAACTCTGCCAAAAGAATGGTGCCATCTACTGAAATTCATCGGCTTTATATAGCTGCTGTAACCAGTTTCGTCTTCTCGCTTCTTGGTGTTGCCCTAGCAACGAATGACAGATATTGCAGCACTCGCGTCAGCTCAATCAGAACTTGGCCGTGCCATCAACCAACTCTTCAATAACTTTAAAAAGGAGAGGCTTGATCGGGGAACCAAGGAAGGCACTTTGAAGTATCAGATATCCCTGAATGAATTCATCATTCAATTCAATAAAACGCATCAAGAGCTAGAATGCATCAAGCAAGTACATCCAGATCATGCGTATTTCACACAAGCATACCATATATAAGTCCAAGAAATCTGCAAGGACTTCCTAGTTAAAATGGACCAGAGATTGAGGGAGTGACCCGCGGATGCACCACAGTCAAGTGCTCCTGTGACCACACCCACTGAAACTAATCAAGATGACTCAGCCAAGACTGTAAGGATGCACGCCGCAACAATAAAGGCGTTGGACAAATTGATAAACTCAATTAGAGAAGAGTTTAATGTACCTCGATCAAGGGCTTACTATAATCAGAAGCTTAATTCGATTAATGACTACTGGGCTCAAATCACTTGCCTCCATCAAGAAGTAATAGCAGAATTGCTCAACTCTACGAAGGCTCAAGAAGAATATAGAAGCATTGAAGATAAGTATCAAAACCTGGCGATTGAACTACAGGAAAGACTAGATGAACAGACCATAACGTGTAGCAAGAGCATGAATGTAAAGCTTCCTAAGATAGCTCTTCCGAACTTCGATGGGGCGAATACATAATGGAAACCATTTATGGATCTTTTCACTCAGCTAATACATCGTAAGTCTATAAGTGCAGGCAGCAGAAAAAATGTATTACCTGAAAGCTAATCTTACCGGTGAACCAAGCTGGTTGATAAGACATCTACAAGCCACGGAACAAAACTACACCGTGGCTTGGAAGATACTGACAGACAGGTACAATAACTCAAGAATCATAATTACATATTGATCACATATTACTTCAGAAGC
Source organism: Dioctria linearis (assembly GCA_963930735.1). Classification (NCBI taxonomy): domain Eukaryota; kingdom Metazoa; phylum Arthropoda; class Insecta; order Diptera; family Asilidae; genus Dioctria; species Dioctria linearis. Next base: position 129,099,494 of record OZ005741.1, read on the forward strand.
TAGGCAAAGAATCCCGGAAATTGTACGAACAATCTCTCCAGTGTCCTCGTAAAATCCAAAATGTAGATGACTTCTTCAAGTTCCTAGAAACCAGATTTCAGATGCTGGAGGCAATGCACATGAAGCACGAGCGCAAAAAGCCTGTTACATTTGTGACATTTACTCCAAGAACCCAGTGTCCCGTCTGTAAAGCAGAGCATATAATTTATGGATACAACAAGTTCCTGAATTCATCACTTGACAAAAAGTTCCAGGTGGTGAAGCAATTCAAGCTATGCCCTAACTGCCTGAAACCTGGACATCAGATTCAAGGATGTACTTCAGAGAATTGCACATACTGCAGGGGCGGACACAACAGTCTGCTTCACAATTCATGCCGTCACTAATTTTACAACAACACTTACAGCTGTTGTACTGCCGAAGATCAGCGACTATCAGCCAGCAACATAAGTGTGTACTTCAAGATGGGAAATTCCAGTGAACATCCAGTTGGCAGATCCCGATTTCTATCAGCCTCAAGCAATCGGCATGCTGATAGGAGCTGACTTGTACTATGATCTCTAACAAGGTGGCGAGATTAGAGTATCCAACAATCTTCCTCTCCTACAAAACACCCGCTTGGGCTGGATTGTAGCAGGGAGAACACCAAATACGTCGTCCATCAGTCGCTACCAATGTAGTATTGTAACTCAGCCTTCAGTAGCATCTCTGGAGAAAGAATTAGTCAAATTTTGGGAACTACACCAACATGATGCACCATCAAACCGGATGACAAAGGAAGAATACGAATGCGAGCAACATTTTCAAGAGACATTTCAACGTTCTCCATCAGGTCAGTTCATTGTCTAGCTACCATTTCGAGAGCCACAACACAAGTTGGGATGTTCAATTGAGTTGAAAACAAAACGATTCTATTGTCTGGAACGCAAATTAGACAAAAATCCAGAGCTAAAACGACAATATCAGGTATTCATGCGAGAATACGAACACCTGGGACATATGCAAGCAAGACACAAGGAACTCATCCCATCCGAGAATTATTACTTGCCACATGACTGCATTGTTAAACCTGAGAGTTCCAGCACGAAACTCCGTCTTGTGTTCAGCCAAGACTACAACTGGAAAATCTCTCAACGACATTCTCAAGATTGGACCAACTGTACAATCAGACTTGTTTTCCGTTCTAATAAGATTTAGAATGCACAAATATGTGATGACCGCAGATATATGCAAGATTTATCGGCAAATTCAAGTTGATCCCGAGCAAAGAAAATATCAACTTATTCTCTGGCGCGAGCATAAAGACAAGGCTCTTCAGACATACCAGCTCAACACAGTGACATATGGCACAGCTTCAGCATCTTTTCTCGCAACAAGGTGTCTTAATCAATTAGCGCTTTTGGAAGTCGACACCATTCCTCGAGCAGCTAAGGTCATACGAACTGATACTTATGTTGATGAAGATTATGATTCCTGAAGAATTAAGAGAAAAACTATTACTGCTCCAAGGAGACGAAGTCGTGAGAACCCTAGGGATGATTTGGCAACCAAGGGATGATGTCTTTCAATTCAAAACAACACACCATGAGTCAGACAAGAATACCAAGCGAACAGTTCTGTCAGACAACACTCGTATTTTTGGCCCACTTGGCCTAATTGGACCTGTGATAGTTCTTGGCAAACTATTTGTACAGGAGCTATGGAAATCAAATATTTCGTGTGATGAAGAACTTCCAATACAGTTAAGAAAAATGGAAGCCAATACCCCCAAATTCACCGCATTTTGGAGGTCTCTGGAAAGCAGCAGTAAAATCTGCGAAGAAACATCTTGTACGGCAAACCGGAAATGCGAGCCTGACGCATGAAGAACTGCATATAGTCATCACTCAAATCGAAGCTATTCTCAACTCACGGCCTGAACGCTCTGACGCCAGGACACTTCCTGATAGGCAGGCCATTAACAACCTTTTCAGAACCAGATGTAAGTGCCCTAAATATAAACAGTCTTACAACATTTAGACGACTGCACCATATCCAACAATCATTTTGGAAGAGATGGTCATTAGAATATCTGCAGGAGCTTCAACTAAGATACAAATGAAAAAACAAACAACATGACTTAAAAAGGGTACCCTACTACTGTTAAAGGATATGAACTTACCCGCTCTTAAATGGGTTCATGGTTGCATTGTAGACACATTTAATGGACCGGATAATCACACCAGGGTTGTGAATGTAAAGACAGCATCTGGCATTTTCAAAAGAGCGATTAACAACCTGTGTCTATTACCAGTTGAAGAGTACAACAATAACCATCAGGACGAAGATTCAAACAGCCAACAAGGTACTTCAGACACAAGTTGTACCGAAACAATAACAAGGGGAGCTACATGCCTCCTACTGCAAAAAGCACCACGAACTAAGCCCGCGCCAACAGATGACATCACTGCTAGTCCCCCTTCCAAAAGGCGGAACCTGAGCTCTAGCAAGAAAGTCAATCATCCATTGAAAGTCAGATTCTTGCATATCAGCCCAAACTGGTCAAATTGGCTAACATTCTCAAAACAGGCAAAAACCACACAACCAAGCATAACGGCAGAAGAGAACAAAGGTATTGCACAACAGACTCAAGTTTTAAGTAATCCACAAAGAGGTAATTCGATGGCTGTCAGATTTCTCCTGCTAACATCTTTGGTGCTGCCAATATTCGGAACACCTTTTAATGAACCAGTGGAGATAGCACAATTCACAGATAATCCCGGGTTATTTTTCGAATCTACAGGCCAGGCTAAAATAATAAAGAACGAATGGAACTTGCTGGGTTATTATAACCTAACAAATTACTGGGCCGAGTTTCAAGGAATAACTAGTTGTATAGCACTAATAGACCACGTTTGCAATGCTATAACAATCATTGCCTAAAGATACTAAATCAGTTCGATCATCAGCTTAGAGAACTAGAGGAAGCAAGTCAACTTTTTACAAACGAAGTGGTGGCCACAAAATCGTTAAAATAGCACCTCTCAATGTAATCGGAAACATTGCAAGCCAACTCTTTGGAGTACTCGACTCCGAGTATGCTGAATATATAGAAGCTGAAATCGAAAAAACACAGAAGAATGAAAATTACCTCATGCAATTTCTGAAGAATCATACATCAGTTCTGGAATCTACTACAAATATTATGAGGGGCAGAAAAGAATCCATTCAACAGCAATTCAACTCAATAAAGAATCATGTCGAAGCGTTACACATAGGTAATGCCTAATACGAACAACAAAGTGCACAAACTTTCAACTCATTATCCATACTAACCACGCTAGTCCTGCAAAATTTTCACAGAATTCAAGGAGCATTACTTGATGTTTTAACGGATCTTCATCACAACAAAATTAATCCTCTTTTGCTCTCCCCTTTGCAGCTATAAGAACAAATCGCACAAATTAAAGAGCACCTTCCTTCCATGTTAACAATTCCTGGAAATGGAAAGGATGGCGGTTTGCTACTTTACAGCCTAATAACAGCCGCAGCAAGGGTGACAGAATCATATATCCTATTCGACATACGAATTACACTACAACAAGATGAATACTTTCAACTCTTTAAAGTAATCCCAATTCCTACACTGCACAAAAATAGCTTCATCTTAATTGAACCATCTACCGAATACCTCATCGTTAATCTACCGAGAGACCGATACTACCCTTTAATGCAATTTGAACTGGATAAATGCAGAACCTTAGACGATGAACGATATCTATGTGCTCAAAATCATCCGATCTACAACTTAAAATCTAGTGTGAGCCACTGTGAAATGGAGCTACTAAATTATCACCAAACATTATCACCAACGTGTCGATTCCGAACCACGAAGCTCTCGAAGATTGGATTCATCTTCACACATCCAACAACTGGCTATTTTCATTGGATGCTGAAACTACGCTCAATATTGTCTGTGGAACCGAATCCTACTCAAAATACTTAACGGAAGTGTAATCTTAAGGCTACGACCAGAGTGCGCAGTCAAACAGACTTCCATGAGGATTAGCGGACACGGGCGGTATCAAAGTAACCTTACCTCCGCACTTATCCCACGGATAAACATCAGTGCTTTGATAGAAGACCACCTGAGTTTAACACAAAGGACACCGCAACTCGCCTCAACCGAATTTCATCTGCAATCTAATGCACAAGAAATGAAGGAAATAACCTCTGGAATCAAAGGCATCAAGGCAGCTTCAACCTTTCCCGAACATCACTATACCATACCCAGAAGCATCGCAAGGGGAGCAGCATCAACCCATCCTAAAAATCAGCAACACCTGCAGACAAATAATAATTTCGTGAGATCGAATTTCACGAATGAAATTTGTTATCAATTAAATTTGTTAAATTGAATAATAGAACACATAAAGCAAGAAAAAAATGTAAGAAATGATATATGAAAAGAACCGATGAGAGAAATTGAATGTGCGAAAAAATAAATAGAAAAGAGGAGTTAAAGGTAAAATGAATAACAAGAAATATAATATATGTGGGACATTTTTTTTGTTGTGACAATGGAAAAAGAAGAGTTATGGTTAAAGAAAATGTTAGGAAGAAAAGAAGGAAATGTAATAAGTGTAATAAAGATAACAAAATTAAATTAGGAATCAATGGAAAATGGAAAAGAATCAGAACCGAACGAGGACTAAAATATTTGCAATTTTCAAGACTATTGCACTCTCCAGATCTAGTTCCCTCCGGAAACTAGTTTTTCTAAGGTGGGAGGGATGTTATGGTCCAATATACGGAAGATTCAGATTGTTCAGCGGAGCTTCCTTTGCTTTGACCTTAAGCACCTATCCTGGAATAACTCATTAATTGCTCCACGCTATAAAGATCGCCTGAAGGCTTTAAATATGCACTCGCTTGAGAAACGTCGCATACTTTCCGATGCATAGTGCATATGTACTTCTCTTATGGTGTATCGTAAGCCGCTATCCCAAAAAAGCAATTGCACTGAGTACGTCCAAGTACCGTGCTTAAATTATAAAGGAATTGTTAATATCGTGACGTCTTCCTCATTCAAAGATGCCTCAAGCAAAAGCTGTACATGCAATGCTCAAACATAAATGTTTGTAGCATGAATACAGCAAGTGCCCTTGCATCAAGCCATTGCTGCATTGGTGAGCGGCGTGTGACTTAAAAGTACATGTGATGCTTTTATGAAGAGCATAATGCAAGTGCGTCCTGCATGCCCGACGCATTTGCGTCTTTGGTGGGCGGTATTACTTCTAATAATATGACTGAGTATTTTGTTGTTGAAGTTTATAAGCATGTTTTAAAAAAGGGTCTATATATTACTTAAATTATTTGTTCTAAGTTGCGTTGCATGTCATTTTATCCGGTGTTTGGCACATCGCAGCCAGCTGTTGGGCTAATCAGCAAATTAACCGACGGATACATGCAAGGAAATTGTTTAGCAATCGTTGATTATTCTACCAGGATATGCCCTTGGCTGCTGGACGAATTTTCTGTATATTGGGCCATAACAATCCCAATTGCAACGATGGAATACTTCTCACCATCCACGAAAGAACGTCCCTCAAATTTCCTAGATAATTAGAATGACCAGGCTTTTTAAAATGGATTGCAAAATATAAAACTTTTGAAACGACTTTCCATTTTTAGAAATAACAGTTAAGTACTTCTATTTCTACAAATCAAATAAACTCTTTCTACTAAAATAAAAAGAAACGACAAATATTTTTTTTTACAAACTCTAGCGAGCTTATCAAGGGTAAAACTAGTGATTTCATCTAGTGTATAAGCAAAACCCACATTTTGAGGTTTTCTAGTACAAATTATATCATCGTTATTCTGAAAAAAAAAATATTTCGGTCCTTATTTTGTTTTATACTTGTATTCCTGCTTCCTTGCCTAACAAATCTTTAAATTTATAAAACGCACAAAATACATTTATATTAAAAATTCTTGAAGTACGAATTTTTAAAAATTAATTTCATCTAAACTGTAAGGAATTCCAGTTTCTGCTTTTTACAGTTACTTCAATTTCTATCAAGGAATAAAATAAAAAAGTATAAACAAAATTGAAGAATCGCTTTTTCAGATATTCAAGGATAAATGATATATTTTTCATAATTAAATAAGCAATTATAACAACGAAACTTGTTTCATTTTTGGGAAAGGCATAAGGCTTTCTTAAAACAATAAAACTTACTTAATGGAGCTGTGATGAGTACAACCTGAGATATAAATTTTTGAAGTTCCCTCCATCAAGGAAAATTTTTCATTTTTTTAAAAATTTAAATATCGGTATATCCACCAAAAATATGTCATGATAGAAAATAATTCGCACAAATGTTTTTCTAATAAATGACAACCTTTTTGCGAAATTTTATCAAAATCTGGGATAGCCGGTTCATAACCTTGGTCGATTTTCCGTGGAATGACCCGTGAAATAGAGTTCATTCATCGTACTTTTTCAAGAAGGATTTTTTTTTTGGTTCCCCGCCAAAATTTTATTTGTTATTCTATTACACAACCCACTTGATTTTCTGTGGCAAGTTTCAAGTCTTGGTTTGACTCATGAACAGGTCCCAACTCCCAAATAGCGAAATTCAGTGGCTCGAAAAAACAAATGAAAAATAGAAAAATGGAAAGGAATGAAAAATTGAAAAAATTGAGAAAAATGTAGGACTAAAAATATTACAAAAACAAAGCAAAGAAGAGAACCTTACCCTCACTAACCCAAAATCTCTTTTTCCAGAATTCATCACTGCTGTAGAATTCTTTAACTAGTTCTACATCGTGATTTTCCAATAGTCTGACCCTCAGCAACGGATGTACCCGTTCCTCTTGTTGCTTTTTCGAGTTTTTTTTATTTTATTTATTTAAGCTAAGCAACATTAACATAAATGTTCTTATAGCTAAAGCACACGCGTTCGGTCTTTTTGTTATATATATATTGGCGTACCACGAAACTCCTTCGCTCTTTTTGTCTCATCCGCAGTTTTCCAGAGTATTGTCAACAAAGCTTGCTTGGTGTCCTTATTTACTGCTTATCTATATGTTTTGCCGTAAGGTTTTCAATAAAATAAGAACTAGTGAGTGTGTCCTTATTTACTGTTTGCCCATATGCCTTGTCTAATTCTAAACCTGTTCTGTTAAGGTTCACAATAAAATATAATTTAGTGGGGCCGATAGTATCACAGTCCTCGCGTTTCAATCGAAATAGTTTTTCTGCAATTATTTTGTTCATAGATTCGTTCAAATAATTTAGAGCTGACCTGTCTATGAAATTTCCCGAGGCACGAACAGGCTCAGAAGGCAATTCCATTGCAGTTTCGGACACTTCGCTATACTTCACTTCATTTTCGCTATACAGATATAGGTATAATTACGGCACTGAAGATATTATGTATCAGATCAAGTGATTCATACTTACCAACTCCGTCGCCATTCCCTACAACAAATTTTTCTCTTGGACATACCAACGCCACTAAAATAATTATTATGGCACTTAAACCTATAGATATCCCAAATTGAAATTTTTACAGGTTGTTCCCTAAAATTAAAAAAAAAAACCAAAAATCGTCACATATCCCATCAAGGATTTTTTCAAGGATAGAGCACATCCCCTCTTCTCTAATATCCTCTTCTTACAAAATTTTCACCAAGGGCACATTTAAAACAAAAATTTGGAATTCTTCAAAGTATCCCTTTCAAACATTCTCCACACCATTGAAATATACACACGTCACAAAGATTTAATATTCTCCCAAATTTCAAATTTTTTCGGCACTTGGTTTTCGATAAAAATGTCTGTAACCGACATGACATTCGGACGGACACAAGAGCGATCTTATAAGGGTTCCGTTTTTTCTTCTTGAGGTATGGAACCCAAATATTGTATTATAAAAAGCATAAATTATAAAAAAAATTATGATTTTAACTAATTCTAAACCTGTTTGGATGCCAAATAATAAAGCGAAATTTTAGAAGAAATAAAAATTATATATCTCTGGTGTACAAATTTTACAGAATCAAGGATAACACTGCAAATTTGGATGCAACTTTTTCCAAAAATTCAATTTTGAGGCTCGATAACCGAAACATTTGATCATAAATCCTAGAATGTTGGATATCGTTCAAAATGATGAAAGGTCTTTCTTACAACTAGTGCTCAAATTTGATCCTGGGATATCTTTGAAAGGACTTTACAAATAAGTGACTCTTTGAAAAACAACAAAATTTCGAACAAAATGTTGAGGTAGATGCAGTGATTTTAGATGGGGTCTAGAATAAAAGTGTGTTCAGGACACTCCGAGGAATTCATTGGCATACTCTATCCACTTATTTACCGAAAATCCTGTATATGTATATGCCATTTCGCCTTGATTTATTGGAATTAAGTAAATGTTCTTTGATGGTGCCCTCCGCTAGAATCCATCTGCCAGTAGCCGCATCAACTGGAATTTTCTGAAGTAAAATATAGACAGTATCCAATAGAAAACTACTACACGTGCCCAATACCCGAATAACAACCTTAAAGCCGAATCACCAATATATTGCCCTATGCAATATATTGATGTACTACAGAATTGACCCTGTAAACTTGAAAAATTCAATTTAAATTTAAAATACATTTAAAAATGCATGTTATAGCAATGTAGCATAAATTGCATTTGCTTATTAGACATGCATTCAACGCACACGGTATGCATACTTACCTACAAACTTTTCTTTTCCATATGTACACTGTACATACGTACAGTACTTAATTCTTTAAATCCAATTGTATGTACATACATACATACAATTATTACAAATTATTTTCGCCCTCTTGAAATTAATATTTCAAGACGGGCGCCCAACTGCATATCAGATTTCATCTCCGGCGCGTTGTGTGTGTGTGGCTGCCAGCCTGCCTGTGTGTGTGTGTGTGTGTGTGTATCTTTAATAAATGTTTTTCTATTCCATTCTAACTAAATGCTGCTTTACTACACATCAATTGAATATTCGTAATTAATAAAAAAAACGCAATTCTGGTAACCCGAATGTTCCAAAGGTATGTATATAACTACCACTGCCTCTTGTTGCAACTAAAAAGAAGAAGAAGAAGAAGAAGAAGAGGATGAAGAAGAAGAAGAAGAAGGAGAAGAAGAAGAGTTAATTAATTGTGAAAATGTCAAATTGTGTTATGAAGTGCAGTACAAATTTTGCAATTTTTGAAGTTAAATATCTCGGAAACTATAAGTTTCCTCTGTAAAAAAAGTATATTTGTGAGTAAATTGCAACTAGTACATAAAGTTTAAAAAAAAAATCGGAGAGTAGCACCTAAAGCCCAAACTTCTTTGTTTAAGTAAAGCTATATTTACACGGTGAAAGTAACTTTCGTAAGTAAATTTCATGACAAGTACTATCATGAAATTTCTGTTTACACGTTTGCTACCATTTGTTACGTAAGTAGTGTTCAGCACAATGGATGCAAATAAAATTTGGTCGCGATGTTGTTATCGAAATATTTATTAAAGAAATTGAGCGATACGAAAGAAGGTAATTTGGTAACATATACTATATCGTCTACTCCACTTCTCGAGTTCTTGTTTTTAGCGACTTTTCTTTTCTCTGCCATATATGTATTCCTCAGCGAATTAATTTTGTTTGGCGCTTCGTTATCCTTAAAACCTGGTATATCCATACATTCCGCCAGCTCTTCTAACGCAGCAAGCGTTTTGTTGCGGTTTCTATAATCTTCATGATAATAGTTCCACAAACAAATTTGTTCCCCATATTTTTCCAGGAACTTTATGGTTTGCTTGGTAGACCACTTATCCATATCTAAAAACAATTTTATCGACTTTATTAATTACTTATCACTCCACTCTACAATAAAAAACTATATTAGCACACACTGTACCCACCTTATCAATAATTTTTCCCAATTTCAGCTTTTTTCCTTGTTGTTTGACACGAATCACTTTCATTATTTTCAACTTTCATGAAATTTACTTCCGTGGGCCCAGAAAGTGGAAAGTTACTTTCGTAGTAGACAATTTGTATGGAGACGTCAAAATGAAACTACTTACGAAAGTTACTTTCGCCGTGTAAATGTAGCTTAAATATTTCTGTGAAATCGTCCAAAAAGTCTATCCCAAATCCTTAAGTTGGCCGTTTCTCCACATTAAACCTGGAAGCACGAGCGGCCGAGCATAACACTGTTTGCACTCTCCCGCGAGCTTTGGAGGAGTTGATGATGATTAATTTGTAATTTAAATACAATCAATTATTGTATTTGTAGTCAAAGTTGTTCTGGAACTATGTTGAGTGATTTGGCTTGGATGTGAAGTCCTGCCAGCTTGAGCTGACAAATCACTCGGCGGACAGCGTTGGGGCACGCTAGCTCGCCTCGGCTATTGGTGGAGAGTGTGGGAAGGTTCCACGAAAACCTGCCGCTGCCGCCTGCCACATACAAACAAATTCGTGCCTACTTACAAAAAAAAACCGCCAGCACACATTCGGTCCTGAAGGGACCCTTACATCACTTACCTACATCCCGTGGGAAGGCGCAGATGTTCTGCCTTCCATCGCCGTTGCCCCAACCACCCTACGATACTGCGGGCGATATTGAACAGTATCCCTTTTAGACCTGAAAAGAGAGAGCGTAGTGGACCTAGACGACCTTCATGTGTGCGGGCTCCAGGAAAGTGAAAGGAGAAATAAAAGCGTTCAGCACTTCATTTTTACGTTATAATCTTGTCTTTATTAAATAATGATAATATAGGAACCGGCGAAACTTCCCAAAGGGAAGTTAGAAAGAACAAAATTGTATACTACAGAGCACATGGACAGCTCTTCATTTCTTTCTTTCGTTTTTTATTTTCAGTGTCATTTAACTAGATTGGAAAGACGCGCGCAGATTGATTAAGAAATTTAGAGTACATGAATCTAAAAGATACTAATTTGTAAAGGCATACCCAAACCCTCGGAATTAACTTGACATAAATGAACGGATACTACGCTCGTTAAAACTATGCTAATTATCCTGGATAATTTCTCTATGAAGCTATGTATCATGTCATCTGTCTAACATAGATCCATGCCTATGACTGCATGACTAGTATCACTAATTATCTCTCATTCATTCTAATAAAGTGCGTAAACATCCCGTGCTATGCTATCTTTTGTGCTAATTTCCAAATGTTAATAGGTGATTTATAAATTTCACGAGATGAAATTTTAGAAATATGAAATATATATATATTATGATAAAAGAAAAGAAAATTTTAAACACCTCGTGTTCTATGATAAGTCTTAAAGTAACTAATTTGTTACAACATTGAAATGCATTATTTCTCCACTACGAAAACCCAACAACGATAAAATTAAAATTATTCTTGTTCAAAAACTAAAGTGAACATCTCGTGCTCTACGCTAAGCGTTAATACGCAAGTCTTAAAGATAAGTAATTAATTGGTAATGATATTGAAAGATCTGATTTCTTCATTACGAAATATCAACAAAGATAAACATCAAAATTTGCTCTATTCTACTTTTAGATTTTAAATTTCTGAATTCATTTTAATATTAATTGAATACCGACTTGTTTGATGATTTGTTCGCCATGTGATAAATCATTTACATCTGCGATAGCAATCCTGCAGGACATTAATAAGCGCACTAATATGACAGTGGTCAACACTTTTGGTGCGGTGATTCCGTTTCACGACGTAACATCAAAAGTTCTTGCTGAATTTTATCTGTTATAAGTTTTCTGGCTTCTGGTTAGTGTCCATTCCTTCATGCCTTCCTCTTTATAGTTCTAGCAAATCGCTAGCGGCAGACATTGAACTGTCACAAGAACAGGGTCTCACTCCTGATTATTGAAAATTTTATATAAAGCGCATCGTTATTGTAATCGACCGTGTTGTGAAAATTTTTATTCCTCGCCAATATAGTTATTCGCAGCATAAAAGCGGCGTCTTTGCTGCTGCCGGAATTTCGATGCTTTTTCTTTCCGGATTTTCTCGTGGTGAGGGGTTGATTTATTCGCCGATGTCGATGGAAAATTTTGAATTTGTTTTGTCTCCACTTTTCACGTCTTTACGTTTGCAAGGTTTGACAAGGCAGATGTCGATTGTCTTCTTCTTCTCAATCACCAAGTAAAAGCTCGTCGATTTTGAGTGCGTTCGGGCTGTCGGTTTGACAGTAGGCCGGCATACATGCTGCAGGACGTCTCCGTGTAGCATTCTGCTATATGTTTTCCGTTACGACCATAACAGGGCAGAGTGGTCTGGACCACCCGTGGTTCAGGCAACGCTGCAAAATGGTCGACTGAGCTAGTCGGTCTTAAACAGAGGCCTCATCGCTGCGGGCGCCCAATGTGTGGCTCGACCCATTAACCAATGAGAACATTCCTCAATACTCGGTCTCGCGGGCATTACGAATCGACTACGACATTCTGGCTTGCTTGACAGATGACGCACCGGGGACACATCCTTGAAGTCCCGTCAGTCTTTGATCAGACCTCGAGATCATCCTCCGTGTTGGAAACCAACGGTACATCCACAAGCTGGTAACCTAAAGAAATCCAACCGGTCGATGTCTCTCTGCCTTCCTTCACCGAGATGCTGAGAAAACCTCGCGATCAGTAACCTAACCAACTAATCGCTAAGCTTTGCCGGCACAGCATCTTACTCTGATCTCCAATCGGCGATTGTTCCAGGGTGTGTCCACAAGGCGTCGTCGAAGTAGTGACATGCTGGTACTCTTCCTAAAACTTTCGAAGACATTTGAGCAAACGGGATTTCTACGACAGGCTATCTGCCGCAGGGTTACCATATAGGAGGGGATTAAAGCATTATAAGCATTACTATGCTAGGGAGTGGGGAAGGGAAAAAAATCGCTACTTTCCAAAAGGTATGGAATATTTCAGTCTCGATGAACTGACACACATTGAAAGTACATGCCTTTCTCATAGGATTGTGAATCGGGAACTTTGAAAAGTGGTCAAAAGCTATCAATATGCAAACATTTCCTTTCACTGACCGAGGATATGGACCCAGAAAGTCAATGTACAGCTTTTGCCATGGTCGTTCTGTGACAAACTGGACTCCCATAGGTGGTCTAAGAATAGTATTGGGGGCTTTAGTCTCTTTACTTACGCTTTTGCCAGGATGCTCATGAAACCTCGGAGCACCTGCTCTGCAACTGCGAAGCATTGACCAGGCGGAGACTACTCCAACTCGAACATGCTTTTCCTACACCTAACTACGTACGGAACCTCAATCCCAGAAGGATCCTAGACTTTATTAACAGTCTGAACCTAGAAAGGGAATAAATTCAACGGGGACTCACAATAGATCTTTTAGGTCGCGGTGATTGCGAGGCTGACGCCTACACACCCCTCTACGAATCTAATCTAATCTAGTCTCTTTACACCTATACCTCCATGAGAAGCTAGTGGCGGATCATGCGCTCTTGAAATAATGTCGGAGACAAGCCCTTGTGGAATCCAAAGCTTCCAAGCTTCTTCTTCCTGAATCGAATCGCCTGTTCTCGGAACAATCCGAATGTAAACGAAGCCATCCCTGACGCAAAGATCTTGTAGTTTGCCAGAAGTCATTTTAACTTTTTGCCTCAGTTCGTCATATTCCAACGAGTTGAAATATGGCGAACTAAGGTCAACTTCCGGGCCAGGATTTTCAGGTGTGGACAAGCTGTCGCAATGAATGCGTGAAAGCGCATCAGGGACGTCATTCAGGCTTCCTTTTCGGTGCTCGATGGTGAAGTCGAAACCCTCAAGCTTCAAACTCCACCAAGTCTACCGCTCAGGTCCTTTTGAGACATCAGCCATTTCAAGCTCGCATGATCTGTCACTATCTTAAACGGCATAAGTTCAATGAAGGGCCGGAACTTCTGTACACTTAAGATTGCAGGTAGGCATTCCTGTTCTGTGACTGTATAATTTCGTTGTACTGAGTTCAACTGTTTCGAGACGTAGGCTATTGGCTTCTCGTGGCCTTCGTCATCTAGTTGAAGTAGCACTCCACCAATATCTTGTTGGCTCGCATCGCACTGTATAATGAACGGCTTGGTGAAGTCTGGGCTCACTAGCAACGGAGCAGAAGTAAGTTTTTGTTTCAACAAATCATGTGACGTCTGGGCTTCAAGTGTCCACTTGAACTGACTAGGGCTTTTCAACGTGTCTGTAATGGAGGCAGTTAAGTTAGCATAGTTCGGGATGAACCGTCTATACCATCCAGCCATACCTAGTAGGTGTCGGGCTTACCGAACAGTTTTAGGTGACGGGTCGGGGTCAGTTCGTATATCTCTTTTTCCGAAAATAAAACCCAAGTATTTGGTCTCCTTGATACAAAACTTACTCTTCTCGACGTTGATAGTGAGGCCAGCTTTCCTCAAACAATCCGCTACACAGGCTAGCAGCGTTAGATGAGTGTCGAAGTCTGAAGACAGAATTAATAAATCGTCTAGATAGACGAGAGCATTCTCACGAAGATCGAATGGAATGACCTTATCCATGAGGCGGCACATCGTTTGTGGAGCGTTGCATAGGCCGAATGGCATCACTGTGAACTGATAGAGAGGGTGACCAGGTACAGTAAAAGCGGTCTTCTCTCTGCAATGAGCGTCTAGTGGGATCTGCCAGAATGCATCTTTCCGGTCTAGGCTCGTGATGTAGTTTGCCGGAGGGAGTCGCTCAGAAGCGCGTCTGTCTGCGGCAGTGGATAGGCGTTCTTCTTCGTAACGGAGTTGACTTTCCTGGCGTGAACACAAAGCCGAACCCTTCCAGGCTTCCTCACCAGAACGACTGAGCTCCAAGGACTCTGGCTCTCCTCTATCACACCCAGTGATAGCATTCGCACTAATTTAGCATCCATCAAATTTAGTAAGGGTGGTGAAATTGGATAAAACCGTTCTTTTATCGGAGCTGCGTCATTCGTCTCGGTCTTGTGAGCGACCAAAGATGTTTTTCCCAGGCCTAAAGAGGCGAAAGAAGGGAAAAGCTGTTTAGTAGCTTCCAAACGCTGTTGGTCTAGACTGGAAAGAATATGGCAATCGGTGTCAGAGGTAGCTATTAGACTTGGAGTCACTTCTGCAACTATACCTAGGACATCTGGAGCCAACCCAAATAGACGCCAGAAGTCTATTCCTAGATACAGTGCCTGTGTGAGCCCAGGAACCACGTAAAAATGCAGATTTTGGGTCTTATCACGGAAAGTGATGTCCAAGTCCACATGACCATGCACAGTCGTCATGGCACCATTCGCTATTTGTACCTGTGTCCGATACATCTTCCATTCAACCTCTGCTTCTGCAAACTTCTGGAAGCTCTAGAGATCCCTGGCCTAGAATACTGACAGTGGCACCACTATCAAGTAATCCAGTCTCAGTTCACCCCAGCAGTTTTACTTCGGCATACGGTCGAATATCGTCTGGCATCGACACGGAAATCTGTGCCAGTTTTTTTCTTTCCTGTCTCATCCGTCTAAAATCCAGGTCAGGATACATAATGTCAGCTAACTCCGCTACTGAGGAGAAGATACGATACGACGCATATGCTACGGCATCAGCGGGCTCACGTCTACTCGTCATAACACAGTTTGGTGCCCGTTTTAGTACAGAAATGGCAGGAGGCCAAATCTCCTGCTCAGTAACTTTGTCAACTAAAGGTGCTGTCGGTGTTACCGGGACATCGAAATTTAAAGACTCTTCCAAAGAAGTGTCTATTAGTGTCATGGGCTCCCCAAAGGTGAAAATGGGAGCTTGAAGATCTGCGGAGAAGTCTATTAGATTCGCCGATTCTATCAGTGAAATGTTTGTACAATCAGGTGGTTTGCTGATATCATCAGAGTCGCTGAATGATATCAGTGGACAATTCAGGGATTCGTCGTTAAGGTCTGCTAATGAAGCGGACCTTCCTCCTTGTTCAAGGCCTGAACTGGAGTGTTCATTGCAGTAATCGTTCGGGACGTGGACACTGGTCGATAAAAGGTGGTAGTATTCCCGACCCGTCTCAGGTTTTTCTGTCGGCACTGGCTGCAGTCGGGCTTGAAGATAGTTTTGCATCCGCATCCACAGCAGAGCACGACTTGTCTTTCCTGCCGACAGTCTTGGTAAAAGTTCCCGGGCTGGTCACAGTTCCAACAGATAACGTTCTGGGGTGCTGTAAGAGCAGATAGTATGACGGATTCCTCACTGCTTTCAGGTGACCTGTGCTGTTCAGCATCTGTCGGACGACACTCATCCACCTCGCTGAATCTTGGGCTACGATAAGTATTCTAGATGCCCGCTATCGCGATTCGCTGCTGTGTAGCCTGTATCTGAGTCACGAGACTCCATAGTTGGTGGATGGTGTTAGTGGGATGTAAACAGATTTTCTGCTGAATGTCTGGAAGCAGATTTGAGTTCACGATCTCTAAATACTCTCCGTCCGCCAAAGGACTTTGCAGTTGATCGCGCAGATGTACCAGGTGTTGATGGTACATAACAAATGACTTTCTGTTTTCTCAACATCAGCTGGACCTTGACCTTGAGGTCATCCTTCGGTACTCCCCATTCAGCTAACAGAGCTGTCTTTACATACCCCCACGAAGGCGTGGAGCTCTGAATATCAGAACCAGCTTAACACAAGCTCGCTACATGGACACGTTTAATAAATAAACGTCTCAACAATACATGCGTTTCATCACTTTGTCGGTGTTATTATTAGTATGTTACGCTAAATACAGACCAAACACCAGATGAAATGTCATGCAATGCGACATAGGACAAAAAGTTAAAAAATTAAATTAAATTTAACAAAAGATTAAATATTATATAGACGTTTTTTTAAGACATGCTTAGAGTCGTCACCAACAAAATACTCAGCCAAATTATTAACATTAATGCACATGCGATTAATAGGTTCATACATGCCAAAGTTAGACCTTGAGGAGTTGACATACAACAGAGGTAACCTTCTCAAATTGTGCCAATTATCACGGAAAGAGATTTTGTCAAGTAATAACGGGGAATGGGCATTCGCGTTTAAGAGTTGGTGAACAAAAATTACATCGGCAACTATGCGACGTTTCTCAAGCGAGTGCATATTCAAGAGCGGCAAGCGATCCTCATAGCGTGGAAGAATCAATGAGTTATTCCAGGGTAGGTCCCTAAGAGCAAAGCGCAGGAAGTTTCGCTGAACAGACTCGATACGGATGATGTGTGTACTGTAAAAAGGAGACCAGACCTGGCTAGCGTATTCAAGAAGTGGTCTCACAAAACAAGTATATAAACGTAATGTTATGGAGGGATTCGAGAACTCTCGGGACCAACGTTTTATAAAGCCCAGCATAGAACTACTCTTAGATACCATGTGGTTTATGTGAGAGTTAAAATTCAATCTATGGTCACATTTGACACCCAAGTCACAGACAGAACTAACGCGGCGAATCGAGGAAGCCGAGAACCCATAGACATAAGAGATAGGATTCAGATTCCTGTGGAAAGTCATCACCTCACATTTGTCGATATTGAGTAAAAAATTATTGCTTTTGCACCAATCATAAAATTTGTGGAGGTCATCCTGTATCAGTTGACAATCATTAAAAGATTTAATCTGAGCGAAAATTTTAATGTCATCAGCATATATTAAGACTTTGCATTGCTTCACTACGGAGACAATGTCGTCAATAGATAGAATAAATAGCAACGGGCCCAAATGACTCCCTTGAGGTACGCCAGACGAAGCTTTCAAGACTCTAGAAATGGAATGAATGGCGGAAATAGATTTGGTATGTTCTGTTATCTAGATATGACTCCGTCCATTTTAGGAACGTTGTGGGAAACCCATACTTTTCCATTTTGAACAGTATCACGTAGTGAGATAGTTTGTCGAAAGCTTTACTAAAGTCTGTATAAATACAATCTGTCTGGTTGCCTTTTACAAACCCGTGAATGGTATCAGAGACAAATTCCAATATGTTAGTGGTTGTAGACCGACCCGAAATAAACCCATGTTGGACTGAAGAGAGCAAATTCTTGCAGATTATTGATAACGGAGAGTAGATGATAGATTCAAATAACTTGGGCATGCAAGATAATTTTGTAATAGGCCTATAGTTAGAGATTTCTTTTTTACTGCCTTTTTTGAAGACAGGTATGATAAAAGGATTTTTCCATAGCTGAGGAAAACAACCACTATCGAGCGATTTTTGGAAAATAATTCTCAGCGGGGTTGCCAGGGAGAGGCAACATGACTCAGGAGAGACCAGTACCAGTCCATCGCTGGACCAGAAAGCAAGGTTGTCATGTGCCGTACTAGGAGATCAAAATCTCCGTCTAAGGCCGAGTAAGTAAATGCTTCCACTCAGAACACGAACTCGTCGACAGTAAGTCGAGAGCTGTCTCCACTATAGGATATATTCCATCTTCGGATGGGGCTGTCAGAACGTCGTTGTCCTAGGCTCGGCGGGATACGATGAGATGGGGCTGGTGGGGGTTGGAAAAGATTTAGTCTAGGCTGACCAAGAGGCTGACCAAGAGCTGATGACAGTCTGTTAAACGACTGCCTACGCGTGTCGTTGAAATCGTGCGGTGGTATCGGTTCACCCACAGAAGGAATTGGCCGTGACAAGTCGACTGGTGGTATCGCAGCTGAGATTTGCTGCCTAACGCTAGTTGTTAGTTCCGCTCGCAGGGTATTTAGGCTCTGCTCGAGGCCTTCGCGAACTAAATCTTGCAGCTGTATGCGCAGACCTACCAGCAGGGCTTCAGTCGCTGCTGAGCTCTGACTCTGAGCGTTAGGTAGTGGGCTGTTCACTTGGGAACTCGGATGTGAAAATGTCATAGAGTTCAAGTTTGGTCTCCCTGGTGTTATATGAAAATATATGATTTTAGGGAAAATGCACAGAAAGTAATATGTATATGGTTGTGATTTTGGGATCACAACACTGGGGACAAGGATTCACCACGGTTTACTTGCTGATTCGTTGGTGGCGGCAAATCTAGCATGTGTGCTGCCGTTCGATGATCCTGACTAGCAGGCTTTTGGTGAGTCTTCTTCGGGACAGCACCTGTATACTCAGTAAAGTCATACTGAGTGAGATGGAATCTGCAGTTCGGACAGTTTGACTGCTGTCCAATCCACGTTTTCAGACATGCTTTGTGATACACATGTCCACAAACCGTCTTCACTGGCTTCCTCTTACCTGACCAGTCCCCGTCCTGGCAGATGGAGCACTTCTCAAGCACCTGTATCCGTACGTCAGTTGCTCGCGGTGGTGTTCGCACTGTAGCCATTATGGAACAATTTTTATTTCTCTGAAGACGACGCAAGGGTGATTATACCACGAATATTTGAAAGGGTAAAAGTATCTACTGTCGAGGATGAACCAAAACGACACAGTATTTCAATTCCAAAGACGAAAAGTTTTGCATCAACTAAAGGTTGATGTTACTATACAAATTATCCGGCACCTCCAAGGTTGCTACACAACAATTCAAAATAATCTTAACAACTAGCGCATGTATATGCTAAGCGATAGCGTACGTAAAGAAAGTCGACGAAAATCCAAAAGTTCAGAAGACAAAAAAAATTGAAAGTCACTAAAGATATCGTAAAGTTAGTGAGATATAGCTAATAGTCTATCCAGCCCGTGGAATAGCTCGGATGTTCAGAATCAAGAAAAATTTTGTATGGGTTTCCTCCTTCACTCTCCAGGAGCCAACCCACAAAATGAAAGTCTACCAGATCACTCTCTCTACTTAGGTCAGAAGTAATGATGTAAGCAAGCGACGTGAATGTGTGCATGAAGAAAAGTTTGCGTTCTCACAGAAATCTGGGAAGAGTAGAGTTGGAGATGTCAAACACTGAAAATATTACTAGAGATTCTTCAGCCAGGCAGTTAGCAGTATGCCAACTCCTGATTACTGAAGATCTCCAGCATCACTTCCATCCTCCGAAAACTCTTTCTCCCCTCCTCACCTGATCATCATATCCAGCTAGTCTTCTAGCTGGGCAGAGTCATAAATCTGGTCAGCTAGTTGACTAAAAGCGAAAAAGTCGTCTCACAGACTCATGACTCCGTCCAGTCAGTTTGCCAACAAGGACATGTCTCCGTGAGAGCTCAAACAAAAATTTAATGTGAGGCCACCTACCATTTCCATGGCAGAAGGCCAGCGGGAAAGATCACTCCAAAAAAATCAACCGTTCAGGCTTGAGGCTTGACCAAAGTCAAACCTAAAGTCGAACTTACACTTTCAAGAAATTTCAAAAACGTTACTATACTTTAATACCAAAATTCTCAAATCCAAAAGAGCAAAAACTTTCATAAACTTTAACGTTACTCTACAGAAAAATTTACTAATAACAAACCAGTTACACCCAGGTCCACATATAACTTCCACTGGATATGAGACTTGAGGTCAATCAACTAGCAGATACCAGATGATCATATCACTCTAAGTCCCAGTCCCCAGTAAAATTTATACTTAGACCACCGAAGTCTAACTGAGGTGGCCCCGCGTTGGGCGCCATTTTTGTTATGGAACTATGTTGAGTGATTTGGCTTGGACGTGAAGTCCCGACTGCCAGCATGAGCTGACAGATCACTCGGCGGACAGCGTTGGCTGCAGGGCGGCACGCTAGCTCGCCTCAGCTATTGGGGGAGAGTGTGGGGAGGTTCCACGAAAACCTGCCGCTGCCGCGTGCCACATACAAAAAAATTCGTGCCTACTTACAAAAAACAAACGCCGGAACACATTCGGTCCTGAAGGGACCCTTACATCACTTACCTACATCCCGTGGGAAGGCGCAGATATTCTGCCTTCCATCGCCGTTGCCCCTACGATACTGCGGGCGATATTGAACAGTATCCCTTTTAGACCTGAAAAGAGAGAGCGTAGTGGACCTAGACGACCTTCATGTGAGCGGGCCCAATGAAAGTGAAAGGAGAAATAAAAGCGTTCAGCACTTCATTTTTACGTTTAAATCTTGTCTTTGTTAAATAATGATAATATCGGAACCAGCGAAATTTCCCAAAGGGAATTTAGAAAGAACAAAATTGCATACTACAGAGCACATGGACAGCTCTTCATTTCTTGTTCAAAAACTAAAGTGAACCTCTCGTGTTCTACGCTAAGCTTCAACACACAAGTCTTAAATTTAAGTAATTAATTGGTTACGATATTGAAAATCTGTTTCCTTCAATACGAAATCTCAACAACGATAAAAATCAAAATTATTTTTGTTCAAAAACTAACGTGAACATCTCGTGCTCTACGCTAAGCGTTAATACGCAAGTCTTAAAGATAAGTAATTAATTGGTAATGATATTGAAAGATCTGATTTCTTCATTACGCAATCTCAACAAAGATAAAAATCAAAATTTGCTCTATTCTACTTTTAGATTTTAAATTTCTGAATTAATTTTAATATTAATTGAATACCGACTTGTTTGATGATTTGTTCGCCATGTGATAAATCATTTACATCTTCGAGTATACTTCACGAAATTCCAGCGTCAGTAGATAAAGTCAGCCTCATAGGCAGCGCAGACGTTTGTGAATTGAATGACCATCCGGGATGCGAATTGGACAGCAATGCATTTGCGATAGCAATCCTGCAGGACATTAATAAGCGCACTAATATGACAGTGGTCAACACTTTTGGTGCGGTGATTCCGTTTCACGACGTAACATCAAAAGTTCTTCCTGAATTTTATCTGTTATAAGTTTTCTGGCTTCTGGTTAGTGTCCATTCCTTCATGCCACCCTCTTTATAATTCTAGCAAATCGCTAGCGGCAGACATTGAACTGTCACAAGAACAGGGTCTCACTCCTGATTATTGAAAATTTTATATAAAGCGCATCGTTATTGTAATCGACCGTGTTGTGAAAACTTTTATTTCTCGCCAATATAGTTATTCGCAGCGTAAAAGCGGCGACTTTGCTGCTGCCGGAATTTCGATGCTTTTTCTTTCCGGATTTTCTCGTGGTGAGGGGTTGATTTACTCGCCGATGTCGATGGAAAATTTTGATTTCGTTTTGGCTCCACTTTTCACGTCTTTACGTTTGCAAGGTTTGACAAGACAGATGTCGATTGTCTTCTTCTCCTCAATCACCAAGTAAGAGCTCGTCGATTTTGGGTGCGTTCGGGCTGTCGGTTTGACAGCAGGCCGGCATACATGCTGCAGTACGTCTCCGTGTAGTATTCTGCTATATGCATTCCGCTACGACCATAACTAAGTCGAACTGGGTCTTGAAAGCGGCCCGAGCAATTGACGACAAATCAGTACATTTGGGTCTTCAAAAATGGCTTTTTTATAAGAGCTAAAAAAAACTCAAATTATTAGGCTTATTTCTTATCGAACCGAACACAAGCAGAAGAAGACAGCGTTTTCTATTCGCAAGTCTTATTTATACTCGGTATACGTGTGGAAAGCTAGATTTCGCGCTAAATACAGAACCACTAATCATTAATCATAGATAAAAATGGTTTTTGTTCTAATATTTGCAAGATTTAATAAAGAAGGGGAGCAAGTTTATATAAATACAGGAAACATGTATGCACAACAGAGTATAAGAACAGCTGGCCCTTTCACTTTTAAAATTAAAACTAAAACAGGCTTTTGTTATGGTCGCAGCATACTGCATGTAGCAGTATGCTACACTGAGGTTAGATGCAGCATATATGGCCGGCCTGCTGTCACATGAATGGAGAGCAATACGCACCGAGACCGGGATTCGAAGAAACAAGGAGAAGAGGACTGACAGAGCAGGGAGATAGCAAAAGGTGTGGTTGAAAAAGTCCAAGAAAAATCTAAACATATCGCGAAAAATATACAACGGAAAATAAAGAAATCAACACGGTAGAGAAAAAGAACAACGAAATGTCTTGTATTCAATGTAAAGTTCGGGAATTTTAAAATTGTAACTATCTCGCTAAGTATAAAAATCCGGTGTAAAGAGAGATAGAAAAAGTGTGGTCGAAGAAGTCAAAAAAGAAAATCTGAAAATATCGCGAGCTGATAAAAAGAAAAAGAGCCGCAACTGTTTAATTTAATTATTGAAGAATACATTAATTACGCATTAACGTCTGACAAATTTTTTGCTTGAGCACCTCTTGTCGAAACAGTTTAAATTAACTGGTGAAAAATACATTAATTACGCATCATATATATATTGTGTTTGAAACTAAAAACCATGAAAAAGGTGAAATTATAAGTCAACAAGGATAAGTCAATCTCCTCGCAGAACGTCTGACAAATTTTTAACTTGAGCCCATCTTGTCGAAATGAAAGATAGTCAAAATCCGTAACATCACAACAATCGGAAGCAACATATAATAAAAACGTACCTGTGGCGGCAATTATATGTGTCAATTAAGAAAACTTATCCACGGTGCGGTCTATATTTGGTGGGTTCAACAAAATCCGGATTTGGAGCTGATACGTATGATGTCGATATGTGTTTTGTATGGCGAAATACATTTTATATTGATCCAAGAATTGAAGCTGTTTTAACTTAACTCTACTGAAAGATTATCACTCGCAATCTGACCGTTTTTTTAGCAGTTCAACCTGGTAGAATCAAAGTTCCTATATTGAGATTTAAAGATTCTATGAATAGGTTAAAGGTAGATTTAAATTTTAGCAACTGTGTGGGCATACGAATTACGCATTTACTTCATTGTTAATTTAATAAAAAAAAGAACTATTAAAATAGAATCCATGGCATAGTGGAACCTCCCAGAGGCGCCTCGGCGAGGAATCCTAATCAACAAAATTCATGTAATTTGCTGCCAAATGTTTGTTTGATTATCTTATATTGATTTATGATTACATATATTGACTAAATAATTTAGTATTTATTAAATTCTTTTCTCACCACATATATATATATATAAAATCTTGCTTTATATTTCTATTAGAATGAATGTAGTGAACTAATTTAGCCCTTATTAAATTCTTTTCTCATATAAAATGTTACTTTATAGTACTATTAGAAGGAACGTAGTGAAATCATTTACTCCTTATTAAATTCTTTTCTCACTACATATATATATATATAAAATGTTGCTTTATATTACTATTAGAATTAATGTATCAAATAGAATTTAGGTTTTATTGAATTCGTTTCTCGCTATATCTATATATAAAATTTTACTCGACATCATTATTAAAATAAAGCATTTTTATAACGTGATGGTACGGTAGAGTCTCTTGTTTTCTCCTCTCAATCTCCCGGAGCCCCCTTATTATGAAGGTTGGCTAGGTCCGCTACTACTCTCTTTTCAGGTCAGCACAGGAACACTGGAAATACTCTGCCCTCAGTGTCGATTGGGTGGATGGGGCGACGGCAGCTGAAGGCGTACTATCTGTGCCTTCAAATGGTTAATGGTAAGTAGTGTAAAGGTCCCTTCAGGACTGGATGTGTGCGACGGCCTTTGTCTTGTCAGGCACGAATATGTTTTTTGTATATGGCTGGTGGCAGCGGCAGGTTTTCCTGGAACCTCCCCACACTCTCCGCCAATAGCCGAGACGAGCTAGGGTGCCGCCCTGTACCTCAACGCTGTCCACCGAATGATCTGTCAGCTCATGCTGGCATTCTGGACTGCACGTCCGATGTCAATCACTCTACATACTACCATAACACTTTCTCTATGAAAACAGTATCCGAGATCAACAATTTTACTCGTGAAGCAGAGCCGTAAGAAGAGTGAGGCAAGTGCAACAATGCAATGCAACATTTGCATTTGATTGAAGAGGCGGGATCCCTGGAACGCAGACCACAAAAAGGCCCATTGCTCATGCTCCAGACCTACGAGTAATCGCTCATGGGTCCCAACCGGAGGCTCTTGTGGAGTTCAGTATTGGGCCCCAGCCAAAACGGTCGTTACCGCTCTGCGTGAAGTAACTGAGGGAAGAAATGAGCTCTTAATCCCTTGTTCTCTACTCTTTGTTTTTAAGCAAATCTAGAAATTCAACCGCTCTTTCACTATATGTCCCAATATAGTAACAAAAGCAATGCCACTGCTTATTTAGACTTTTTATAATATTTTGGTACTTTCTTCAGTTATGCTAAGCTTTCACCCTGACAGTAACTTTCATGGTATGACTGTGCCAATTTTAACGAACAAATAAATAAAAAGAATTTTTATCACTTACCATATATACTCTACTTCAAAATTGATTTATGTACCTGAAATACAATTACTTGATTTTTTTAATTAAAAAATCAAACCAAAATTTAAAAACAGTTTTTGTATATTGGTTTTTCAATTCGAGTTTGTTTTAAAAGTACACATATGTATCCCAAGCAACATTTCCCTTCTTTTTCACGTCGAATTTTTGTCTATTCGACGTAAATCTAATAATTGTGATTAAGTTTAAGTTACTTAGGGAAATGGAGAATGAGAAGACGTCGTAAATATCAGGGAAATTGGGGAATATTTCTCAATAGGGCAGAGGACACTTTTGCTTGATTTGGTAAATTGAACATAAATTTCACGTAGAGCTTACGACCAATTTTCTATATAGTTTTGTTCATGTTAACGTGTATGTTAATGTAGAAGGAATTTCATTTTGTAAGAATTCTGTGAATTGTAGTAAATATTATGAACGAAGCACAACTCTAATTTGAATGTATTGCTTTAACAAGTAAAAAGCTAGCATTAGTCTAATTCTGATGATACCCTAGCCTAGATGAATGATCGTTTGTAATTTCGTATGGTCACCCATCTGCGCAAGTTTGAGTTTTGAATTTGTTTTTGAATATATTTCTAGAATGGTTCGTCGAACAGCAAAAATGATTATAACCAATTGTACAACATTTCATATTCTGAAGAACTTTTCAGTACATTAAAACCGTATAGGACTGATCGTTTTCACAGGATACGTAAAAATCCAAAAATTTTATATGGCAACACCAAGATGGGGTCACCAGATTTAGTCCATTTTTGAAATTATATTTACTATTTTTATGAAAACACTGTACATTTCAACGCTCTATGTTGTCGCGCTCTCAGGCAGTGTCCAAATATGTAGTAAAAAATTAAATTTTTGTATGGCAACCCTACGACGGAGTTACACGATTTTTCCCATTTTCGAAGATAATTTTACTTTTTTTTTAAAGTCCATGTGTAAAATTTCAGATCTCTTAGTATACGCGTTCGCGAGTTATCGTGAGGACGGACAGACGGACATGCAATAATCAAAATAACTTTTAATTTTATGAATAGGTGTTACAAGGGGATAACAAACTTAGTATTCCCTGTAGATTTCATCTAGGGTGCAATAAAATATATAAAAATTATGGACTTATTCAAAACTAATTCACTCAGTTTCTAAGCGGTAAATTTTGAAACGGAAATTTCTTTTTTGGAAATAATTTTTCGAAAAATTGCATGCGCTTTAAAAATATTGTATATTTAAAAAATAATAATTTTAAAGTTTTTTAAATTATACTTTGGTTTGCCATTTAGAGCCTGAAATTAATTTCTTCATTATTTTGTTAAATAAATATGGCGCACGTTTATCGACCTAAAAGTTGGTTTGATTTAAAAGTTTTACTTTGACGACGACTTTCCTGGAAGTCAAGGCAAAATAACCACAATTTTCGACTTTGCGGGCAGAAATCTATGTTTAGGTAATTTTATGCTTAAAGGCAGCGATAATTTTTTCATATAAAAATATTTCGACTTAAAATAGCTCATTTAGCCGTAAATTATGGAATTTTACCCTAAATAATGGAATTTCGCAAAAGAGGTATCAAATTGACAGAATTGAATTGAGGAGCATAATCTACATTTATAAATTGTTTTTCTAATCCTCATTTATTTATATACGTGCCACCAAAGCTGATGGTACTTTTATTGCATTTGAATATAAATCAACTTATGATTTATCTAAACTAAAGATTGATTTGCCATGTTTTAAAGTATGTTTAACTTTTCGCAAATTACAAGCCATATTACCTATATGTGTTTTATTTAATTATATCACAATTAAACTGCATATTAGGACACGTTAAGAACATTCTTAACACATTGACTAATGACGAAATAAATACATTCACTAATCTTTCTTTCCTTGGGAAATCAGATTTTGAGGGCAAGAGGGAATTATTCATGCAATATTTACGTATCTTGCCATGAATTTGGGAATAGATGCATTTTCAAAGTCCATACATTCCCTCAAATTTTACTTCTAAGTAAAATTTAGGTAAAAAGTAAGAAAATTTTCTTTAAATTTAGGAAACTATCCCTATTTATTTCCCTGTTTCTCTTCATTCCTATGAGATAAATTAAAACGGAATTATTAGTTAGGGTATCGTAAGAATTGGTCTTAGACCAATTGTAGCTTTTTTACTTATCCCTTACCCTTAATAATTAATTAGAAAGTTAAGATTTCTTTAAAGGCCTAATTTAAGAAATTATTAAGCAATATTTCCTTCTTGATTTACCTCGTAGGAGGGCATGTCATACTAAGCTCCTCAGTCTAGTTTACGTATTTTAATCAAAATAGGTCGATCGGCCCTTGATGATAGAATATTCAACCTCCAATGGTACTTGGGATATCACCACTTTGTTTGATAGCATCATTGAACCATTTTATATAAAAAAAAACATTTTTCAAAGTTCTGGGACATTTCTGAGTATATTTACCTCCCACCACAGCCGCAACGTTCGACCAGAGTACATGGTAAATACATGTGGTCGCGATTAACCCGGAAACCATCGGCCCCAATAGCCACTGGCTCATCGGGCTAGCGCCCGATCGCCCGTCCCCCATATCATAGGTATATGAACAAGATCAACCTGACACGCCTCAGATTGCATTGAAAACAGAAATGGTTTCGATAAATAATGACGATATGAAAGTGTATCAAATTCATCTATCCATAAACAAATTTTACTTGCATGAAAACTGCTGCGTTTGCGCTTTACTCAATCTAGGAATAATATCAATCCTTGAATCTTTCATTTAAAAGACCTTAAATAAAACTCTGTTGTTGCATCACCTACTTAATTATCAGTCCAATTAAAAGAATTATTTTCTGTATAGAAAAATAAATTGAAACAAAAGTGTAGGAATAAAAGACAAAAAATACATATGGAAGTAGGTATAAAGTGTTTGTAAGCGGAAGTTAAACAACCTAAACTAAATTTCTTTACGTATCCTTATTTAAGTGCTTGGAAAAAATCATTTTGACAGTACATTGAATTTTTTTTTTATCAAAGTATACATTGAGCGGTACAAGGAGGAGGACATTATCATGCGCCCTTAATTTCTATACCCACTTTCAGCGGAGAAATCATAATGAAGAAAAAGTTTCACTTTCGTTTGCGGTTCATCTTGAAGATTTATTGTAATATGTAGCAAGATGGAAGTAAGTAGAAGTAAGGTAGGTAGGTACTCTCTGTTGGATACAATTCTATGGGTCTGCCTGCAGAGCTGGAGCCTGGGTTTTGGGTTACATAATTATATATGTACATACCTAGCTAATAGTAGCCTGACAATTTTTTCAGTGTTTGTGAACGGTTTTGCATACGAGCGATTAGCAAACTAATTAGCATAAGGTATATAATTTGTTCGAAATGAAACAGCAAATCATAAGCGAAATTCTTACTAAAATTTCCTTTCTGAGTATTTTTTTTTTGTATTTGCATAGCTCCGGCCACATTTAACATGAGCTGAAAAATTGATGCGAGACTAAGATATTAACGTTGGTCAACACATTTTACATCAGTTAAGGTGTAAGTTCGTGATGTTCAAGTTAATTTTGTTACCAAGAGTCGTGAAAAACGTTTGCTGCTGTTAGTATTGCCCTTCCTCCAATATGTATGATAATTGGACTAAAACTCATACTGCATATCAACAACAGTTCAGGAACTAGATTTCAAGCAAAATCGATTCCAAAATCCCAAAATTATTAGATTTGATGGCACCGACCGTTTCGCACCCTTCTTTGAATTTATATCCCGCCGAGGGTGAATTGTTTTAATTCATTGAAATCCGGGAAAGGTCGAAATATCATTTTCACTGCTAGAAAAGACTATACTTGGCCAGGGCGTAAAATGTTTAGCCACAAGCCTGGTGGTTGTGTACACCAATTCAGACAGAGAACATACAGTGGAGCAGTAGCATACAGCTAGCTATGTTGTTCGGTTCAGTTCAGTTAAATGGTAAACGCCATCGAAGGTAGTCTCAGTTTGGAATTCCGGCTAGCACAACAACTTGCGTTCTTCCTCTTCGAGTGTTTTTTCCACAATTTTCTTAGAAGGTTTTGTACTTTTTTCTGTTACATTATACTGATTATGGGAGAATTGACAATCATCATTTGCCCTGCCGAGACTCGAAAACTAAATAAGAATCGACATGAAATAGAGATTCTAAGATTTAAGAAGAAAATAAGTTTTCTTTAGTGATTGATTCTATTCTAGTGAGAGAGCTGTTATGAATGTTAAGTGATTTTCCTGGTTCTCTGCCGGTTTTTGTGACGTGACGTGAGCTGTGTTTCCTATATCAAAGTGCTAAAAAATGAAAAGAAAAACATTTTTGAAGGAACAAAGTGTATAAACATGCTGTTTACCTTCGTAAGTGCTAGGCATTTAATTAATTTGTTGCTGGTTTTTAATCAGAAATATGTTTAAAAAAAAAGGTATGCATGGTTGTCTTATAATTATTTTTTATTATTAACTTTTATACAATAACTTACGACTAGGTATAATTCATGAGTTATATTTATTAGGAAGTACCCAAAAAGGTGAAGATCAGTAATCATTCAGAATGGGTGTAGATAGATAAGATACATAGATAGGCTTAAGGTCCATATTAAACCACAAAAAATTGCTCAGGACTATATCGCGCAAGATAAAGAATATGAATTAAATTCAACTCATACATCCAAAGGAAGATTTCTATAAGCGAAATTCAGGAAGCTCTTGCGCAACATTTCACCACAAACACACCCCCAATAAATTGTAAAATAAAATGCTTAAACTTGTATATGTATTCATCAAATAAGGGAAATTGCCAGAGGCCTGGGAAACAAATATTCGCTTATGATTCCTGGAGCAGCTGAACTTGGCCGCACCCTTTTCCCTCCAGGCTGCGCAGTTCGGTTCCATTTGTCATATACGAATTCAAGTATGCGCGAGTTTTGCCACCATTCCCTTTAAATACTAATATATAATATATGAATTGCCCCTTTCTTATTCTTAGGGTGGTTTTGGCATGCTGCTGTGTCTGCTACTACATATATGGCAATGTTTGTGTAAAATTTCAGGGACTGCATTTACAATGTTTATTTGTTCCCTTCCCGTAGAAAATACAGAGTATACACCTTTCGAGAGAGTGATACCCTTCAGGATCGGCCTCATATTAAGATAAGCGTTGTATTTAACACAGTACTACTACCAACAAGTGTATATAATTCATTTTTTGCGCAAATGGTATCAGTATCATCTACCCTCCTCTTCGTTTGTTAACCATGTTAGAGATCGTACAGAAATGTGCTTTAACCCCGGGATTTATGTTTTTACTTTGGGCACATACATACATGCATTACTTTCAGTGTTGGATCGTTTTAATTTTGAAATTTTAATTTTTTCAATTTTATTGGTTTCGAATTTTTTTTTAATTCTTAAAGTTCCATTACCATCATGCTGGCTCATTCTCCGTAAATTCCGTAATTTATACTAAAATTGAAGTATAATTCATTATTATTATATTTCAGTAGCAATTTTAAGGAAGTGCTTTGAAATTTGATCAAAATGTTGTTCCTAAACAAGTTTTGAGAATGCAAGTATTTGGATGTCATTTGCTATTGTAGGTACATGAGTCATACTTTACTATACTATGGATAGGTATATTTGTTTTCCTACATGTAATATAAACTTTCTAAGATGTGTCGCGCTATGCGTATCTTTGGCATGGGTACTCAAATAAATAAATAACTTAATTATCCCATTTAACGAAAAAAAATTGTTGAAGGACATGTTGATGTACGTAGTATATACATTTATATGTACGGATGTAAATCATACATATCGGTAAAGTCACGGTACAGAAAATACAAGGTATTCTCTGTACGAACCCACGTTTCACCATTTTGACGTCACTTCGCCCAATAATATATAGAAAAGTAAAAAAATCTCTCTCCTCTCTGTCAAATTTATGAATACGTTAGAGATTTTCTTTATTTTCTATATATTATTGGGCACAGTGACGTCAGCTGCAATGTGTCAAAATTTAATGAGAATAACTTGTATTCTCTGTACCGTGGGTAAGGTAACTTGTATTCACTGTACTGTGGGTAAGGTAACTTGTAGCATAGATAGCACAAGAACTAGATATCGTATTATATACCAGAGCACAGTATACAGATTTTGAAATGGGTGATGCATTCCCTATTGTACCATAATATGTTTTAGGGCGTACTGAGAGCAAATGTTGCTTTAACAGCAATTTTGTTTACATTTGATCGACGTCCTAAGTACTGCAGATGTAAAAAATACGAATCACTCGAGATATCCATCATTTCTAATGTTATGGATGACCCTGTTTAGACGGGTCAGTATGAGGTGTGCTTTGAGGTACCCTTTATGATTACATCAGTCAACTTCCTGCCCTTACTGCCTTACTTGGGGATTACACCCGGAAGTACAGTTTGCAAGCAAGCCTTTCTTCTAACGAGTTTTTAAAATTGATAGCAGAAGGCACCTCGCTTGATGTCTTGTCAGCTTGAATGTGAGTTCATTTAGAAAAATGGCATTGAGACGTAAAAAAAAGGAAAATGAAGAATCAGATATGGGATGTAATGCAAATGATCCCAGAAATAATAGGTAATGTCAAACTAATATCCCCTGAGCTGCCATGATTTTTCATCATGCAAATTCGCTGAGAGCTGAGCTGTCTACATGGCAGTTTGGATTACACGAGCAAGTAGTATGACAATGCAGCCTGCATGTCTCGTATAATCCCCAGGTAACAGCCGGTGGAACAAATGCATCGACAAATTATGTAAAGTAACAACTACGCGCTGCAATGCTTGAAACTGGAATGATCACGTGACTTATAATAGCCAATAAAAATATGTACTTTGAATTTTAAGTTTCACTTTATTCCTGCCCCCAACCATTATCCTACCAACAAGTTCCGTACGGCAGAAGTAGCATACCCATCTAAACAGGCTCAATGTACAGCCATATAAAATTTGTATACTCTGCTCTGGTATTGGATGCGACATCTAGTTGTAGTGACATATATGCTTGTAGCTATGAAAAAATTAACATTCCGTTTTAGTAATAAGTAATGCAGGTACTTTGCTTAAATTGAAAATGTGACATGCAGTACCTTTGTTAAAAATTGTATATCACTGTAGATAAAATTTTGAGCCGTTGACGTATGGAAACGAACATCAATCAATTAGTCCTCTTCATACGTCAATTATAATTAGGCCAATTAATGGCAGTGCAGTCGTGCAAGAATTTTGTGTGGCTGGCGAAGCGAAGTCTATTAAATTTGGTGTTCAACCGGTTTAATAACTGGTATATAATAAGCGTGAATTACAAACCAAATCTTTATTTTGTAATACCAGTTGGTGAGATACAAGCAATTCAAGTGTTGTGTCAATTTATATTACTGCGATAAATCTTAGAGCTGTAGTATAACAGCTAAGCGTTAAGGGTAGTACACTAAGTATGCTCTGCTGTCAAATGTCAAGCTAAGCAAACGAAGCAATGTCTAAACCTCTAAATTTGCTAAATTTAAAGTTATAATAATATTAACCCGAGAAATGTAATATCCTGATATTTCACTTTCTAACATCATACTAAACAAACGAATTGGAATACGTTAGCTTATGGGTCTTAACTTTCTGCCAACTGTCATTGTTATAATATCTTAAAACAACTTGGAAATTCACTAGCAGTAGATGAAGACGAAGTCGAAAACCTGGATTTGAATATATCTTTAGGGCTGGTCCGAGTGTTCGTCTTGTTATAAAAGCTAGTGACGTAATACCGAGTCAAGCTCTATCCGAACCCATGTCTAAGCCACTTTCGAATCAATGTCTATGCCATTGAGCTTTGCTACTTTGTATAACAGTTTAGACATGTGGTTAATTTATATGATCTTAGGTTTCTTTTTCAAATTTTGTAAAAGCTGCAGAAATTCGTGGGTTGTAAATAAATACATAAATGGGTTTTATTGTTTATGAAATTATGATTAATTTATTGAAGATAAAGAAGACAGTGGCTTTATCGTCCATGCCGAGATTTTACCAAATAAAACTTGAAATTCGAGACCTTCAAAAGAAGCAGTTCTTAAGTGCTCAGACGGGTTCAGGACATGATTTCATAGCCCTATTACCCCGATCCCTTTTTGGACTTTGGACTGTGGACCCAATCGATTGAAATAACGTCATTCAGAAGAATTTTTATTCGCTTTTAATGAAATAACTATTATAGTTGCCATATAGTCACATTTGACTACATATTGCCCAAATGATATTATCGGCATTGCCTTGGAATAGCGATAGCCATCATAAAATAGCCATAGCTGTCATTTGCATAAGATGATACTTCCTATTCAGCTACTTTTATTCGAATATTATTAATAAAATAAATTTGTATCAAATAACTCTAATTACATAACTATACTAGGAGTATACAATTTAGTATATATATTCAGCTGGCGCGGGTGGCCAAAATCTAAATTTCCAAGTGGCGTATGACACTTCGTGTATTTCTACTGAGGATTATTATTATTATTTTACTTTCTGTGGTGTATTTTAGAACAAACAAGAGGGATCGTTGTCATGCAACACCTGTAAAAGACAAGCTCTAAGTTCTCTTTCATATGAACCCATGGAACCACATGCCGTGGTACTACAGACGAACCACAATCGTCATTACTTTTATACGATCAATGTTCTTAGTACCACAAGGCAACATTGTCATGAGGGATTTGTAAAAATTAAAGGCTGGAACAGAATGTGGTGCTGGCGCTTGGAGCTGGCGCTGGCGCATAGTAAGCCGCTTATCTTGTAGCTGAGTATGAACACAATGCTGCAGCTTAGTTCTCTGAAAACTAGTTTGATATTTTATATTTCATTCCATATTTCCGCTTTTCTTTTTAAATTTTTATATAAGGGATCCCACAATATATCTTTCCTTTCCGTTATTTCGATGATTTTTTTCTGTATCAAAATTTTCCATTTTGTTTCACTCGAACGAACCGCTTCGAAATTACAAATGTCAATCTTGGCGCGCACCAAAAGTTAAAATTTGGCAAAAGTGCGCTACAGCGCCAGCTACGCATTGTATCGCCATCATACGAAAATCGTGCTGTTATATTTTGACAGTTTGCGCTACAGCGCCAGCGCCACATTCTTTTTCCCACTTTAAGCCCGGTACGCTAGAGCCAAGGAATTTTTGTTCCTATACAAAAACTATGTAAAAAAAGTGTCAAGGAATTTTTTTCTTGACCGATTCCTTGAGGTAGTACGCTAGAGAAAAGTAATTCGAACAGAAAAACTCTACTTCCCGATTGACAGAAAGATGTCGCTCTTTTACGAAAAATCCATTTATGTCAATATTTCTTGAAGAAATAAGTACCGATGCACTTATTTCTGTAAGGAATTTTGACGGTGCTGAAATAATTGAAAAATTGAACGAAGGAACGGCGATTTTGCAAGAGGTGTATCAATTTTAAAATGAAAATGGACGAATAAAAATTGTTTTACGTGTATCTTCATTTTTCATTGGAAATTATCCATTCCTTCACTTTTATTATTATTTCTTTATTGTCAGAAATATCACACAATTGAAAAATTCAAATTGTCAAAAATTCCTTGACCTAATGTCAAATTTTCTTTAAGAAATAAGTGGAAAAATTCCTTGACCTAATTCCTTGGCTCTAGCGTACCGGGCTTTAGTGTTAAAAAAATTTTTGTATTGCTACTACGCCGCGTAATTCACCGTCTTCAAAAAAGTACAAAAGAAAATATTGGGTGCATCCTTTAATTAGTTATCGTCTCTTAAAGGGATAACCTTTCCACTCTCCTGAGTAATAGTTGCAGATGTGTATGTGCTATGTATGTACGTGGAGAGGTCAAATTTTGTACACGGCGTTTTCGTAAAAATTGCAATTACCTACAAGTTCAAAAATGGCAACTCTTTCTTGGTGTTCCCATAAAAAGCTTTAGTCTGTCACTATTATTTGGACAACATCTTCTTGGTGTTGCCAAAACATTCGGTTTTCACTTTATTTAACTTTTATTTTCATCTAGGGTATAAAATTATGGTCTAAGACAATTATAACTTTTGCTCTTGTTGCTTTTATATGTTATGTAAAGTCGATAGCATATCGATCATTTTAATTTAATGATTATTTTCAGGCTATTCGCCCGATTATACTGACATTTTACATAACATCGCAATTACGAAAATTTTATATATATATAATATATATATGTTTATATAAATGAATTATCTTTTAATTCTCCATATATGTATTTATTTTATTTTAAAAAGTAGATTTTTTTACACAATCATAGACATTAAGGTATCGAATAAAATAGTGTTGCGTGTAGCTGAATTGATTTAATGAATCATAGAATAAAGCCCACATAAATAAGGGTAGAGTATAGGTGGTGAAGAGTTTCTGATAGTAGAATAGTTAGCAATCTGTCGGTACAGAAGTGCATGTCAATTCTCAAATAAAGAGATCAAGGAATGTTTTTTCCTTGATGTGCCGAATATGGAAATATATAGTGATATCTCAGTAAGAACAAAGCGTCGGTTAATTAAATTCAATCTGAATTTAGTGCTACTCTATGCTTGCGACACGTTTTCTGCAAGTATTTTTCGCGTGCAAGTCAACTCAAAATAAGAATTGTGGAGACGTTACGATACGACGAGTACAGAGCCGACGAAGAAATAAAACGAGATAGTGATAGCCATTTGCCCCTCGAGGGCTAAGAGAGGATTAACGATGATGAGCATACTCTGAAGCACTTCCCCTTCCGTTTTTGCCACCATTTGTAGCTAGGTGTATGTAGTTCTCCTTTTAGAACTCCAATTCGAACTACACGTGGGAATAATATTATTCACCACGTGTATTTACAAATGCTTAAATCTCTGTACTCTCCCTTTCATTGGAATCAAGGAGAAACTTTTTATCCCCGAAGGAAGCAACTTAATTCAGGTGGGTCCCTGGATAGAAACTGAAAATTCAAACAAGTTTAGGTTGTTTCTTACAGGAAAGTGAAAAAAATCCCTGCAGCTTAATGGCTCTAATTCCTAATTGGCCATGAAACCAGAAAACTGTTTCTTTTATAATACATTATTAAGTTTACGCCTATGTAAGCATTTTACGAACATGAACCATCGGCTGAATGATAACAGGTTTATTTTTATTAAACATAAAACAGCACATAAACTCGGTTCTAATCCAGCTCTCGAACAAGAGAATCAGATTTTAATAACATGAATTACATAGTTATAAATGCCTTTATATTTTGGTAATTTTCTTTAATTTAATGGAAAATAGCACAATTTTCTTTAATCAGAAAGATTTAAAATCTTGCACACCTTCTTGGGAAACTGCGGTTTAAATAAAAATGTTAGATAATGGAATGTCGAATGGATGATGACCTAAAACGAATTGTGAATCTTTTCATTGTTGAATACAACCACTAAGAAAAAAAAAACATTTTCAACATTATTAAAATGAAAATCGAATAAATCCAAATTTGGAAAACATTACTATTAAGACTTAAAATATCGCTACGAAATTAAAGGTACACTGAGCTGTGCTCCGAGTAGGTGCGGAAAAATTAAAAAAAAAAGTATTTTGCCCTAATGGTAGCAAAACTCTTGCCAGTTGAAGGTAAGACTCTGAAGCGGAGCTTTGCCGAAGAGAAAAATAGTTTTTAGTTCCACTAAGATGCTTCAGAAATGGAGCAAAAATATAACACCCTAAAGAAATATGCTAAATTTAAGGATTTCAATAAATAAAATATTTAGTTTAAAGCTTGGATTTATTTAAAACAAGTATAAAAGCTAGAATTGGTCTAAGACCAATTCTTATGATACCCTACAATTTCGTATGGTCACCCATTTGAGCAATTTTGATTTTTGCAATGGTTTTTCGCATATATTTCTAGAACGGTTCGTCGGACAGAAAAAATGAATATAACCAATTTTATAGCATTTCATATTCTGAAGAAGCCTTTATACAATAAAAATGTCTAGGTCTGATCGTTTTCACAGTATCCATAAAAAACCTAAATTTTTATATGGCAACACCAAGAAGAGACTGCCCAATTTATTCCATTTTTGAAAGTTCATTCAATTTCATAGGATTTCATATTCTGAAGAACTTTTCAGTACAATAAAAACTTCTAGGACTGAAAACGTAAATTTTTGTATAGCAACACCAAGAAGGGGTTACCACATTTATTGCATTTTAAGGTTTTATTCGCTATTACTATGAAAACACCATGTACTAAATTTCAGCTTTCTATCTCAACACGTTCTCAGGCAGTGTCCAAATATATAGTGGAAAACGAAAATTTTGTATGGCAACCCTACGAAGGAGCTGCCCGATTTGTCTCATTTTCAAACAGATGCGGTGAGGAGCACTTACTGAAAATCTGATTATTTTAATTTTGCTCAAGATATACTAAGATCGCTCGAAAGGTGCCTTATTTTCAGAGCAACACGTCCGAGTAGAAGTGATGTTTCAAACCGTGTTTCCGGTTTTAAGGTTATTTTGGCATTTCCACAGTGAAAATATCAGGACAGCAGAACCAGACCTTCCATTTCACAAGTTAAGGTGAACCCGTTCAAGTCAGTGCATAAAGAACCACAGCCAGATGAAATCATAGGGTATACTATAAGTATACTAAGTTTGTCATTCCGTTTGTAATACCTAGAAATAACGATGGTAGAGCAAAATGGATTGGACACCCACGCATAATATTAAAGTTATTTTGATTTTTGCTTGTCCGTCGTCCGCCTGTCCCTCCTCACGATATGTCGAGAATGCCTTCACTTATTTTGCTAAAATTTTGCACCCGGGCTTTAAAAAAAATAAAATAAATTTAAGTTCGAAAATGGGACAACTCCAACAACAACTCCTTCGTAGGGTTGCCATACAAACATTTCGTTTTCCACTATACAGGGTGTTTCCTCTATGGTGATCCATAGAGTAGGAGGTGATAGTACTCAGATACAATGTGTTTTGTGAAAACCTAGCATAATTTCTTAATCACCCATTAACGGTTGTCATGGCACCTCAAAAATCAAACTTGCACAGATGTGTGACCATTCGAAATTACAAGCGGGCATTCATTTTATTAAGCCCTACTATATAAAAATTATGAAATCTTATTAATGATTAATGATATATGTAATTACATATACTTAATTAAGTTAAGAAGCTATATTTTGTAACATTTATTGAATAGCCGCTATGTTGGAAGAAAGTGTATAACAAGAGGAATTAATTGAACGATAAACATAGAATTATCTGTTCATTCTTCAACTGAAGTGTACATGATTGATCAAGCTGGAGGTAAAGGTTAGATTTCCCAATATAGCAGTTAAGTTGAAATATTCATATAAAGCAGACTAACAGCAGGAGGCAGGACCAATAGATTTCAAGCTTGGATGCTTATTTAATTAAGGAATGCCTATATGAATTACTGTAATTAAAAAGATGTGTGTAACATAAAGTAAAAACGTACGTATTTAAGAACTAGATAGTAGAAATGGGAAAGAAAATAAAAAAATTATTCTTGAGCGTCGACAGAAATGGTTACGAATAAAAACCAATTATAATATCCCACATAAGATTGCCCTAATTGGAATCTTTTTAGTAAGTCTCGCCATATCCTAGCAATAATAATGTGTTCGATATTCGTATACGGGAAAAGATATACCATTAATTAAATCTTTTCCCCAATCCTATTTTTTCCAATAAAAGTGAGCTGCCGTTTTTTTATGTAAATATATAGATATCCTTTTTCAAGTTCTGAAAGTGGATTATGTATACACGGTTATATGCTACGAAATTTCTCGAACAGTGCTAAAATCGGTTTTTATTCAATAAATTTCGGATTTTACGTAAGAAGGCAAACGGCTTCGAATCCAAAGGGTCCGATCAATTCTTATTGATGCCTTGCCAATGCCACAAGCTAGAAATCGTGTATCTATTCGATAAGGATGTTTTTCAAGAAATATTTTTAACGAAATCCACCCTACCCAAGCCTTAAAGCATTTTGTAAAGCGAAAATTATGAGTGAGCTCACAGCAAGGGATTGGTTTTTTACAGTTTTGCTTGCCAAGGCTGTCAACTTCTTTATTAGTCGGTTCTCTTTATTGTGAAGAGAGGTGCTTCTTTATCTTTCTTCTTTTTTATACCCATGCTAAATATATATATATACCAATACATACATGCGCAAGTAATTGACGCTTATTCTGCCGCGACTGTCTGAAAGTGAGGTCTGAATGAATCTACCTATTTACCTACCTCGAATTTGTAAATATGTATAAAGAAGAAAACAATTTCTTAACTGTTTACTTCCAACCAGCCATAACAATTAAAGACTGCGATGAATACTGTACTTTCTGCCAATGATTCAATTTTTTTTAATCTCTTTGTTTGTGTATTTTTAATAAGAGATTCGCCATATCTTGATCAAGGCAGGCACATTTAATTTCACGATTTTGCATTAAAAATTTGGATTTTTTGTTAATTTTTATAAGGTAAATATTTTTAGAATAAGAAAAATTAGCGCAGGAAACGAAAAATAAAGGAAGTTTTTCTTCGATCAACCGAATCAAGAAAAATCCACCTAACTTCTACTTCACAAAGTGAAGTATTGGTCCCAATACAAGCATCGCGGAGTCCATAGCAGAGCAAAAAAAGAAGTATTAAAATTATACCGGAAGCCGTACATGATGAAAATCACAATATTTCGGACAATAAAGAAAATTAGGTATAGATCTAATGCGATAGGTATATACGTCGTAGGCAATGAAGTAATTTTGCATTTCATAAAAGTCTAGCAATTTCGCGAAGTGCAGACGGATAGTGTAGCAACTGATTTATTACACTAAGTGTCTCAAATCTTTTGCCTTTTCATGAAATGCAACGAGCTTCTAAGATTTAACTGTAATAGCCTATAATTATTTATGCTGATGATAAAGTTTCAAGTAAGGGTGTTATAAGGTACAATAGTAAAATATTTTGTGTATAAATTACTTTAATTAGTCTATTAATATTATATATCAACATTATAAAATATATAGATTACATTTATATTATTATAGAAATATTAACTGCACTATGTTATGAAAATTAAATTCCTTAAAAACTCAGGATTCAAAGGGAGTTTTTATTTATTGACAAAAGGGCCAAACTGTTATGGCCCCTACTGTTGCATAAAACCTACATTTTCTTACAAACACGCTTTTGGTGGTACATTGTACGGCAGAAGCCTTGCACAAACATTTCGAATATTCCTGGCCTTCACTACAAAATTTTACAGCTTCCCTCAACGACAAAATTTTATCACAATAAATATTCTCCTTAATCAGAAACGCTGATCCAGATTTTGTAAGATTTTCTCTATTAAGCCAACCCTGTATGATGCCATCTTGATTGCATGATTGTATCTTAGTTGATTAACATAATTCTTTGATCAGTTATTACGTAATTATGTAATATTATGTAATATTTTGTGGATCGTTATACCGCGGTGAAACTTAGGCATTGCGAGGAGGACAAAATCACCGATATTAATATT
The DNA here is from genome assembly GCA_963930735.1 of Dioctria linearis. NCBI lineage: Eukaryota > Metazoa > Arthropoda > Insecta > Diptera > Asilidae > Dioctria > Dioctria linearis. The sequence goes on from OZ005741.1 coordinate 129,140,324, forward strand.
AGGAAATGTTTTTTTACTGCATGTGAGCGTCTTTTCAGCCGCTGATTTAATTTTGTTTCGTGAATCAGTTGTTAATTCCTTTATCAATTGCTCCTTTTTGCATAGACGGCAGCATTCAATATCATCAGAGTTAGGAGTATTTGAAAGCAAAGAGCATGCGAAGTGAAAATCTGTTTTACATACCCCACAGCGATATTCTGAAGTTTTCATATAGGAAGAGCATAACAGCAACTAAGAATATCTTTTGAAACAGTAACATCATCTTCCTCAACTATGCTCATTATACCATTTTCGGCCGTTATCGGCTTTTATTCTTTGTTAAATATTCTTTGCTAGACTATACTAGGAAAATCAAGAGTCGGCTCATTACTTTCTTTGTTTAGAAAATTCTTCAACTTTTCCTCAGTTCCTATGTATATTAGTTGCCAGATATAACGGGAGATTGGTTGAAGCCAGTCCAAGTTTTGGATCGCAACCAAATAATGTTTAATATAGAGAACGACCAATCGTTCTATATGTACTGAGTTGTTCTTCTGCCACTGAATGAAATTCAGACCCACCGACCATTGTTTTCAACCATTATCCAACATCCAAGCTTTGGAGTATGCTGCCTTCGCTTTGAGGGTATTGGCTGTTCATATTAACTGACCAGTTTATTTTGAAAGTAGTGCAAGTCCATTTTTTACGACGAAATATTGAAATTTAAACTATTTAAAGTATTTAAAACAATTAAAAAAGCTAGAATTGGTCTAAGCCCAATTCTTATGATAGCCTAGATGACTGCCCGTATGTCATTTCGTACGGTCACCCATCTGTACAAATTTGATCTTTGAAGTGGTTCTTCTTGAACGGTTCGTCGGAAAGTAAAAATGATTATAACAAATTTCATAGGATTTCATATTCTGAAGAACTTTGTAGTACAAAAAGCATCTAGGACTGAAAACGTAAATTTTTGTATGGCAACACCAAGAAGGGGTTACCCGATTTATTCCATTTTAAAGTTTTATTTACTATTGCTATGAAAACTCTGTGTACAAAACTTCAGCTCTCTACGTCAGGCAGTGTTCAAATATATAGTGAGAAACAACATTTTTGTACAGCAACCGTACGAAGCAGTTACCCGATTCGTCCCATTTTCGAACTAAAATTTGAATTTTTTTACGTTGTCCATATGCAAAATTTCAGCTCTCTAAAACAACGCGCTCTCAAGTCATCGTGAGGACGGACGGACAGACGGACATGCAAAAAACAAAAGAACTTTTAATATAATGCGTAGGTGTCCAATCCATTTTGCTCTACCATAATTCTTTCTGTTCGTTATAAACGCGATGACAAACTTAGTATACCCTATAGATTTTGTGTGTTTTGAAGTTAAGGATAGTAGTGTGAATTTAATAATCAATATGTTTATTAAAGAATTTTGAAGAAAATGCACCACTTTCAAAATAAACGGGTTAATTATCGATTCTGGCCTCATATCACGTAAATCTTGAATTACTTTCGTCCATTATCACTTGGAAGTATTTTTAAAAACCGATGAGAAGAAAAATATTTAAACTTGTGCAAGCTTGGAAGCCAAAGGGACTAATATTTACTTATAATCACTGTCTGGAAGTGACTGAAAGTCTATAGGATGCACCTGTCCTCGTTCGCAAAAGTCATTCGATAATACTGGTTTTACAACTATCTTCTTACGCGAAATTTTTTTTTCATTGCATTGGAACAAGTTAAAAATATTTCAATACATGGTCGGGGAAAATGATGCTTATCTATTAATGTATGTTCCATTTTACAACGTCCTCCATGACCTGATTTGCTTACGTAGAAAGCATATAAATTTTCGTATGATACAACATAAACAATATTTGTTGCATCTGCACTTTTTCGAATTAAGTGATATTTGTTTCCCAAAGTCAACACATCATACATAGTTCTCAAGGAGATAATACTCGCGGCGTTGTTTCGTATGTCTGAAAAAGAAATTATGCAAAACATGCACAAAAAAAAATAAGATATTTAGACGTAATGACGGTCAGACTCAGATGAAATCACGAAATCAAGAGATTTATTATTCCATAGATGACGGAATACTAAAATATTTACTATAACTGTTAACACTTCTGGTAGTTTCACTTTTTACAAATATTCCAGTTCAATTTTCCCACAAAATTATTGATAAAAAATATTAAATCTTAGTATCTACTACATAAAGACAGCCATTCCAAAGGGAAATATTGAAGCTTTGCATATTACATTTCAATTTTCTTGTTTAATTACGAAATTTGTCAACAGTGCTTTGATTTATTGATGGAAGTTTAAATCTGTCATACTTGAAAGAACTAAAGATTTGAGAAACTTATGTAGGTCCTTCGCACACCAAGCTACTTAGTTGTGATGGACTGTTTGGCGATCGAAGTCTCAAAACTGGTTAGCAACTGATGATTTCTGCACGGAGCTACATAAATGATGCAATTCGAATCACTTTGCTTCAGTCTAAAGTTTTTGAAATAGTTATAATTAATATAATGTCCAGTGAATCAAGTGACAAAGAGCATTTCCTCTTTATTATTACCAAGGCAGGAGACATAAGCGAAAAAGATTTTGGATTCATCCCTACATACACAAAGGAATGTGCAAATCGTTGCTTCTCGGCTTCAAAGGTCGAATACAAATAAGAGAGAATTCGTGAGTACTGAGGAAACCGGTTTGTAACTGATAGCCTGGAGCAGTGATGCCAGATTGGGCGCTTTTCCGCAAATTGGGCTATCTTTTTACAAAATCTGCGCTTCGATTTTCAGCAAAAGCGCCCAACGCCCAATTGGGCGTGACACTGTTTTTTCTGCGCTTTTTGGGCTCTATTTAAAGATATAAAATAGAATGGAAAATGGGTTTTATTCACATTAAATGATTCTTGGGTATCTCATTCTAACTAAATAGAAGAGGGTGGGGCTAAGTATTTCGAGACCCGTACAATATACAAGTATACAGGCAATTTTCCGTCTACTGCGTGCAATGTTTAAAAGACAAGTACCGAGGTACTGGTCAGTTACTGGCTTTGTAGCCGAAAATCAAAATTTCGTAAAGAAATTTTGAGAGCATACTGCATGTTTCGATTAGCAGTGCAGGACGATCTCATCAGGACAGCAATGAAGCTCTGAACTGCCTACTGTGCTGTCTACACTATAGTGAACTCAGATGTCCAAAAGCTGGTGGTGGATATATAAATATTTATTTAAAAATCTAAATATGAAAAATATGGAAAATGGGTTTTATTCACATTAAATGATTCTTGAACATGTCATTCTAACGAAATAGAAAAAAGTTTGGAATTTAATTAAGGTAATATTTTATATTTGTTCAGAAAATGTTCAGTTCACAGCAAAAACAAAAGCATATTATGTATATACATTAGTAAGGGTGGCCCGAAAATGTATGGATTTGCAAAAGTGTTAAAATGTTCATTTAGAATTTGTTAGATAATGCATGCAAAATTTCAGTTAGATTCAGTAATGTTTACAGCCGCTCAAATCGAAAATAGTGATTTTTTGGCTGTTGGAGCGGTGGTGGGTGGACTGTCACTAAAACCGTTTCAATATTTCTTTCATAACTTTTTACATTGACAATATTTTTTCTTTTTCATTTTAAGGGGCATAGTTATCAACTTATTGCAGTGAAAGCAGTTTTAAAAAATTGAATATTTCTATTTTTTATAAATTTTTTAAAACGAAAATCGGGACATGGGCGTCAATTTTGTGATTTGGCGGCACTTTTTTTTTTGTAAAGAAAAGTATCGCGCGGGTATACTTTTTCTAGTATTATGCAATCTACAATCGATTAAATCATTAAAAACTAATCAAATGGCAACCCCTTTATCAGAAATTCACCCTTATAAAAAAATACATTTCGGCGCCTTTTGGGCGATCTTTTCTCTTCATTTGGGCGGTTAGTCCATGGCATAATCTGGCATCACTGGCCTGGAGACAAAGATAACCTAATAAGAACATTAGACACAGCCGAACAAAATTGGAAGTTTTTCGTATTTTTTAGACCGAAACAAGTATTGTTATATACTTTCGCCTTTTGCATGAGGCCTGAAACACAATTGGAGCTTTTCAGCCATCTTTAGCAGAAAGCCGAATTGAACACAACTGGCGTTTTTGACATTTGCAACTTTAACTTGTTTTTTTTTTGAGAATATTTATTAAGGAACGACAGTTAATGCTTCCAATTTTCCAAAATTGTGATAAATGCATTCTTTTTTGGATATTTTTGAGATGTACCAATTATATGTAAAAATAATACCGAGCTGTTTTTTATGTCCCACAGAAACTGCTTATCTTTTACTAACTCTATAAGTTTTCTTCCATTTCAACATTTTTGGTAGCTGTTTACTTCTTCAATGCGTCAACAGAAGCCATTCTCATCTAATATTCGACATTCGCACAGTTGGCAACATTAAAAAACCCTCAATTGGGCTTGAAGTTTGCAATTTGATCAAATCTCAAGCCAGCTTGAAGCTGGCAAAAAAGTTAAAGCTCCAATTGTGTTCTTCTACATTTATTTACATTGTCAACAAATTTCAAGCTGGCTGAAAAGCTCCAATTGTGTTTCAGGCCTTAATCAGGGAAAAGATTGGCTATGCACTACATTATTGTAGTGCAATACAGACAACGGGTTAAAAAAAAATTGAGAAATTAAGAAGCAGGCGAGATTTCCGAGTGTTTTACATTTATAAAGCACACGGCAAGAAAAGGAAGAACGAAAGAAAAAAAAATCAAACTCCTTTTAAAACTTTTATGAATAAAGATAAAAAATGTGAAAACGCAAATTGCACGCAACGAAACAGAATGGCAAATGTTTCATTTTCGTAAATAAATGAGAAGGGGCGGAGTTTTCACGTTTTACTCTCATAAAATGTTCCCGCGCTTTTGTGAAAACCGGTTTTCTGTGAGATGTTGAGAGAATTATCTAATGCTTTTTATAACAAAACCAATGTTTGTTGGTGTAAAGGCCGAAACACAATGATGCCGACACGGCAATTACGATGAAACTGTCGTCGTAAATGTCGCCGAATTAACACAATGACACCGACATTCTTATATTCGTTGGCATATAAAAAAATTTGTAGGTGGTAAAATTATTTGTTGAAATTTATTAACAAAATGAGAAAGATATAAAAAAAAAAATGTAAAGGTGTAATAAACGATGATTAACGCCGAGTTTATGTGGATTACAAAATATCATCTACCACTTATTTTCTACTTTTCTCCAATTTCTTCTTTATTTTTTTTCTTTTAAATATGTATTTCGATATTGAGGATTTCTTTTGGCATAAAAATACTACATTTCCCTCACTAAATTAATTAATTGCTCCTCTAAAGAAATTTTTTGCTCATTACTCTCAGCTGTCAAATTCAAATTACGACGACAACGACGACAAAAGTTAAATTATTCCCAACTCTAGTTACGGCGACAAAATCGGTCGGCTCCATTGGGTACAGCAACATGGTATTGCCATTAGGTCAAATTTTAATTTGTCAACGTAAATGTCGTGTCGGCATCATTGTATTTCGGCCTCCTATGATATTTGAACAGCACGTGCTTCTGTTTACATTCGTTTTGCTTTGAAGAGATTAAGTGGGAGAAACTCATTTCATTGATTGGTGTGTTGTTCGTTTTGAAAGCAAATCGCCTTCACTTTGATCGTGAACAAGGTTAAAGTTATTATTATTTTTGTAGCTTTGTTTAAGTTTTTTTCACATTTCCATCCTGGAGTTTGGTTTTACCAACTTAAAGGTTTTTCTTTTAACTAAGTCATTCGATAGTAAATCGGTCAAAATTCGCAGTTTCCCAACCCGACGATCACTAATTTTGCTCTTCTTTTGTTGAAAGTTAAGTAATCATGAGATAAGAATTCCTTTATTTTTTTTTGTCGTGCGATGCCTGAAATCCTTAAAATTTTCCAATTTATGGTCTGTTGATTTATATTAAAAAAATTGTAACTTTTTGGATTTAAGCTTATTTTAAAGGGGGAAAGCACAGTATTCCAGAGAAAATTATTTAGAAAATGTCTTTTGTTAGAAAAATATAAGGAACATTTATCTTTATCCTTCCATATCTCAAAATGTTTGCTTTTAATTTTTCTTATTTTTTAAAATGTAATGCTGATATTGTTGTTAGTAAGTTGTTAAATACTTAAGTTGGGACCGTAATGGGTTAAGGAAAGAGATTTTTTTTTAATAGAAGTCTGGTTATTTTTGAAAAATATATAGATATACATATATAAATTTGTTGTGTTATCCTTTATGCCGTAAAATTTTTAGACAAAGGATATGTATTTTTTTTTTCAAAATGTAACGCGTTAACAGTCCTTTAAAATATAGGAAGATTTACCTTCATATCTTCTGCCGTTAAAAAGTTTTTAATATTATTATCTTATATGAAAAGTGATGAAGTTTATTTTCAGTTCGTTGCCCACCTTTTGGAAGAAGTACATTTTTGCTCGAGAAATTCAACTTAGCCGATATTTTTTCGGTTATCACTTAATACCTACGAATTTATAAGGAAATTTCAGGCAAAATGGAAGTAGTGGCACAAAAAAAATTGGTTCAATAACTGTGTGACTTCTTGGAATATAAATATTAAATAATATTGTCTATCTCTTCGTCAAATAAGACATTATAGTCGGATGTTCGAACTGATGATACCCAGTCTGTCCTTAGTTCGGTTTATTAGTTACCATCAACATATTAGTGAGACTTACATTATGTGTGATAAGTGAAATTTCAACATTAATAAACAAGTTTTCAATTGGAATACGACAAAATTCCAAGTTTTTATACAGTTCGTATTTTGACGTATAAGAAACTCAATTTGAACGAGAAAAATATTCAATTTCTTGAAAATTTTATGCGATTGAAATGAGCGCATGGTTTTTTTGTAGTTAAAGAATGAAATTCCAACATTTTTGCTTTGTTGAATCATAACTTCGATCATAGGAAAACTGCAAGTATTATCTATCTAACAAATTAAATGATGGTTAAAGGGTGTGTTCGGAGTTAGAGACTCTTTTATAAAATATGAAGGCATCCGTAATCGTTACAGTGGCGGATCCAGGATTCTGCGCAACTATGGTTTAAAAGCGGTATAAGCTAGAAACAGGTCAACAGTTCAGAGACACTCGCCACCACTCACAAACATCAAATGCACAAAATACATACATGTATATCATTTTAAAAATACGGGTCCAACAGATAAGCGAGTGTCTACCACTCGCAACGAAAAGAGTTGTTCAACGTTCAACTTTTCCCACTCCGAAAGGTCAAACGAGGTAATAAATTATTTATTTTGTTTTGGTTTGTAAATGGCGGTTTAGTTAGTAAAAATAAGAAAATATATTTTGTTCGAATTCAGGAATTCATCATAAATTGAAACTTTGCAAAATACAGGAATTAAAGCGCTACGTATATACATTACGTCTATATAAAATATCAGTCACAGAACAGATGGAATACATACTTTGTACGAATATAACTTCATGGAAATGTCACACTTAAACTTTTACAGATTGTATGCTAGAGGAAAGACAGAAGATGGTAGACTGTTCCACATTCGGACAGTTCAGGATATAAAAGCATCGCAGAATTTTACTGTACGGCCGAAAATAATTTAAACGGTAAATGGATCTGTGCGGTTTGCTGCGCGAGCACTGTGTGCAGGAATAATTCTACAAGGGATCAGACTAGACATTCCATCGGAATATTGCCCATGTATGTAGCGATAAGGGAGCAAACAAAGCGGCGGTGTTCGAGTGTGTCGATATGACAAGCTATTGCCACATCGCCAATGAACTCGAAGGCTCTCTTTTGGACAATATCCAAGGAAGCTAAGGCTGTACGACGGGCCCCGGCCCAGTTACGGTAATTGTATTCAATTCTAGGTCTGATGTAGGACTTGTAGAGAGCACTAGATCGATGGGCTGAAATATGTCTTACACCTTTTCAGAAATCAAAAACATTTGCATGCTTCTTTGGCAACAGAGAAACAATGATCTGTCCAGCTTAACGTACTGGAAATGTTAATGACAAGAATGCATAAAGGCGGTGTATCCTAAATCAGTCCTCCATCAAAAGAAACGGAAGAGAAAAAATTATAAAATTATGATCTTCTTTCTATTTCGCTTTGCCCCAAGGTCGTTATTCAATGATTTAATCATGCAATCTAGTTTAACACATCTGGCACTCCCTCTGGAATCTGGAAGAGTATCAATGGAGTAAGGGTACTGTCATCGGCAAAACCAGGAGTGGAATATCAGAGATACAAGAGGGAAGGCATCTGTGTCGTTAGCCCAGAGGTAAGAGCAGTCGCCCACAAAGCGGGAGGCCCTAGTTTCAAACTCCGGTGGAGGCGGTTGTTGTTTCCTCTTGTATTTTTGATTCAATTGAGAATCGTTAAAAATAAAAGCTCTTAAAATTCTTCTATTGTCCATCTTTCGCTTCTATTGATTGCTTGCACTTATCATTAAGCCAAGAGCAATTTTATTGTTTTTGAGATTTGCTGTAGGAATACGGAATGTATTCACGCTTGCCAAGACTTAGAATGTTACTAAGTTCTAATGTGCATTCATCAACATCCCTTGAAGCAAATCAGACCGGCCAATCAATTTCTCTAAGATACTGATCGAGAATTTCCCAATCAGTAGTTTTATTTTGTTTTTATTTAACGTTTGATAGGTTAAGTATTCTGGTAAAACTATTGCACATATAAAGATATAATAATACACTGAAACAAATAATGTGGTAAAATCAAGTTAAATTGATAGTTAATTCTTCTTATATTTATGTCAATTCTCAGCCTACCTAATTTTAATGTTAAAACAACCTTTTTCAAAAAGTTGTGTACATTATTTAACCAAACAAAATGGTCATTTCAACCCTTTATTTGGGTTACTTTGAAATTTACCTGAAATGATGGTAGAATTCAACTTTGTGGAGCCTAAGTTGAAAAATCAACCCTAAATATGTTAACTAAACCTAATATTTGTTTAATTCGACCTAATTTATTACTTGAATTGTGAATTATTTCCAAGCTTAAGTTAACATAACAATTAGTTCAATATAATTCTGTCAACATTTGTTTTATGATAAAATAACACGAGAAATATGATTATTTTAACAGTACGTATGGTTAATAATTTAGCCATTAATAATTGATGAATATCGTTTGTGTAGTTAGAACAATGATTGTAATTTAAGTTAATCTAGGAATGCACCAAGTCGTCTTTTTTAAAAATTAACTGAAGTCGAAACGAAGATTTGGATTCGAACAGTATATTATTATACCCTAGATGAAATCTATGTATAGGGTATACTAAGTTTGTCATTCCGTTTGTAACACCTCGAAATAATGATGGTAGATCAAAATGGATTGGACACCCACGCATAATATTAAAAGTTATTTTGATTTTTGCATGTCCGTCCGTCTGTCTGTCCGACCGTCTGTGCGCACGATAACTCGAGAACGCGTATACTTAGAGAGCTGACATTTTGTACACGGACTTTAAAAAAAAAAGTAAAATTAAGTTCGAAAATGAGACAAATCGGGCAACTCCTTCGTGGGGCTGCCATACAAACATTTCGTTTTCCACTAGATAGTTGGACACTGCCTGAGAACGCGTTGACATAGAGAGCTGAAATTTGGTACATATTTTTTTCATAGTAATAGCAAATAAAATTAAAAAAATGGACGACGACGACGACGAACCGTTCTAGAAATATATGCGAAAAACCACTGCAAAAATCAAATTTGCTCATACGATATTTCATACGGGCATTCATCTAGGGTATTATAAGAATTGGTCTTATACCAATATTAGCTTTTTTACTTGTTATGTTTAAATTCATATTTTCTAAATTTTATTGTCTTGGAGTCGTCATATTTGGATAATGTGATCTAGCGGTAGCGACCGCTCTCCCACTGAATACGCTTCTGCTCATAAAGCCATTCAGTATGGAACACATAAAAATAATAATAGTATAGCAAATTCGATTTTTACATATATTTTTATTTATATTTCATATATAATTAACTTGACATGGCTGAGAACGGATTGACCCAAACAGTTGAAAATTTTACTTCTGTAAAAATAGCAAATATGATCTCGAAAATGGCTTAAATCAGGCATGTGCGTCGTAGTGTTGCCACAAAAAATTTCGTTATTCACGATACATTTGGGCAGTGACTGAAAATGCGTTGACGTAGAGAACTGGAAAACAAAGTACTAAAACTGGGAGCGCCTTGGTGGAATTGGCATAAAAATTTTCACGTTTGAAAAAATAATGTTTTTGTATTGAAAAGTACTTCGGAATGAAAAAAGCTATGATACTGGTTATAAGTTATAACCATTTTTACGACCCTTCCCGAAATAAATGGGAAAAACAAATTTAACGAACTAAGTTTTACAAAGAGTGGCTACATATAGGAGCGATCATTTACGATATCGTAAGAATTGATCTTAGACCAATTATAACTTCTTTCAATTCTTCAATTTAAGGATTATTCGGAATATAGAAATATTCACGATTTCTTTGTGGATTTTATAGACATGGTCATTATATGTAATGTATTTTAATATATTTAAATTTAATATTGAGCTAAAAGAATTACTTTCAAACTAACAAAGTATTATGAGAGGTTAAATTTAGCATAGGTAGAGGTAAAAAATGTCAAAATTGGGTATATCATATAATATTCTAAAATTAATCAATTTAATCCTTCAATAAATTATGTAATTTTTGCCCTCAACTTTAGTTAAAAATTTAACCCATTTGTAGGTTGAAATAACATTATATAAAATTATTTTAAAAACTATTACAAATCGACATTTGATTGCTCTAAGTTAGGGCTGTGTTAACTTATTTTTTAAGTTAAAGAACAACTTATTAGTTATTTAACTTAGCTTCAAGTTAATGCTTTAACTAAACTTGTGTTAAATTAACCCAAACTTGCCAACATAGTGCAATATGTTGATTTTACTCTAATTATTTTTGTCAGAGTGCAATATGTTGATTTTACTCTAATTATTTTTCTCAGTGTACAACACTACACAATGATTTGTTTGCCGTTTGTAGTTTCGATGAATTTCTTCAATTACGTGTTATAAATAAAATAAATATTTGCTTTGATAATGTCTAACAAGCCGTCTTTACATCGATGACTTATCGACTTATCAATTAAGACAAACCTTCCATCGATTTTACGCTAATAGGCTCTGTTCAAACGCTCATGAACACGAATTTTACAGGTATCAGCACTTCCTGTTTTCTCTATAGGCTTCAACAGCCATGACCTAAAGTGGAACGAAGACCAAGCCGCTACCCATAAAGGCTGTGTTCTTAAACTTATCAAGTTGAACGTTTCCAGATATTTTTTTGGTTTTCACAAAAAGCACAGTAGAATAGATTTACTGCGCAGTAAATCATTTTGTTAGGAAAGTTTCAGAAGATCTACTGTACTTTTATTTTTAATTGTCTTCAGGGGGGGGGGGGGGCACCTAGCTGGATCCGCCCCTGTAACCGTACCTATCTCTCAAATGGCTTTTACTGCTTGTATCTCTTATATATAATTTTTTGATTCTCTTGATATCCTCTATCACATCTAGAATTAGTGCAGATTTGATCCATATCACTTCCTATACAAGCTGTTCTACGAATTGTTCTAGGTGAGATAAAAACCTTATATGCTACCAGGGGTTAAATCACATTTAATAACTTCTAAACAATACACACTATGACGATTATTTAAAATGCATTGACCTATAAGTTGATCCTTCCCAGGGAAAAAGCAGATTCCATCCTTAAAGGAATGAATGCTAAAATCGGCTCCAACAATTCAGACCGCTTGAGTAGATCGTTGGAAAACTAAGCATAAGTACAATTAGCAAAAACAACGATCGCTTCTCTGAATTCTGGATTTTTCTCCAACTAATTATTTGTTTTAGTTTTTGAACTAATACACACAAAAAACTTATACCTTTCCATATTTAAAGATCATATAGATCATTGTCATCATATTAGAAGGCATCCGGAATTTCAGAGCAGCAAACATCAGTAGCGATTGTCACCTTGTTATAAAAAAATGCTTTGACCAATATACGGAGAGACTCATTTAGCTGAAGGAGACTTGATATAGTTTACTTGCGGCACGAAACAATTAATATTAAAAAAAAAGAGCCACCAAAAAGTAAATTAAGTGTACATATGTTGCTAAAATGGCAAAATAAATAAACGTAGAGCTGAGTACAAAAAGAGGCGCCATTACATCAGAAGCTGAAAAAAGCATAGTTTACATCCAAATGGGTCCGCAGCAATGGACCTCAGACCGAACCTGGTAAAAAATTTAAAACCCAAGGCAAATCGCATTTAAGGGAATTTGCAGACAAGTGAAGAGCAGTTTGCCGCGCTTAATAGAAATCAGATTACTTACTCGTCAATAAAGCAGAAAATGCAGCATAACAATAGCAACGTTTTATACCATAACTCTATAACTCTCAGGAAAGCATTCTACTCAAAAATATGATATAAAGATTCAGGACCGAAAGTACCAAGCTATGGGTTCATATAAGGACACACCTACGTTGATCACAACAATAATATGTATCATCGTAGAGCAATATTAAGAATTTTGGTCTACCCTTTAAGCTAGCTTTTATGGACTACGGAAAGTCCACTGTTAACAAATTAATAACATAATCAAAAAAAGATCTTTACGACTGTGCAAAGTGCAGTTTATCAGAATTTAACAAGGATATATACTAGTTATTACTATTAAATAAGTGCATGCGAAAGCACTGAAGAACGACCAGGAGGGGATACGATTGCGATTGATTATGCTGATGATATCTGTTTGCTGGCTCATCACATGCAGGACGTGAACTTCATAATTTGAGATCTTGAAGCTTCTCTCGTATTAGACTTTATCGAACAAAAACGAAATAAATGTGGATTAACTTAAGCTCTCCGAAGAATAAACAAATCAAGGAGTGCATTTTCTAGGTTTCAGCTGTCTAACTCCAATGTGAAATCCATATTTCTATATGGTTGTGAAAAGCAAAAAATTACTCAATTAATAATGCCTATCCTATAGTCAGATTGTCTCCATAATGACTTAATGTGAAATTCAGGCATTTCAAGAAAATGAAGAGGCCACAGATTGTGGACAAAAATTATTTCATTTGGGATGTCATAAACAGTTCCCTCATTTTAACGACGATAGGTATCATTTTTACTGCAATTTCACTAAATGGAGTAAAATCGCTCCATTTGAAATGAATAAAGCTAAATGATCCAAATGGTGGACTTCATTTGTGGTACACACTACCCATTTGACTCCATTTAATTAAAAATTAAGTCATTATGGAGAAAGTCCGTCTAAGGTATAATGAGCCATTTGAAATAGGTATTTGTATCGCATCCTAAAACTTAACTGGCAAGCCTGAGACGTGCCGAACAGATTAGGATCAAAGATGAAATAAAATGAAGGGAATGAAATTGAGTTGACCACACGCTGCGTAGAAGCAACGGAGGCATTAGAATCAACGCTCCCGATTGGAATCCTGAAGGAATCCATAAAGCAGGGGGAAACCAAAAAATAGCTACTTGAAAGACAAAACTCTTAGTAAAAGTGTTATTAACTCTTTGAAATCTTGCAGTTAGCTCAAAACGGGGTCCGATATAGAGTTACGTTATAGATATGAAACGATGAAACACAGTCATTGAACACTTTACTATGATTTAAGTAGATTGGGTTATTCGGAGCTCGTATCATTATTTTAAGATTATGCTTATTAAGTCACACGGAAAAGGATATCTGCACAAAATTATACATATGTATATATTTATTTAGTAACTAGAACGCAAAGCTTAGCTTAATGCAACACGCTTCATTTAACTACATACCTAATTTTAATGTTTTCCCGAAAAATTGGCAGCCATTCAATTTGAAATGAAAATAATGTTAACATTATTGTTAGGAAAATAACTACTAGTAGTATAATAAATCCTAGAATGTCATTAAGACCTTTCCGTCCAAGGGACAGAAATTTGAGAGAAAGCGAAATTCCGAAATAGTATTAGGATATCTAGAGGAGCTTTTTACGTATGCCACCGCCAATCTATTCAGAACACTGTTTGCATTGTGCTGTCTGTCTACATATATATTGTATGGATACTTACTTCAATTCCTATTTTGGTTACCGTATCAAAAATAACAGATTCTGTTCGTCCCATTCCTCATGAACCTTGCCGAATTAAATGGGGAACATTTTAATTATTGCAATTATCGTTAAGCAGAAAAGCAAATTCCGAATTTGTTTAAATCATAATATCCAGTGCAGTTTTCATGTGTTTATTCCTTAAATCTTATAATCACATGCGCTAATTTAAATAAAATAATTGTACCAACTAATTTGCAAGACATGCTAAAGCCTATATAATGATTTTGTGTAATGGTAATGGCGCACTCTGCATCATAAATAATTATAATTATACAGGCAAAAATTAACTCGCGTACTTGTTTCTTGTCTTGCTATGCGTGCAATGTACCTACACTTGTATAATAAATCCAGGCATGTATAATAACGACATATTGGTAGGCATAACGTGATCTAATAGTTTAGCCTGGGGGACCTAATTTAGTTAGGGAACACTACTTTAGGGCACAGTTAAAACTGACATCGTAAAATTCATAGTGTTTAGTAATAATGCATGTGATTTTCTTGCTCTTATTCTGATATTATCCTATGGGAATGAACATCACCCTGAGCAACTAACACAATAAAGTAACTAAGTTGAGGGCGTTTGTACTATATATCCCATAAAAAACGGAAAAATAAAAAAAAGCGAAATTTTGAATTTGAAGCGTCATAACTGGAGTGGGGAAGGGTACGATGGTGGATGAGCTGTCGTTGAAAAGGCCATGAAGTTGTGCATACAAGCCCACTTAAAATAGGCCGTACAGATACACATTTGAAGGTATAGGGTGTTTATAATATATTATTATATTGTTTATTCTGTCAATTAAGAATGCAGCGTTTATGCTAAAAATAAACAAATGAATTATTGCTTCACTTATTCTCGAAGCCCTTAAGTGTGTAGACATAGTATGATGTATCTATGAAGTAATTAGATAAGTGTATGAATGTATGATAACCGCTTATTCTCTCATTTCATTTAATGAGATGACACCGCCATTAAGGAAATTATATTCCAACTACATGCCCATAGCATGGAAGCATTTTACATTCGAAATGATCCGAATGGAATGGAAGGTAAGCAGCTTTATCGAATCGATTCGACTAATTTACATTTTATTTCAATAAAACGACCTCTTCTAAATAGCGCGATGTGTTTAGACTAATACTTTAAAGTTCTTCGTGCGATTCGGGCTCGTATATAAACCTAGCTATGAAAGCCCTGCGAACATGCATAGTTTAATCTTCCTACAACCATAAAAAAACTAGTCATTTTGCTGTTTTTGTTTGATGGCTTCACCCATACTAATACGAATCCATGTCTGGACCGGCGTCAAGTCAACTTTACTGCATTCAGTCGAATCTTGTAATATCCCAACAAGACAAGCTTTATAAGTTTCAAGTTCAAGGGAATAAAGAGTAGAGTACGCCGATTCAAAACATTTTATCTATGAAAAATATGTTAACATAGATATTGTAAGCAAAGAAGCTAAGAATTGTAAGATCAGACTATAAGTAACAACACATACCTATCTTTTTTAAGAAATTTAAATACATACTTACCTTGTAAGGAGAGAATTACCCAACAATAAAATAATAAGTAATTATAAGATCATTGGGACTGGCAGTTGTGACAGTTATGTATGTATAAAACCATGTGTTAACTGAGTTCTTCGTGAGACCAACTTTTGCATTACACATTGCATTCATTTTTCGCCTGGTCTGCTTGGATTACAGAAATACACATACAATAGACAAAAACCTTTCAGAATTCAGAATTTCAGCACTCTAAGCGAATGCGTTCTACAGTTATCGTGAGGACAAATAGACGGCCGGAGCGACAGATGGACGGAGGGACAAGCAAACGGACATGCAAAAATCAAAACACCTATTAATATGCATTATGCATTTTGCTCTACCGCCATTATTTCTAGGTGTTACAAATGGAATGACAAGCTTAGTATACCCTTCATATTTCATCTAGGGTATAAAAAGTAAGTTACAGAAGTATGGCATATAGTATAGTTAGAATAAGCATTAGTGCATGTATTATGATACAGTACCGCCGAGGAGATTATTGACAACCATTCGCATAATAATCAATTTGTTTAACCAGGATTTTTTCAAAGGTACTGAGAAAGAAGGCAGAGGTAGACAGAACATTCCACAGGTTAGCTAAATAAAGATTAACAGCATAAGAGCAGAGTGCGATAAATACAGTTCAATATTTTCCTGTACCTTTGAAAGCTTGAAAAATGGATAAGTTTTGTCAGGTATGTCTGCTTTCATGGTTGCATTAGTTTAAATAAAATATAAGTGATCTGCGTTGAAAATAGAAGTTCAGTGAATATTCTATATATAATAAAAACTACTGTAATTATTGAATGTAACATTAAATTTTCTCGCACAACCGGAATCGAGTTTCGGAAAGATTATATTTCATACGTATAATTGGGATCGAATTAGTTTGAGATGTGTTGCTGTCGGTATGATTGCTGCTGGCAACCAGAGTCGATGCAGTATTTCATGCCTGAAGTTTTCTAGAAAGCCAGTTTTCGAATTTATCTTTGATGAAAATCACAAGGTAATCAGCGTAACCTTGTGACTCGATTCTGTTATGGAACTTATATGCGATAGCTCACTTCGTGGTAGCATTTAAGTCAGTTTGGCACGCTAGTACCTCGGCTATTGGCGAAGATTGTGGTGTGGGTAAACCAACAACCCGTGCTACCACGCACCATAATTTTAAAAAATTGTGCCTACAGAAGAAAACAAAACAACATTAGGTCCCGACGGGACCATACATCACATACATTCGAGCTTTCTGTCGTATCGGTCCACTTCGTGCTCTCCCCAGTCTCCCATGGCATCACTGGTACATAGTTCCGATGCCCCTAGTAAACCTGGAAATATCGCGGAGGAGCGGACGTAGTCGACCAGTAATTGAAGAGGGCTCCAGGAGAGAGACAGGAAAACAAATCTTTATCCTTGCGGCATGGTTTAATTTGAAATGTTAATAAAAAGTTTTGTTTTTTGTTGTTGTTGAGATTAGTACTTATATTCACCCGCGTACCTGATTAGAGAATTGAATTCCTAGCATAAGTCCAACGTTCAGAACTATAAGCAACAAAAAAGACAAT
Organism: Dioctria linearis; assembly: GCA_963930735.1. Classification (NCBI taxonomy): domain Eukaryota; kingdom Metazoa; phylum Arthropoda; class Insecta; order Diptera; family Asilidae; genus Dioctria; species Dioctria linearis. The sequence continues at coordinate 129,157,712 of OZ005741.1, forward strand.
AATTGCGCACTTCGGCACTTAGAACTATAAATCGAAATATGCGGAGGCAACCCAAAGGAAAAACCATGAGGGCTAAAGGGATATATATTCTTACTTATATTTCCATGATGAAGTTATTGTTGCTAGAAGGCCTTTTAGGGGTCCATCAGGTATACTGAAATCACAACAAAGCGGAAAGGAAATACAAAATTTTTACAACGGCAATTTTGTTATGCATATTTATGCCATACTATTGCAAGTATCAAAAATGAATAGTTATTAATTTAAATGCACGAGTAATGCGCATGTTTATATAAATATAAATATATTTAATATATTATCTGTATGAATGAAAACAAACTAAGAGACTCTAAAATTAAATCTACTGATATTAAATATAAATAAAAGGGAGCGTACCTTTTTGCGACTTCATAAATTGGTTCGAAGTCCGTAAGCCACTGCATTTATTTTCATTAATTCAACGAAAATATTATTAGTATTACTTAAGCCGCAGATGATTATCTCATTTAAAATATATATAAATATAAAGAATGTTTGTCCGAAATATCAATATCGTGGTGGACCAATCACAAATTTATTCAGGGATACTTGGCTGGGATTCTTCTTTCATTTCCGCCGTCATATTCATGGTTAATTCGATGGCGTCCCGCATACATTTTTTGATTTTGGCGTATTTTGTATTTCCTTATTTTTGCTTCTGGTGCTAGACTCCCTCTCTCGCTGAAACTCCTCGAGATAACTCTTCACTTTTCTTTTTCCAAATGTTTTTGAGTAGCGATGGCATTATCGCCCTCCCGATTTTCGTTGATTTCTTTCCTCTCTGTCAAAAAATTGTTTAACTACCTTACTCAGCTATCGTTCACCATCCAATTCCCTCATTATCTTCTCATTCTCGCTGAAATCACATGCGACCATAACAATTTCTTTGTTATTTAGTTGAACTACAAGGCGTCAGCTACTCTTTCACTTCAATCGTTATAGCCCGGAGAAATTGCGTATGCAATGCAAGGAGCTCTAGAGTTTCCTTTCAGCTCTAGCTTACCATTCACTTTCTCTAAGCGATCTGGTGCTGTGTTCCTATGTTTCTCGGACAAGATCTTGTGGATTCCCGTATAACCGTTTGTGTCGCTGCTACTGTAAAGAGAAATTTGCCCGTTTTATTTAAAATATGTCAATAAAATTGAATTGAAATGAAAAAATCATTCTTTTCTTTTACCCCTTATAGGTTGATGCGCCGGATGAATTTACGAGTTTAAAATTCCTACTTTACACTTTTTTAAACAAAAGGTAAATTTACAAATATTTTTAAAGTAAAATATTAATCAGAGACATTGTTTTTAAAATAATATATCATTATGAAATTTGGTGATGCATGAGTGATGTAATTTACCTTTGTTAAATCAAAATTTTACTTTCGTACCTTCTAGTTTAATTTCAGAACTTTAACTTATCTGAAAAACGCCTTCCCGGGATCATTTTGGCGATTATTGCAACAGCACCGCACAGCAAAATTCATTGTTAAAATATTTTCCCGTTTATTAACTTAGGTCCAAGGCTTAATCACTAAATTTTAACTTCGAATGTTTTTATTTCAAATTAACAGAATTAACGGAACATTTTAACGTTTTTTAATTACATAGCATAAAAAAACAGAATTGACACAATTGACATTTCCAAGTTAACTTGGTTAAACTTGGTTAAATTCTTCTTTCCTTTCGACCCTTCGCATAAAAATCGAGTTTCCCTCTCACCGATAGGGTTTTTACACGATATTTCGCTTCCTTTTTTTATATGTTCTAAAGTCTTACTGTGACCAAACTCCAGCACTCCGCATATTCGTTTATTTGATATGGCACTATTCTGAGTTCGTACTCGCTAGCATATTAACGAATTGTAATCAAATGTACCGTACAATTTCTTTTTTGTGGTGCTAGTGCCATATTTCTGATGACTTCTGCCTATTATTCGTTAAAGATGAATATACGCTACCTTTCCATATAAAATTCTTCTCGCGTAATTGTGAAAAGCAGAAAAATCAAAATATCTCTTAGTTAGTTACATGTGTAAATAGCATATTTAGGTATTACGTACAAAGATTTTAATAATTTATAAACGAAAAGCAGAGATCTTAAAACTAGTTGTTCACAAAACACCCTGTATCTTGAAAGTTATTAGCTCTTAACTTATTCTCAAACCTATTTTTAAAGATAATATGTTCCATTAGTGACTGAAAATTGTAACTTAAAAAAACAATCGTCTAATTTCTGTATGACCTGAATGGGTTATGAGCTACATAATAACTTTTTAACGGCTACAGTTAGGACATAGAGTGTAAAGGTTAAATTAAAGAGCCGAGTATATAGCTTACGGTTTTTATAAAAAAAAGCTTATGTTAAACACCTTTTTGGAAAAAACATGGAGCTCAAAGAAAAAAAAAAGGTAAGAAGATTCGAAATTTTTATTTTAGACACCCGTTACTCCTCATATGAGCGGGGCACGGACCTGATTGAGCAGTTGTTGGAAAGGCCATGAAGCTCTGCATACATTAGCTCTGAATTGTGACCAGGCGCCCTGTATAGTTTTTTTTCTTAATCACCTTGTTACTCCTAAACGGTTGATATAGCCTTCCCCTGCCATACAATTTTTTGTTCGTCTAGATGAGTACTATCACCTCCTGCTCTATGGGCCACCTAGACGGAAACACCCTGTATATTATAGGCATCGTTTGGAAGGTCTTTAGAAGAATATTCACTGATTTATACAGAAAAATTAGCAAAGGCTCAAGTAAGCAACTCAAGAGCGTCTATAGTCATCACTTTGAAGTTCTATAGAATATTATTTGACGAGCTACAGCAGAAGTGCAAGGGCAGATTTCGATTAATTTTTTACGAATTTTTCAATAATAGTGGAATTATGCGAAGAAACGCATTTCTCATTTATAAGTAGTGTACTGAAGCACTTTTTCGGAAGCATGCATCGCTGTCTTTCTCCATCCAAGTTCCTTGCCTCATAGGCATGCTTGCAGTTGCAAGCGCCTTCTAGTGTTCTCGAGAAGCAGTCGTGAAGGCCTCTTATGAAATTAACGAAGAAACATTGCGATGAATATTCAAGCTTTTCAAAGGACATCTTCAAAAAACTTCTTCACCCATCATTTAGCATACCTTCTCGAGTGCTTCTTTAGAACAGCAGTAAATAAAACGCTTCCTTTACGGATATGGCTAGTAAGAAAGCAATGAGCTGGGATCACTGACTTATAACAATGGACTGAGCGACTTGCTATTTCATGTGGCACAAATATTGTGTTTCTGTATATCACCGTTAGAGCACCCTTTAAAACGTTCACTACATAAGAAACATGTAAAACTCAATCAATCAGATGAAATTTTACACCCGTAAATCGAATTAAATTAAAAAATTATAATTTTGTGTCCTAGTGATATTTTAATCGCTTATAAGGAATTAAACGCATTCCGACTTTAATTTTCAAAAGTTATTCTTACCTGAATCCTGTGTATGGGCAAGAGAGATGGAGCATGGTAAACACTATCTTTACCTTATCCTTCCTGCGGTGATTGGATCTGTAAAAACATCAAATGGCATAAGAAAACGTTCAGTAAGCAATATTTTGTGTTGGTAGCACCATCTCTACCATAGAGCGAAAGAGAAAACTATAAAACTTGTGCCATTCTTTCCTATAGGAAAATGGCAATACGCTCAGTCCATTGCTATAAGTCAGTGGCTGGGATATAGAAAAGAAGCGCTGGAAGCTTCCAGGGAAGCGCTCCAGGTTGGTTTGAGAGCGCTCTTTTTCCCAATGGAAACATCCAGAATACTACAGATAATTAACACAATGTAATGAAGAATACGAATAACACGAATGTACTTTTATAGAGGAAGAAGGATTTTTTATGAGCGAGCTTTTTGCTTAAGTGTTAGGCATGATACAAAGTTTAACAAGGTTTTTTCCGAATTATCTGTCAGTTGGTTGTTTGTCTCATTTGGCGACAATTGTCACAAATTTGTTCGTCTCAATTTCAATCGTCCTTATCAAAGTGAAAAAAAATTTCTATTTGGAAATTTCTTCACTTTCCCACTAACACATAATTACTTTTCCCGAAGTGATTTAAACGAAGAAACTAATGTTTTTTTAAATATTTTAATATATTCAAAACGTATTTCAGTCAATAAAATGCGAAAACTTCAAAAGAAATTCGCTCGAAATGACATTGTCACATCATGACGTATTAACACAAAAAATCCTCTCGAATCGGCCATACCTTGTCATCTTTGTGTTATGAGGTATCATTTGAAATTGTTATCAATAAAAATTATTTTTTTTGAAAAATTACTTTAGTTGTTCCTTCTAGTGTATTTCGTATGGCTTTTCATTCCAGGGGAAAAATGTGCGAAATATCATAATCTGTGGGAAAAGTTCCCAGAAATTCCCATTTTGGAGGAAATTTACACTACAACCACCTCCCACTCCTCACTTTGACTTGGATAAACAAGTAAATTATACTTTGTGAAAACTACTGGATATACAATTGAAAATAAATAACACATAAACAATTCTATGTTCTCAGCACTCACTTCACAACATATATAGCTTTTTCTGGCTGAATACTTTGAAAGGAACTTCGCTGGAACGATGGTGTGTTCAATATCATGCACAATGTGAAAAAATCATGTAGGTACATACGTACTGATAAATCTTTTGAAACATTTCGTAATATTTCGAGAAAGATTCGTAAAAACGCAAAATGCTTTGCAAGTTCTCTGAACCTGAAGCCCATAGTCTCGAGAAATCCGTAAAACTGAAAAATTTTCGGTTTGTTGCTCTTCGAAAAATTATCGCAAATGCGAAAACCCGAGAAAATGTTTGCTGGGGGTAAAACATTAAAAGGTTACCGTCAACCAAAAATGCTTCGACATACCTACATCCTGAAAAAAAAGCTAAGATAAATACGTATAACATGCATAAATGTGTGCCCCAAGCTACATTTCCCTTCTGAATCATGGACCAACTGTCGTACATTTGAACGAGAGCTAGTTAATATCGATTTAGAAACAGGATAAATTTTATAAGGCCAATTGAAGTGGAGCAAGAAAATTGATTTAATTAGGGAAATGTTCCATTACTTTACGGACACTTATAAAAACAAGTGCAGAAAAACATTAACGGAATGCTCAATCTACAACCTTAAAACATGTGAGAACATTTCCAGATTCGAAGCGAAGTACCTACCTATAGTAGGTACCTACCTAAGAGAAGAAGAAAAAAGAAGAAATTGTGCCAGAATTTTATCCCGAATTGAAACTACAAAAAGGAAAGAGATATTTTTTCAGCATTCTATAACTATGTGTGTATTGGCACATTAGCTCCATATCCCGTTATTCCTGGCTAGGCCCTCGGGAGAGAATAAATTCCTCATTTCATCTGAGTGAATGATTTACTCGATATAATTGCTTCGTCCGTTCATGTGAACGTTTCAGCGAGAGCTGTAATATCGTAAAATTGGTGAAATCGTTGGGTAGAGCACATAAATTCATCCCTTCGGCCATATCTTGCTGCTTTATTTCGTTCTCCATGTGACCGCCCCTATCTCCGGACGCCATTCAGCTGTCGTTGCCTTCCCTCACGTAAAAAATTCAAAGAAAGCAAAGAAGGGAGGGTAAACAGGGAGGGAATATTTTATGTTCCATTCAATGCCTTCCAGCAACTGAACACCATTATCCTGGGAAATATTATGTTGTCTCTCTCTCTGTTTATCGATCTGTGAATTAGGGAAGTTACATACCCAAATAAAAAGACTACATGAAACTCAAGCACGCACACAAATCACACTTGGGAGCGCTCAACGCTTCTACGTTTTTCCCTTTTCGTTAACTCTCAGGAACTTTTTCACTGAATTCGCTGCTAGCAGGGATAACTTCAAAACAAGGAAAATATTTATGTATCCATTGTCAGTGTGATTAGATTGCCTTTCGTGCTTGCCTGGAAGAGGATTTCATGCTGCGTACATGTGTGCGCTCGTATGTCCTCAAGTTGGATTAGCATTTAGGAGGAGCATTTAGGGATAAGATATAATTCCATTCTATTTAGCATTGAGACTCGACGCCTCTTAACTCCAGTCTGTATTGTTTTGAGTTTAAGTACCTAAATGTGCAAATTATCAAATTAAAGAGATTATCCCATTGGACAAATTTTTTGTTTGTAACCAACCAAGGATTGTTTTAATTTTTATGACTGGACTCACCTGGATACCAGATCCGTATCCTTTGTTTTCTCACAAACTTCATTCGTGCCGCTTTGCATGCTATACAAATTTTTATTACAAAAAGGCCGGCGAAGTTGGTATGACTATAAAAAGACTTTCTTTTCTTTACAGGCTCTCTAAATTTTATGGGATTCTTTGGGCACAATAAGTTTTCAATAGCCCAAATTCACCTATATCTGAAACTAAGGTAGGTTTGACATCACGGAATAATTTTAGCTAAAGTCGTCGTTTTGGCCTTTTGACGACATTGTTGACGATTCCTGCTGATTTGCTTTTCCTTTTCTTTGTAACAGCAGTTTTGGGCTCAATTTAGGCGGCTGATTGGTGTGCAGTCATCATGATTCAGCAAGGATTCTAGAACTACAACATGATACGGAAAAAGGGATATCAATGTAATAAATTTTGTGAGTTCCAGCATTGACCCTGGAGTCTTTGTCTTGTTTACGCACAGTCACCAAAGCACAGAAAAATTCACAATAGTTGGCTTGATTCAGATTCATTTTGGAAAGGTAGGCAAATATTATTTAATTGGTAGATTTTTTAAGTTACTTTTATATATATTTTATTTTCTATAGTTTCTCCTAATGAAGGCGGTTCAAGATAATCGTATCATATTGAACTAAGGATTTACCTATCGCAATAACACCAAACATAAAATGTTTTATTTTTCAATATACATAGGTGAGAGAAAGGAGAATCCCCTTGTTTTTAAAAGTTTCCGCCAAAAAGTATAAGAATTTGCCAATTTGGAGATATTTTGTCATTTGAAACATCTGCATTGACACAGTTGTCCACGTAGCTGTCTGTGTAGCGGACTTTTTTAAAATTTTGCAATTCTGCTCTATGCTAGAACCCAGACGCTGCTAGTATGCTATACTTTTCGTTAATGAGAGGCATTCGTGCTTCGTGTTTACTACGTCCGCGTTGGCTAACTGCATTAGTTAAATTAATTTTCTCCTCGTTTGCTTTACTAAATTTTTTTTTCTTTTATTTGTCTGCTTCTTAGTAATCTTAGTCACTTACGAGTGTCTTATTCCCAACTTCTATTTAAATGAACAAGTTGTCTTAACAAATTATTATTATTATTTTTTTTTTTAATTTTTTTATTAATCGAAGTAACCGTAACACTTTTGTGGAACATATTATATAGAATTGAAAAGCGATTAAGAAAAGAACGAATACTTTTTTTCCACAATAAAACTTCTATTTAACTCTTACACGTGTTTCGATGCAACTGCATCATCTTCAGAGTGCTAATCGCTACTGAGCAATAAATTGTGCCTACCACAGATACTTAAGCGAGTACAATACAAATTCGTCTACAACCAAGAATCGAGTATGGTTGGCGTTGCGTTGGCTAATAAATTTAATTATCATAATAAACAATTCAAGAGTGGTGAACTAATTAAATGATCTGATCATTCAGAATATTTTATTTGCATTTAGCGCCTTTTTTAATTTCAAAAGATTCTAAAATATCCAGTTTTCTACCTTTTTTCCCTACATGTAAAATTTTCAGATTATCAATGCCACAATAATGCCCAGCCTCATTTAAATGTTTTGCAAGAGCGGAATCTTGTTTATTATTTTTAAAAGATCTAATATGTTCTGAAAATCTTGTACGGAAATCTCTACGTGTTTGTCTAATGTAACTGCAACCACAATCATTACACCATATTTCATATACACCCAATTTCAATAGTTTGTCAGTCTTACTTTTACAATTTACCAATATATTCTTTAGATTAAATGTTGTATAGGAAACATAAAACTGTCCTTTTAAATAATATTTTTCCGAATAATAGTGAGCTTAGTACAAAGAAATGGGTGAAACTACCTTTCGTTGGAAAAACTTCATATAAAATAGCAAAAGTTTTGAAAGATAAGCTTAATGTTAATGCAGGGTTTTATAATAAAAGCACAATAAAGAATATATGGGTGAATTGTAAAAGTTAGACTGACAAACTGTTGATATCGGGTGTATATGAAATATGGTGTAATGATTGTGGTTGCAGTTATATTGGACAAATATGTAGAGATTTCCGTACAAGATTTTCAGAACATATTAGATCTTTTAAAAATAATAAACAAGATTCCGCTCTTGCAAAACATTGAAATGAGGCTGGGCATTATTGTAGCATTGATAATCTGAAAATTTTACATGTAGAGAAAAAAGGTAGAAAACTGGATATTCTAGAATCTTTTGAAATTAAAAAGCGCTAAAAGCAAATAAAAATATACTGAATGATCAGATCATTTAATTAGTTCACCACTCTTGAATTGTTTATTATGATAATTAAATTTATTAGCCAACGCAACGCCAACCATACTCGATTCTTGGTTGTAGACGAATTTGTATTGTACTCGCTTAAGTATCTGTGGCAGGCACAATTTTTTGCTCAGTAGCGATTAGCACTCTGAAGATGATGTAGTTGCATCGAAACACGTGTAAGAGTTAAATAAAAGTTTTATTGTGGAAAAAAAGTATTCGTTTTTAATCGCTTCTCAATTCCATATAATTATTATTATTTTATATACTTTGCTCGGTCAAGTTGATATGGGATTGTATGTACACCTCATACTTTTAATTATAGGCGTAACGGTTAAATTGCTTATAGCATTGGAATGTATAAGAGAACAGTATTTCAATACTACATCAAATCATTATAGTGAAAGTGGAAGCATTTTGAACTCTCATTTCTAATAATTAATCGTTAACAAAATTATTTGAGATTTTCATTTGTAATTCTCTGTTTTCAATCTAAAGTTGTTGAAATTACTTTTAAAAATGTCGCATTTGTTACCAATGTTCAATGTTAAACATCAAGCAGTTTATTTTTCTTCATTCAAATAAACTGCAATATTCCGCGGTTCTATGCGCTTGATCATTGGTGCGCCCATTTTTTGGTCCCCTTGCATCCTCCAATCGCGCTATTAACCCGTTCTTTTAAGACTATCTTATAATACTTTAACCAAATCATACTCATCGCGCCACCTACCGGAAAGAGCAGAACAACGTCTGCCGCGCCAGCTAATTGATAAATATATACATAATATTTGCCTGACAATGATGTCATGCACACATTGCTATCGTTTTTGTAATAGATAAGATAGATAAGTAGTTCTATTACAACTACTAATACCGTTTTATAATATAATATGTATCCTCGTATTCATCCGTCAGATGATTATTGTAATAACTAAGAACTGAAACAGTTTTATTGTTTTTAATCATTTTTACAATGGTCATTAAATCAACGGCATTGACTTACTACTGGCTGAGCGCCATAATGGCCAGTTTCACAGTCTGAGTTTAAACCAAATATTTAGTTTAAGCTCGACGAATGAGTTTCACAGTTTGGTTTAAGTCCCGGTTTAAACTAGAGTTTAAACCGGGCCATCCCTCGGTTTAATGTCAAGATAATTTTATTTTGACAGAAGCATTGTTTGTTTGTATGAAGAAAATAATTTCATCACGAACTTAGATTTAGACATTTCTAGCGATGAAGAAGATTTTTTTGAGTTAAATTTACAACTCTGTCGACGACTGAGAGTAATTAGAAATCATTTTAATGAGTGGGACGACGTTGATTTTTCTGCTAGGTTCAGTTTAAGTAAAGAACCTTGTCGCTTTGTCTTCGAATCTATTCCTGTCCGTTCTCTTGTGCTCTATTATATATTTTTTTTATGCACTAGGAAAGGTCAACTTCACTTATGTAAAAATTACCATCCTTTTTGAATGTTGGCATATTTAAAATTAGCAATTATAACTACATATTTTTTATTTCTGATCTGTTTACTTTTTCCGATTGACAGATTGATAGAAAAATTGCTTCACAATGGTGGCGATAACTAATTTAATTCACAATTTAATCAGTACTACCAACGTTACTAAAAGAATGCACTGTGAAACCCGATTTGGCTTAAACTACGTTTAAACTGGTTTAAACTAAACCTTGGGTTAAGCTCGACTGTGAAACTGGCCATAATGGCCAGCCATGTACATATGTATGATCTTGGATAAATTCCTGCCTTAAATTTGTGACTGATACGTGCAGCTCCCTTACATACATACCTACTTTGTGCAACTCTAGTTTGGTTCTGTGTTGTCCTTGCGATATACTTCATCAAGGTTTCACCTTTACTTATATTAAGAAAGGCATTGAATTCTGTATAGTTTATTTGGTAAATTGATAGACCTTGACGCAGTATACTTTTCCTTCTTTAATAAACACCTCGCGGGATACGGATCACATTAGAAAATATGCCAAAATGAAATGGTTACTTTTCATCCTGGTATTTTGAGTTTTATTTTCTAGAATTGTTGGTAATATATGCATATATCAATGACTGAAAATTGAAGGGAACTTTTATTTTAGTAATGGTAGCGTCAAAGACCCATAGGCTTGATATACTCCTAAAAGTGAGCCATAGGCTTGATATACACCTAGAATATTACACCATCACACAAAATGAGAGGCACGAGCGAGGTGAGTACTTATTCGATTTCATTATGGACTGCAAACACTTAAATATCTGTAATAGGGGAAATACACCGGCCCTTATTTCGGTAAATATGGAGGAGGTATAAGATGTGATGTTTATTAGTGAATCGAGTAAATTAAATGTTGTGAACTGCAGTCTACAGCAAGCCTTTTTCGGAACACTTCTGGATTCTTTTATGATTTAAAAATTTTGTATAAAATTCTCATAGGACAACTCTGACAGAAGTTATGACCAATTATTCTCGCCCAAGCCACATTGGCTACGTCAGGTCCACATATTTCACCAAACATCTGTTTAGACAAAAGCTTAAAGTATAGGGAACGTATAATGTCATTCAAATTCATAATTTAAAATCCCACGGAGTTTTACTTAATTAAGCCAGGACTAGGGTGCAATTTTGGTTCAGCTGCACTTATGTACATATGTGTCTCCAAACGTATATAAAAGACCTTTGTTGTTTTTTTTACATTCTAAATAAAAAATATAATTTTCTCATTAGATTTACTCTAATGCTTAATCTACAATGCATAGTAAAACCACGTCGTCAAAACGACATGGATTTTTGTTTTTGCTTCCCACTCATGCATTTGAAATTTCATGCTTGGCAAAATGTTTCTTCTCTTTCATTCATTTGACGACATGAGCACGAGCTTATGTGTGGTAGTTAATCAGCAAAAATGATGTAGTAATACCTCAGGTGTATTCAGCATAATTTAGAGCCATGTAGGGGAATTTAGAACAAAACAGCTGTAAACTGGAACTTGTACTTTAAGTCTTGAAAGGAATATTTTATACTATTCGATTTGTCCCAAACAATTTCTTAGTTTTCTATTCTGTAGTATAAATTATTGAGACCAAATACTTTCTTTGATGTAATTCTGCAATGAAATTGAGAAAGCAATTACATTTATGATAATTGACATGTCAACAGATGTTTAATTTGGCAGCTTACTACTACTTTCGTATTTCGTGTATTTATATGCATTCTTCAGCAAACGATATCGTTTTGACGATGTGGTTTTTTCATACATTGTAGATTAGGCATTAGTCTCGGCTTACATATTCCATGGAAGAAATTGTTTACGTAATTATTTATCTATATAAGAAACAGTACGCTTACATTTTTTTAAGAATGTTCACAATTCTAATTCATTTAAACTTTGATGGTCTTTGAAATATATGTAGGTCTTGTTTTCATTTACCCTAGTTATCCTTAACCTCTAAAAGAAAACTTGCAATAAATATGTCTACTCAAACAGCCTGCTAACTTCATACCTATGCCCAACAACTAAGAAATATACTCGTATTTCACTTTAACTCGACCGACAAATGCTCATAGTTCCAATGTTGAAATGAGATTTTTGTATAAAACGGTATGAAATGAGAGATTATGCTCAAATTTGCACAAAAGACTGCGGTGAATTTCGATATCACGATAAACCGATATCAATTTCGAATAACTGAACTGAACAAATTTCTCTACAGTCCAGAATTCGTTGAAATGACATGATTTACCTAATTAATTAATTAAATTTGAAGGTGGTGGTGTTGCTGCTTGGCAGCTGCATTATACGGTTTTCCTTCGAGCTTTGAAAACGTCTTAACAAGAGTTGACCACAAGGTTTAGACAAATTTCTTCCTCTGCTTTGAAAATACACTTGTTAAGTCGTTAAAGTTTCTTTTTAGAATGATTTCGCAGACGATAAAAACATGGGTCATCGGTTGTTTTTCAGTTCAGAGTTTCACTCGATTCCCAGATTTAATCCATTTTTAAATTACCCCAGAAATCTTAATATAATTACTGCATGTAGTCTTATATCCTAGACCGTACGATCTAATGAATCATTAGTACTAACTATTCATTAAAATGTCGTGTGTCACATAGTATGCGTCACTATGGCTCGAAAATTAGATCATAATGAAGTGTTTTTTTCCTTCATTATAGCTATAATGAGGGAAATGTGCTAGATTTGGTATATAATATTAATCTGGGGCTCCGCTGTGCATCTGCCGATTTGAAAAATAAGAAGAATAAATGCCAAGAAATTCAAATCACAAACTTATTCTTTTTAATATAAAGTTTTTCTCATTTAAAAATTGTTAAATTGACAAATAAAATAAATAAAAACAAAGTTTATCGCGTTAATTCGATCCATATCGCTTCTTTAATGTCATAAGTTTATCAAAACCAGTTTGACAGTACAGCTTAATTAAAGAAATGGCTGTGTGTCTGCAGTTTATAATGAATCATTATAGACTAATGAGTCGTTAGTTATTTCTTCATTAAGAACGCTGTGTGTTTAGGGCATCACACGATCAGTAATAATCTCATTACTTTATAGGAATGATCGTGTAAGGTTTTCAGAGAATGTAAAGATAGTCAGTAATGATATTATCTGCTGGATTTTCTGATATTTAGACATCATTAGTGGCACATTGTGGGGATACTGTCATTTGTAATGATTGTGTAGAGTGCGCATTTCACTACTCACTTCATTTCTCAGTTCGCTTCCAATTTTTGGAGAAGTGTGTAGGTATATGTCGTAGACATTTGACGGAACTCAACACTTCATGAAAAGTCTAGGCACTTCATCAAATGTAGGCAGATAATATTACAGTTTTCGCTTAATTTTTAGTCAATTCACACACCCACATACACATGCATACACCCACATAAAAATGCACACACGCAAACACGCGCCGCTATCAGCCTAAAGGCTTTTAGCATTTCATGAATTGACTAAAAATTTCAGACACTTCGTGTGAAAAAGCATTAACCGAAAACTGTTACAATATCTGCCTACATTTGATGAAGTGCCTAGACTTTTCATGAAGTGTTGAGTTACGTCAAATGTCTATGACATATATAGGTAGAAGATGAATAGTGATAGAACAGCGAGTCTCTTGTACTGAGACTGAGTACATTATAAAAGTGAGGGAACTTCTTCGGACCTGAAAATGAACACCATCCAGTCTAATTTTCGAACGGTTTTAGCATAAATAATAGTAAACCATCAATCCATCCGAAAGTCAAATAATTGGAACAAAATTCCTATTTTTTTCTGTTACTTTGTGTTAATGTCATATGCAACGGGTTTTGAGATAAACCTGTTTTGATGATGCATAATTTCATTAATATTGCTACTCACGATAGGAACTACGCTTACTTTTATTCAATTCCACACAAAATTATGGCGGGAAAGTTGTTAAAATTAAAAAAAAAAAAATTCAATTTTTTTACCATGACGTCCTATAACTAGCACCTTGAGTGGGATGGAGTAATGGTTCGACATTGAAAAACTTAAACGGTTTATTATCATTTGAGCACCTTCGATGATAGTATTAGTAGGTAAATGGGGTGTTTTGTGAGAAACTAGCATATTTTCTTAATTTACGCAACGTTTGAGATTGCCCTCTCCCCACCGTGTGTTATAATTTTTTTTTGTTCCTAACACTTCAACCTATCTCCTGTTTCATTTATGATTGCCAATTCAAAATCAGCCTGCATACTCTCGAAGGGCATACCCTCTAAGACATTTGATTTGGAATTTTCAAATTCCTGGGGTTTTATTTCGAATAGGGAGCTCTAAATAACTTGGTTGACTCGTAGCCCTAGTGATAGGAATCGGCAATAAATAAACCCAGATTTTTTAAAATATTTATTAATTCGTAGAATGTTTCCAATTTACGCTTCACTTTGTGCTTAATGCTAAAATTATAGCAATGCAAGCTTTTCTGCGAGGTTGCATTAAAAAATGTACACAAGATAAATAAATTTCTCGCTCGATTAATTGATAGTTACTGAAACAAATATGCACTTTAATTTTTAATGATAGTGCAAGGCTTAAACATAATGACAGAGTAATGAAAGAAGACTTTCGGAAATACTGACATTACTAGTAATGTCATTATTACTTACCGTGTAAGGTCCGCAAGTCTGACACTTTTTAAACAGTATTCCCAAATTAATGAATGTAAAGGTCAGAATTTTTATATGTCAACTCTATCTGATTGTGCCCATTCCATATAAAAACGCGGTATACATAATTTAATTTAATTGAAAGCGTTGTCAAGCTATCATGCCGACGGACAAAAAGCTGCAAACCTCAGCATGTTTGATTCTCTTCGTGAGGGTATATTTGAAACACATTGTAATCGAAATTTCATGAAATAGTTTCGTAGCCTTTGAGAATTGTAGTGTCTCGAAAAACCTAACTTATTATAAGAATTAGTAGTCCAAAAAGTTATTTGACCTTTCCCTTTAAAAGCATCTATGTAGTCCGTATTTCCCTCCCCGTATCATTTTAACACTATGTATTTTACCTTGTTTCTATTTTTTTATAAATAATTTCCTCGAAGCTTGTTCTGGATCATTTACCAAAATTTATAGTCCGACCGTCTTTGTAGAAGCACTCGTCGACAGTCTTGAAGGCTTCAAAACTTTTATGTAGGTTCCCTTGTCATCATTCTTAAGAATTTGAAATAAATTTCCTTAATATTTCATCATAGTTATAAAGAGGAAGTTTTAAATTACTGAGTAAAAGTTTCTTGCAGAGTTTCATGATAGAAGCACGCCCATGCCCTAAATTTTACAAGAAAGATTTTCAATCATTTTTGTTAAAGCGAAAATTCTCCCGAGATCCTTGAGAATTTGTCTCAATCCTTTGTTAAAATATCTGGAGAAATACTGGTGACACTTGATGTCTATAGAAATATCCTTGATAGCTTTTTTGTTAAATGAATTTCAGTGTTAATACTAGAAGTTTTATGTAATTTTTTTTTATTTCTCCCTTTTCAGCTACGGTAAACGTCAATATCATGTGGAAGCTATACATTTCTGCTCTACATCTACCCTGTAGATCCGAATTTGTTTGAAACTGAGCGACAAATTCGGTTCTAGAGAGGTTTGTGTGGTGCATACGCCATCAGCATCTGGGAATACGAGTCAACTATGGTTATTTGGGACAGATATAATACAAAAATGACAAAATTTACAAACGCATATACTTTCCTAGTTTTTTCCATATTTTATAACTTTTACATAAGTAGGTATGTAGTGTGCAGAATTCAAAATAAAAAGCGATTTTAAACTTAACTGCGAAGAGGAGCATCGAAATCGCATTATGAGACATCCTGGTTTTATAGGTGCTGTTTTGGGGGAAGCTGCCAATGAGATTTCGTATGCGTAACAGGGAACTTAATCAAGATAAATCGATGAAGGTAAAATATGATGTTAAAGGTCAAATATGATGTTAATCTATAAGGTGCACATAAACTACTTATCTGGTAAAGCTTTGATGACGGAGAACAGTGGTCTTGACATAGGTACATTATCAAAATGCGTTAATTAGAATGGGTTTTTTAACTTTTGTTTTTACAGAGCTTGATCCAGCATTTGTGGGGCCTGCCATTACAAATTACAACGAGCGACATAACAGCTAAGAAATCGAAATATATTTTCTGTTTTATATTGAATTTAGAGTAGTGCTGGAGAGTTTTCATCGACCGTGCAGGTATACTTAAAGCTGACAGCAATATTGTCGGAAATTTAACAAGATTAGCAACATTAGTACACAAAGCTCTGCAGACGAATAAATCTTAAAACCGAACATTTGGGTCAGAAGCACTGACAGGGCAAAATTAATGCATTTGCATAACTGCACAGCCCTGAAGAGCCTAATCGTGCCGTATACGGTATTTCTACCAAATAGCAGGGACACTTAATGGTTAAAGTTTTTTGTCTTCATAGTTTAGAATTTATGCTTATGGACTGAGTTATATGTTTCCATTCGCCCTCGATGGTGACCAGCGGTAACAAAACTTTTTTATATATTTCCTGCATTAGCAGAATTTTGATGGGGGAATTATACTCCAAGGAAATGTTGAATACATCATTTCACGGAAAATGAAAATACCTCTGACGGCAATGTTTATTGTTGATGTAATAAAAGTAGAAGCGGTGATATCTAGCAATTTTCAATTTGAAAGTATGTAGACATACTTGATAGTATGTCTTTTTATACATGAAATTTAAATGGATATAAATACAATCGATTTAAAAACAGGGTGTGCAAATTTTCTTTCTCAATATGGCACACGTGTTTCCTTTCATGTTTTCGTTCTATCTAGAGGTCCAGAAGGTCCCTGGTCGGAAAGAGCTAAGACAGAAAAAATTTATTATGCATCTATTTTTCGATATTAAAGTCCAACTAAAGTCTTAACAACAAAACCGTCAAAGCGAATAAATTGAAAATATATTGATCTTATTTAGTTGCCTGACATGAAAGAGCCACTGCCTATCAAGGACGTAAAACTGGATTAAACTTTGTGCCTTATAATAAATATGTGAAATTTATTCTAGATGCTTTCAAAATATATGAAGATGTATACAAGAACCACAACAAACTTCATCAGACACGACCTCGTTACCTATGAACTCAGCTGATCAGATCTTTCAGTTTAATTAACATTGAAAAGTATATAAAAGATCAACAGCTGGTTCACACCCATCACTATTTATTCGTCCACCAATAGCATAATGATACTAAGACGGAGCAACATTACAAGAGTCAACCGAACCTTTGGCTCAAATCCCGGGTTTGGTCGTCGTTTTCTTGCACTGAAGTTAAAAATAAAGCATATATCGAGCAATTGTGTAAAATTCTTAATGGCATAATATGTAGTTCCTACTAAAAAAAAAAGAAATCAACCATGATATGATGCTGCAAATGTGGTGAAATTTGTGAAATATGACAAACTGAGATTGCTTAGGCCTAGATCATGGGTTGAATGTTGCTAGGTAGCGAAATTTATTGTGGAGTTTACATTATGATGAGCTAGAGGAAGACGACGTAATAGATATATTGTTTATAACAATTATCCTAGTGCTTTAACAATAATTTTATAATAATTTTCTTCGCATATAGTTTTCCTTTCTACTATTGCCGTCTCTACTACATCATTTCCTATAATAAAAATTATATTATTATAACTTAATATCATTCAGCTCGGTAAGAAACTTAATTTAAACCGTTCTGATCGCGAACTTACTTATAAAGATTTTAAAACGACCTATTATTAGTTTAGATATTAGACTTTGGCTACTGAAAGTAGATCATGAGATTTATTCGAAATTCTATCATGGAATCAAATTTTCATTTAAATAACATCTAAAATATCTCATTGTAATTGAATAGTGTCAGTGTTTACAGTTCCAGCATTTGTTTTTTGTAATGTCTCACCATTTTTCATGGTTTACTTTCAGTAGCCAAACTCTATTTGGTAATCAGAGAAAGTTTGTATACTGTTGGTTCATGTTACCAAAATACTGGAAACTCTGCCTAGCTAAGGCTAAGGTTATTTCCCTAAATCATTTAATTAGAAAATAAATAAACCGACTCTCATGATCGGAACTCTCCCTTTACTTTAAATACGACATTCGGACCGGGATTTCTCTTAGCGTCACTTTACGTTAACTTACGTACTTTTTTCTCGGAACTAAAAATCAATTTACTCGCCTTCGTGTTATGTGTAAGATTGTATTTTACGTTATTATTACTGTTGATAACAACCCAGAGTAGTTTAGAAAATAATTTCTGTTAGAGGGCCGCCTATCCTTAAGTGCATTGATGTGATGGAATTATAGTTCCAAAGTAAAATAAACCTAATGTAGAGCGTCACTATTAGGAATAGCTCTGAGTAATGGCGTCAACAGTGGATGTCTAAAATAAAAAATGCGCCGTATATCGTTTACTTTTATTGACAGACTATATTTTTCTTAAGAAAATGAATCGCTACGAATTTTACTGAAAATATTTAATTTAAATACTGGCTTGCCAAAATATCTTTTAAATTAATAAAAGAAAAAAGAACTAAGCTTACCTAATATTAGAAAAATATCGCTTATCAAAATTTACCTTACGTACGCTAAAGATAGCAATATCCTAACATTCTTGCTCAGTAAAATCGCTTACTTGAAATAAATTGCTTAATTACAAAATTTGTGTTACATATTATTTCATTGATTTTTTTACCTAGTTTTCTTTTGTTTATTACATGAAACAGTTATCAATGTTTTACCTAATTCCTAATCGACCACAGAGACCATTTCAAAAATTCACACGTTAATTCATATTACTCAAGCGTCTGTCACTATTGATCCAGTGCACAAGGGCACAGTATACATACAGTAGACCAGCTTAGAACAAACTACTGAAAAGTGTATTTTAGAATTTTAATTACAAAAAAAAAACCTCAAAATTTCTCCCATAGTAGATAACTATTAAATATGACCAGGGCCGGCCCTAGCTTGGTTTTTGGGTAGATCGAAATGGAAAAGACCATGTTTCGTTGAAATCTGATAACTGCTTAAACCGAATGTCCAATGAATTTGAAAGGATAGAAAATATTAATCTTAAACAGTTGTTCTGCATCAACTGGAGTTTCATCTACGCTTTCATATGTAAACGTCCTCTTCTTGTTTCTCGTGCGTACTTGTTGAAACACTGGATCAATTTCGGTTGCTGTTTGTTTGTTTTCTTTTGCTGTTATGAATGCCATCGTGTAAACGTTATCTCTGTACTCTTTAATAAAGTTGTAACATGCATTAAAAAATTTTGATGCATTTACCAAAATTTACGCTTTCTGACTGCATAGATTTGCTAACAATATTGATTTGGAATAGTATATCATACCAAATCGCTAAAGATAGCAAGAACTCAAATTGTTCCATATGCTGAGCAAGTTATTTAGCCTCCGATGCCGCTACTGGGTCGTTTGACTCCTCGTGTTGCTCTAATAATGTGTCTTTAACTGCAACGTACTGGTACCTCACAGGTTCAAGACTATACCTTTTCAGTTTCAAAATGAGAATAATAAACCTCAATATGGGAATAGTAAACTTCAAAGTAGAATAGTAAACTTCAAAGTGGAATAGTAAACTTCAACTTGAGAATAGTAAATTTCAATAAGAGAATAGTAAATTTCAATATGGGAAATGTTGAAATTCAATTCAATTCAATTCATTTATTTCATGGGTACTGATGCCACAATATTTACAATCTTTTTTCAAACATCGAACAAAATGGCAAGAAAGCTAAATAAAGCTAAACCTAACTTAAATTAAGATAATATTAAAATATCGAAAATAGATATTTAATTAAACATAATATTAAAGAGATTTTAAAAAGATATCTACAGGAATAAACAATGAAAGATTAAAAAATAGAGAAAAAGAAAAGAGTTGCGCGTACAGGTCACCTCAAGCCAATGTCAACTATGCCAAGATAGGACTTTACGAGTCGTTTGAAGCTGCCGAGCGAGTTAGTTGTCTGGATATGATAAGGCAGCGAGTTGCAGATTCTAGTCAGTTGAACAATGCAAGATCCGTCGAATATGGAGGTTTGGAACCGTGGAAGTAGCAGTTTGAGCCCCCTAGTGGAGTTTAAGGGTTGAAAGAAGGTACTCAAATAGACCGGTTGGGAAGAACGAAGCAAATTAAACAGGAACACTAAAGCTCTCTGCTTCAAATATATATCAAGCGAGCAGCCCAACAAGGTGAAATTGAGGTGAGATACATGATCAAACCTCCTCAGACCAAAGATAAATCTAGTACAGTCGTTGAAAGCGACATTCAGTTTCCTTGAACAGTGCGAGTCGAGCTTGGGAAAGACAAGAGAGGGATGAGTGAAATGTTGCAGAATGAGAGACCTAACAAGGTGACAACGGAGCTTAGGTGATAGTAAACTAGCAAACAGCCAGAGACGGCGGAGAGTGCCATATATTTTTGCTATGTTTGAGTTGATGAGGTCACAACATCTCATGTTAGAATTTAAAAACACGCCAAGATTACGAACTCGATCCTCAAAAGGCAAGGGACAACCGCCCAATGAAATAGTAGGAAGCGTTGTAGGATCAATAGATCCACAATGGAAAGCAATGCACTGCGACTTACTCGGATTCAGCTTGAGGTTGTTTTTCTAAGGACCAGATGAAAATATTATGCAAGTCACTGTTCAGGCGAGCAGCACAATCTTCGATCAAGCCTATAGGATGACTTAAATAAATTTGCACGTCATCGGCGTACATGTGAATGTTGACGTCGCGAATATACTCGGTCAAATCATTAATGTAAATGCTGAACAGCACAGGGCCCAGAATGGAACCCTGTGGGACCCCACAAGATAGGAGAAGCAGGGTGGAGGAATTATTTTGCCCCAAGGTAACCCTCTGCGAACGAGCGAGAAGGAATTCTTTTATTAAGAGGGTGGCTCGGTTCGAAAAATCAAAATTATAAGACATTTTTCTCAACAGGTTACTATGGCAGACACTATCAAAAGCCTTGGAGAAGTCGAGAAGCGTCATAATAACCACTTCCCGCCGATCAAGAGCTGAGCGGATGTTCGTTGTAACTTTCACGAGAGCACCTTCGCAATTATGTTTAGGTCGAAATCCAGATTGCCATCGACTAAGAAGATCATTTTGGAGCATGCCTGCCAATACAACAGCTTCTCGAGCACTTTAGCGCGGAAACAAAGTAAACTGATAGGCCTGAAGTGTGCAGGAATATCTGCTGTCGCTTTCTTTGGGATAGGGATCACATGCGCAATTTTCCAGATCTTGGGAAATACTGACTTAGTGATGCAGCAATTAAAAATATGCAAAAGAGGGCCGACAATAAAAGGATCCACACCGCGAAAACTAAAGCCATCTGACCTGGGCGAGACATATAAACTTTCTAAGGCGGATTACAAGCTTACAAATATGATCACCGGCGAAATGTTTATTAAGCTCACTTGGGCTTAGGTTGCAGTTAAGTGCTTTTTTTTTTCCATATACGGAGGTATTTCGAAGATTACGCCCAAGCACTTTCGGAGAAGCTTTTAGAGAAAATTTCTGTTTAAAATACGCTCGCTTGGCTTCGCGAAACTTAAGATTAACCTTATTTCTTAGTATCGTGTACTGCTTGCGACTTGTAGCAGTCCTAAATCTTCGATGCCTGAAATACAGATATTCACGTTCTGCGATCATTGATTCAATTTCAGTACTAAACCAGGGAAAGGAATCTGGCTTTGATACCTTCATTCGAAGAGGAACATGCTTGTTATAAATATACTCAATAGAATTATTGAGAAACGATACCTGCTCATCTATGTCAACAATATTATAAATGTGATCCCAGGGAAATGATTCACATTCTGCACAAAGCGAAGGCAAGTCAAGGTTCTTAAAATCTCTGAACTGAAAAAAGAACGGGCTTGGACTGGAACTAACTCTTATGTCGTAGGTGAAGAAAATAATGTCATGATCCAGAACACTAGGGCTCAGTTGATTGAAAAATAGCAATAGAGAAGGGTCTGAAACAAAAAATAAATCTAATGTGGAAGGGTTCGTGCAATTATGATATGTAGGGTGATTATTAACAACAGTTAAATGAGAGGCAAACATGTCGGATAAAAATATATCGGTGTCCAGTTTTTTCTTGAGTATATAGACATTAAAATCCCCGCCTACTATTATGTTAGTGCACCGTTGACTTACGTGTGAAATAGCATTGATAAACTCAGAGCGAGCATCACTAATAAATTGATCGGGAGGCGCATACACTGCGCATAAAATGCACTTATCAGCTACCGTATCAATCTCAACACATAAGAACTGAATTAAGTTGTTCGCCGATCTAGAAACCACTTTCGCCTTAAGGTCTTGTCGCACATATATCGCTACACCACCACCAGTTCTTCCGCCACGATCACTACGAAAACCTTTATAATTGGGAAGCGAAACCAGAGAAAAAGGGATATCGTCATGCAGCCAGGTTTCACTTACCAGGATTGCATGAAGTTTAGGGCATTGTAAGGTGTTCCTAAATTCATCCAGCTTAGCCCGTATGCTACGAGCGTTAAGACAGATGTTTAGACCTTGGAGTTTGTTGCAAAACACATTCAACATGGATCTTACACTGTTCGCGTAGTACTCGGAAACATTAAGGAATACAAAATTTCAAGACAGGCACCCGCACGGCAACCACTATAACGCAAGGCATTTCAGAAGGTAAGATGAATATCGCAAACGACAAATAACCCATACGCAGCAGTACCCTGTAAAAAATTAAGTAATACTTACTAGAGGTTAATGAACTAAACTGAGTGTAAAAAATAAAAAGAGCAAAGCGATACATATGACTAAATTAATTACTACAAAAGAAAGAAAAAAATAAAAATAAAAAGAAGCAATTTAACTAAAATTGTACAAAACAAATAATGAGAACTACGTATGTACGAAGAAAAAAATAAAAAGTTCAGAAACAAAAAAATCATGTCAATCAGCTGCTGGTTGATTCGCTTCCGCAACGATGCATTCCAAAGAGTCAAGTGATGTGACTTTCACCGGCGGATCATTCTTCTTTACATGCACGTAGACTTCCCCATGCCGAGAAAAAGCAGTACAGAGAGCGTTATCATTACGCAGCTTAAGAGCGGCGCGTAGGATTTTACTGTTTTTGGTAGTGAGGCTTTCAAAAACATTCACTTTGGTTGTCGAGACAAAATCTGATGACAGCTCATTAAGAGTTAACAAGCCGGCACTCTTGAATTTTAAAAGAAACTGCCTCTGTTCAGCAATCGAGGAGAACTTAATGATAATAAAGGGATCCTTCCGCTTGAAATTTTTTGATTTAGCTGAAGTGTATTTGGGCCGGAACGCAGTTGAATATGGTGACAATGTATGTCCGATTTTAGTAGATATAGTTGAAAGCAACTGCTGGGGGGACTCATGCGGGCTATGCGGATTGCCAGTCACCACGGCATCTGATAATCTGCTTAATCGACGAGTATCATCTAATTCCTTACGAACCTCAGCAAATTCCTCCCTGAGCTGATCTAAATCGTCACTTAGTTTTGCGATCTCCGAGTGTGACGCAATCACAATCTCATCAATTTTACCGAGCATGCGCTTTTCGGAGATTACCTCAATTAAACTTTTCAGCAACTTCTTCTCCAATAGCTCGTAATGATCGGTGGAACATATGGAATTCGATCGAATAGATGTCAGAGAGGCAGATCCACCTTTTCCACACAGCTGAGTCTTTGCGGTCCCTCTCGTTGTTCTAACTGGTGTGGATTGTGCATTGGTGTTAGTGCAGCCTTTAGAATTTGGTTTTGCAATATCTTTACCCATTGTGTACAGGAATAAAATAAAGTCGATTAAGCGTTTATAAACAGTGTCAAGCACAAAATTAATTTGGAAAAAAACGAAACACAACCGTGGCTTGTAATCACAACACTTTCTGATGAATTTGGAGTGGTAAAGCTCGCGGAAATATGCAAATTAACAGGAGCTAATTTCAATCACGTCTACTCAGAACAAGCGGACATACTCTAAATAAAAATAGTAATCCTTGCGATGGTTTTCAAATTTCTTTTTACATTTTACAGAATAATTACAATTTTGTGTTTACATATATTAAAATTGATAGCCGTCAAAAATGGCTACAAGAATTAAAAAATTAGAAAAGAAATCTAAAAAAACCCAATTACTTGCTGTGTCAAATATGAATGGAGACTGGAAACAACTTGCACACTAACTTAATATTCCTCAGTCAACAGCATATCGTTGCATGCCAGAAGGTGAAAGTTTAGACAAACGAGGAGGGAAAAGATTTGAAAAAATTACGCAAATTTATTTAGATTATTTCGTAGAAATGATTGAAAGAAATTGTCGCATTACATTGGCGGAACTCATTGCTGCATTTCGAGAAAAATTTAACGTTTCTATTTCAAAAACAACCCTTTCAAAACACCTAGATTCTCTCTGCTACACGCTGAAATACCTAATGCATGAACCCGAAAAGGGAAACTGCGCTGAGAACAAACAAAAACGAAAAGAGTTTGTTGAATGTCTTGGAATTTCAGTCCCAAAATAAACCTATTTTGTTTATGGATGAAACTAGTTTAAACATTCATATTTCAAGAACGCAGGGTAGATCATTGAAAGGAACAAGATGCACCACTATAGCAGCCGGTTCATGTAATAGAATGCATAAGCACAATTGGATTTATGTATTATGAAATAAGAAGAGGTTCGTTCTAAAAACAAAATGCAAAAGCGTGGATGGAAACCTGCCTACGCCAAGCAATGATTAGACATGGTGAACCAGTTGTTATGGTAATTGACAATGCGCCTTGTCACAATAAAGTTGAAGAAGTTTTACTGAAGCAGGAATTCCATGAAAACAAGATACTGAGACTTGGACCCTATAGTCCAATGTTTAACCTCATTGAAAATGTGTGGTCTGTGGTGAAAGCTTACGTTAAAAGAGAATTATCAAAAAAGTTGTCAAGTATTATTTACAGCAGAAACCATTTAACCATCAAAGAATATAGAGAATGTATAGAAGAAGGTTTGCAGACAGTCACACCAACAATATGTGCCAATTACATCGCAAGCATTCAAAGAAAAGTTCCTGCTGCTCTTAACATAGAAAATATGCAATACTGATAAATTGCTTCTAAAATATTTTGTATTAAATTATTTTTTTTTAATTAAAAAATAAAATCCTCAAATTCAAATTTACTATTCTCATATTGAAATTTACTATTCTCAAGTTGAAGTTTACTATTCTCAAGTTGAAGTTTACTATTCCACTTTGAAGTTTACTATTGCCATATTGAAACTGAAAAGGTATAGAAGTTCTGCTTTCCCACCGAGTCTCGCAGACTTTTTTTAATGTCATTTGCTCCATATGTTTCAAAACTCCGGCCCATCTCTTTGTTGAACCAGAGGAAAAGACAAATAATCGCTGAAGAACCCTTAACAATGAAACTGATTTGACTAAGCTTTTAGCGGCATCAGCAACGACAAGGTTTAAATTGTGATAACCAGAAGGATTGAAAAACGCTCTTCTAGACGACTTTAGACGCCTTTGTCTTTTCCTAATATGTTAGATCCGTTGTCATATCCTTGACCTCTACACTCATTCATATCAATATTATATTTACTTATGATTTCATCCAAAAACAAGCCTAAGAGACCTTCCGCACTGCAATCTGTAACAAGCTTATACGCTATAAAGCATTCTCGAAGACAGTTGTCGTCAATGTAAAAAACCTGAATGGTTATACTCAATTGTTCGATATGGCTTACATAGGGCGTGCAGTCCAAAATAATTGAAAAATATTTGGATCTCTTTATTTTCAAAATAACTATATCTCTCAGTTGGTCCCAAGAAGATTGATTAATTCATTTTGAATATCTTTGCCAAAGTAGAAGTATTTTGTTTCGTGATTAACTACGCGCCGCGGTGCGCCATCATCACAGGATCAAATTTTCCTAGTAATTCTACCAAGCCCAGAAAATTTCCGTTATTTGCTGTGTACAATGTGTCACTACTACCACGAAAGGCCAAATTATGCTCCGTCAGAAAAAAGTTATTGCCACCATTCTTTCTAATATTGCACTCCAGCTCGATTTTTCGTCTTCGACTTGCTTTAAAATATCTTTATCAATTCCGGAACAGGTACCTAACCTCTTTTTTGCTTCTAACCAGCGAAACAGTGCTAATCGATGATCTGCATAAGTCTCATTGTTTTTTAGCATAGGGGATACAAGTGCCCAATCATCAAACCCAACTTATATGTAGTATTGCGGCAAAATATAAAGCAACAAAAGCAATTAAATTTTTGCGCAGATTTGGAATAAACTAACCATTTTCGTTCGTAAATTTCTCCATTTGACATAATTCGTTGGAAATGAATGTTCGAAAAATGACGTCCTTTTTCATTTTGTCGATAAGAAGACATTTTTCTATTTTTCGGTCCACGAAAGATAATTTCGTCAATTGCCTGCAACCGCATTGTTGATGGCTACTTTGCGATATCTTTCTCTAGTACTGTGATTGGTATTGAATCTGTTACTGGTGTTGGATATTGATACTGGTACCTCCAATTCCGTACTAGTTGACGGTGTTGATGCCTCAGTCAGCGTTAACGTTGCTGGTATCACTGTGTCTTTGGCATAAGATGACCAATCAGCGTGTAACAAATGAGTTTGAGCATCCTGCTGAGCCTGAGACCTCTCCAAGCTGGGCGTGTCACATTCTGTTGATGTTGTTTCCTCATCTTGTTTAGTACTCCTCTTTAAAAATTTTGCTAACTGAAGAGCGCCTTTCTCTGCTTCCCTTAATTTTTATACCCTAGATGAAATCTATAGGGTATACTAAGTTTGTCATTCCGTTTGTAACACCTCGAAATTATGTTGGTAGAGCAAAATGGATTGGACACCCACGCATAATATTAAAAGTTATTTTGATTTTTGCATGTCCGTCCGTCTGTCTGTCCGTCCGTCCGTCCGTACGGCTGTGTGCACGATATACTTAGAGAGCTGAAATTTTATAAACGGACTTAAAAAAAAAAAGTAAAATTAATTTCGAAAATGAGACAAATCGGGCAACTCCTTCGTGGGGCTGCCATACAAAACTTTCGTTTTCCACTATATATTTGGACACTGCCTGAGAACGCATCGATATAGAGAGCTGAGATTTATTACATGGTGTTTTCATTGTACTAGCAAATAAAATTTTAAAAATGGACTACATCGGGCAACTCCTTCTTGGTGTTGCCATAAAAAATTTAGGTTTTTTACGTACTGTGAAAACGATCAGTCCAAGACATTTTAATTGTACTAAAAACTTTTCAGAATATGAAATCCTATAAAATTGAATATAATCATTTTTTCTGTCAGACAAACCGTTAGAAACATATGCGAAAAACTACTTCAAAAATCAAACTTGCACAGAAGGGTGACAATACGAAATTTCATACGGGCATTCATCTAGAGGGTATCATAAGAATTGGTCTTAGACCAATTCCAGCTTTCTTACTTGTTTCTTTTTAAATTTTGAGACCCTGATAATATTTTTGTTAACTGAGACATTTTATATTTGTCACCTACGTGAGATTTTTGGTTACTTTATTGATAGAGAACAAAACTAGTTGCAAAAACGTACCAATACGAATGTGGAAAGCCGCTTAATTATGTTTATCAGTTATTAACAATAGCTTTCAATGCTTATCCTCAATCTATTTTACTTACGTACTTATTTGCTAATGTCAACTACACGTCGTCGATAGCTACTTCGACAGCCATACAACATCGAAAAGAAAAGCCTTTTAAAATCGAACCCAAAATAAAGTGCATATATAGAATATAAAATCGACGATGTCTCTTAGAAATTGACTGGAAATTTCTTCCTTCGAAATTTTATGCATTGGTCGAGGCCGACAGCAATGCTTCGCTCCAATATAAAATCACCGATCTCGACCTGACATAGGGAAGGCCTCAATTTTTTCTTAGAAATTTACTGAACATTTTTTCTTACAATTTTTATGCATTAGCGGTGGCCGACAACGGCACAGATGAAAGTATTGTATCTGAAAATAGCTGCAGTCTTTCACCAGACAGAATAAAATTTCTGTAAATTTTTAAGAAGAAATTAATGCTTATTGATCATCTACGCGTCTCGCTCATACAAATTGTTAGTGACCCAAAACACCCGTTGTCGGCCTCTAATAATGCATAAAAGTATTAAGGAAAAAATTTCCAATAAACTTCTAAGAAAAAATTGAGATCTTCCCTAGATTAGGTTGAGGCTTCGTTGATTTTATATTGGAGAGACACGAGCGCCTCTACAATACGACGTTTCGTAATCATTATATATTTTGTACACAAGGCTAAAACTCGTGATCGTGAGTCGCGATGACGCGATGCTACTACCTACTATTACGGAGATATTTCTACGCCTCGCGCCTACGTCGCGTCGGTGCGCAGGTCACGATAAGTACACATGCTCTTAAGCAACTCTTCCTGCTTCTCGCTCTACCTATTCGCAGCCATATGTGTACATATGTGTACGTATCCCGTAATTATACAATGTTATATTTTAAGGAAAATTATGTTTGCTGAGGTTCATTAAAATCATGATGTAATTTTGCGTTTATGTGCATTTTATTCGCATTTTCAGTTAAAAAAAATTATGAGGTGAATTCCCACCCTATAGGGTGAAATTCGCTCGGGTATGAGTTTTCCCTGCACGGATATCTGTACAGTTATTTTTCTGCTTATTTCGCAATTCTAGAAATACTGATCATTTGTGAAGTATGAGTTTATAAATAAAATTTTGTAATTCTTTGTAATTTTGCAGTTAATGAAAGCTCTGAACTGTGGATATCATAACAAAACTCCTTTACTGCCTTACTAAAATCTGTTCAGGAGCACTCCTATGGAAGTGGCAGTGGTAAAAAGTATATGAAAACAGATACGAAAAACGAGTGCTCTATGCATCTATAAATAGCTTCATTTCCAGCTGGGAGATAACAAAAAAGTACCAAAAATAATTGTAACAAAAAATAATTATACTGAAACCAAATGTTCATTGGGTAAATATAAGTATCTTATCCAAATTTAATATAAATTCGCATATTTATGTACTACATATTGTTGCGAGCGTGGCCTTTGATTCGTTATTTAAAACGCAATATTAAATAATTAATATATAAGTTCTTTATTACACTTAAATCATATAAAGTTCACAAACATTCATTTAATCAACTCAACTCTAATTATCGCTAACACTGTACTTTCAATTATCGCAATCTAATTATTCTTTCGCTTCTTTATTACTTTCACTTGTTAACACTGCAACGTCTAAGACAAGACTCTTTCTCTGGCGATGACAACTGTTATATTTATACCCTAGAAACTCTCCGGATTATTCTGGAGTGTTCTATTCCAAAAGCTTCTTGACTGTTCTATTCATTTTTATCCATAATCGATTCTCCAAACCTGAAGTCGTTTACTCTCCATTGCCAGTAGATGTCACCAGTTGTCTCTTTCTATTGCACGTAACACTGCCCCCTTCTTAAATTTGTTCGTCCCGAGCAACAGGTGGTCCATGGTCTTGATGCTCGTAGTATTGACACAAGCGATCCAGATGGACGATTTTTCGTTTGCCTCCTGTACCACGTTGAATCCTGTATACTACGTCATTTATTCTAGTTGCTACTGAATACGGCCCCTCCCACTGTTGTTGTTTCGGATTGTCGGTTCGGATTGTATAGCCAAACAAGATCACCTTCATTGAATTCTGCTGAAGTCGCACGTAAGTCATAGCGTGTCCTCATCCGATGGGTACTTACTGCTAATTTCGCTCCCATGGCCCCTTGTACATCAGCTTTCCGTTTCAATGGGGCTCTGACTTTACACTTATACATTTCCATTCTGCTGCTACGTGGCGGCCCTTTGTAAGAAGAACACACAGTGCATCTGCTACACCACTTCTCTACATCCTCCCGCATATGTAGCCAATAAAACTTTTCTCGTATTTTGGAAATAGTTTTATTCACTCCCAAATGTTCTCCAGATGCTCCACGATGCATTTTACCTAGAACATCGTTGACCTTTGATGCCGGGACGACTATTTGCATTCGGAACGATTTACCGTTAGGTGCTTCCCACTTGCGTTTTAATATACCGCATTCGACATGAAGAGAATTCCATTGAGCCCAGTAGCTTTTCAGCTTTTCACTCATCCTCGAAATATTCTTCCATTCTGGTTTTTCTATGTCTGCTTTCCAAGCAAGAATATGCGATATGTCCGGATCTTCTCGTTGTGCTGTTCGCAAATTCTCGATGTCCCAACCTGTTGATGGCTCCACAGTTCCCAACTGTATAGTAGCTGTTTTCTCATTTCCTTTCTCCCAGCCATAATGCTTACATTCAGGTTCCTATTGACGTTGTACCAAGGCTTCTGCATTTCCATGGATACGTCCTTTCCTGTGTAGGCTCTCAAAGCCATAAGGTTGGATTCTAGTCTCCCTAAGAATAGTTTGCTCTTTAGCTCGCCAACTTGGACATTCTTCTCTCGCTTTCTTTTCTGTTGATTCCTTTCGACGGCGTTTCCTGCAGTCGGTTTGAAGGTGTCCCAATTTATTACAATCCCAACATCGAAGAACACTACGTGAAGGGGTGCTCAGTGATAACTGCAATCTGTTGCAAGTCTGCTGCTCAGCTCGATATCTTTCCAATTCCGCTTTCCTCTCTTCATCTGGAGATTCTACTCGTCGGCGTTTTCTGCAGTCTCTTTGTAGGTGTCCTGGTCTATTACAATTCCAGCATCGAATAATACCACGCGAAGGTGAGCTCTGGGATGACTGCATTCTATTACAAGTACATTCGTCCACCGAAATGTCTCTCATTCGTACTGCACTCCGTGAAGCTTGTCTGGCGGATTCATACTCTAATGCATAGGCTAGTGCTTCTGCTGTTGATTTCTTTCCTGCTAGCCTTAACGCTTGTTGTAAATTTTGATCTGCAATAGCGTTAACAAATGCCTCCGTCGCCACTTCATTGAGAAAATCCGCATTCACGCTGGAGTATGAAAGATGCGCTAATCTTTCTACATCTGCCTGCAGTTGCTGTAGTGATTCTCCTTGTTTTTAAATCCTGTTCATCTCCGTAACGTAATTCTATCGCCTGTACTAATGAAGCGTAATTACGTTGATTTTCAATCGGTACAGTTTGTAAGAGTTCTGACGCAGAACCTCGAAGTGCTAACACCAGAGCTATAGCTTTGTCTTCATTATTCCATCCATTTACCTCTGAAGCTGCCTCGAATTGTCTCTTGAAGATATGCCACGAATTTTGTCCATCAAATATGGGAGGTTTCATTCTACCTGCACTGGATATTTCAGTTGCTACGCTTAGAGGCTGACGATGCTTTATTCTTTCCAGATCTGATTTAAAATTGTCAAGCTGCTCGGTGACTTTTTGTTAAGCTTCCGCTACTTCCTGCTCGATTCCTTCAATTTTCAAATTTTGTTTGTCTAATGAGTTTTTCAGGAAAGTCTTCTGTTCCTCCAAACGAGTTTCTAGACAATTCTCCGGAGATTTCTTTTGTTCCTCAAAATCAATCTTTTGTTCATCAAAACGGGCTTCCATAGATTTCTTTTGTTCCTCGAGAGAATTCTTTTGTTCGACCATAGATTTCTTCTATTCATCTAAACGTGATTCCAGAGAATTCTTTTGTTCGTCGAGAGAATTCTTTTGTTCATCAAAACGGGCTTCCATAGATTTCATTTGTTCCTCAAGAGAATTCTTTTGTTCGTCCATAGATTTTTTCTGCTCATCTAAACGGGACTCCAGAGATCTCTTTTGTTTCTCTAAAGAATTGCTTGTTTCCTCAAAAGCATTTTTCATCTGCAGAGCTAATGAAAGCTCCAATTTACTCATTAAAGTACCCAAAACTTGTTCCATGTTCATCACAGACTTTTCTTCCAAGTTATCTTCGAAAACAAATGTCTCAGGATTCTGCCCTTCTTCTATCAAAGCTTGTCTCAGTCGCTCGACGAGAACATTCTTTGGACCTGTCGTTTGTAACGACCGGTTCCCTAACTCCACTTTCAAATCCTGTATCCGAAACTCCTCCAGTTTGCGCCCCATTACTTTAATAATTCTCTTACAGAAGAATATAAACTATTTTCCAGAACTTTCACAATTTAACACAATTTCTCAAAATTAATCACACTTTGAAATTTTAAGTCAATTGCCACCACTTTATTTCGCGAATTTATTTCACTTCTGACACCAGTTGTTGCGAGCGTGGCCTTTGGTTTGTTATTTAAAACGCAATATTAAATAATTAATATATAAGTTTTTTATTACATTTAAATCATATAAGGTTCACAAACATTCATTTAATCAACTCAACTCTAATTATCGCTAACACTGTACTTTCAATTATCGCAATCTAATTACTCTTTCGCTTCTTTATTACTTTCACTTGTTAACACTGCAACAAGACTCTTTCTCTGGCGATGACAACTGTTATATTTATACCCTAGAAACTCTCCGGATTATTCTGGAGTGTTCTATTCCAAAAGCTTCTTGACTGTTCTATTCATTTTTATCCATAATCGATTCTCCGAACCTGAAGTCGTTTACTCTCCATTGCCAGTAGATGTCACCAGTTGTCTCTTTCTATTGCACGTAACAATATGTTTATTAATGCGGCTGAAATTTAGTGAAACTAGATTAAACAGTCTTCACTTAGTTGTATTATATAAGATAAGTAAGATGTACAATTTCATTTGAAGGGAAAATACGTTTCAGGTGTTACCTGGATCGATTTGTTTTAAAGTTGATTCATCAACTATGGAAGTTACGATTTCTTAATAAGATCGGGTGTTTCGTCAATATATACTTAAAATGACTGGTTGGTGAAGGACCAAAGCAAGACTTTCATTCGAAATCGAACAATTGTAGATTCTTTACCGGCAAAGAATATGTGATGTCTTCTGAAGCCGAAGGTATCAATGAAAGCAAGTATTAATTCCAAAAAATATGTTTCAATTTTATTTGAAAAACGTACACATGTTAAGAAGGCAGTAGTTTCGATAGAATTAAGATCTTTTTATATTATGGCTTCTGTAAATAAATTATTATCAGATGATAGGTCTATTGGGCTGGCTGTAATGCTTGTTGGAATATGTTTCGGTCATTTGGTTCAATTCCAGCAGTAAAACGAATGTGGTTTTGGTATATATGGGTTTCCCGCATTACTACGTAGATAAAGAGTCATGAGCAGAAGTCAAATACTTTTTAACAGTGTTGCGGCTACATTATTGTCTACGCGTCGACAATTATCTGTAGACAATAATATCTTGTCAACATATATTTTATAAGGGTAGACAATGTAGAGAATAACAAATTGCTAAAAAATACAAAATTCAAAATTCTAGGGAATAGATTATAAGTACACTAAAAATAATGATTTGGATAATAGCCGACATAATTTTTTGAAGCTGAGAACTATGACTTATAATAGATATAATGAAGAGAAATGTATATAGATGTACCTACATACATGCGTAACCTAGTTATAATTACACCAGCAATTTAAATTAAGAAAATATATTCAGATTAATATAAATTAATCAGAATTATCATCATCTTCGTTGTACACATCATGTTTAATTCTAAGTATGTAGCAATCGTTTAGATTTTTCAAAGGTTAACCGATATCTGCTTGGAGAATGAACGTGTGGTGACTAGCTTGAAAATAGTTTTTCTATTTAGGCAGGTGATGCTGGAATGTGCAAAAGTTTTATAGCCAACTGAAACAGAGTTGGGTAATGCATTGCTACCATATTCCAAAAAGTTAATGGTTTTTTTTTATACCTTTCCCATATAGATTTTCGAAGAATGAAGATTTCCTTTGAAAACTAACCCAATCTTCTATTCCTGTCCCGTACGATTCAGTTCCTGAAATAAACAAGAACAAAGCTAGAATTTGTCTATGAACAATTCTCATGATAGCCGTATGTAATTTCCTATGGTTACCCGTCAACGGTTCGTTGGACAGTAAAAATGATTATTACCAATTTCATAGGATTTCATATTCTGAAGAATTTTTCAGTACCTACAATAAAGACGTCTAGGACTGATCGTTTTCACAATATACGTAAAAATCCTAAATTTTTATATGGCAACACCAAGAACGGGTTGCTCGATTTCGTAAAATCTTTTTACTATTTTTATGAAAACACTGTGTACAAAGTTACAGCTCTCTACGTTAGCGCGCTCCCAGGCAGTATTCGGGTATGTAGTGAAAAATGAAGCTTTCGTATGGCAACCCTACGAGGGAGTTACCCGATTGGTCCCATTTTCGAAATAAAAAATAATTTTTTTTTTAATAAGCCCGTGTGCAAAATTTATGCACGGATATGCAAAAATCCAAATAACTTTTAATATTATACATGGGTTCTAACCCACTTTGTTCTACTAGCAAAATTCCTCTGTGTTACAAACGGAGTGACAAACTTAACTTAGTACCTATACCCTATGATTTTATGGCATAAAAATGACATGAAATAGATATAAGCATGTAGGTAGGTACTAGGTATAGACATCTTACATTCATTACCTGATAACGGTAAGCGTATTCTTGAGCAGGAGTAAAATACTCCAGCTGTTCGGGTAAAGGATCTTATTACACCTCCAAGTCCGACCATTCGCCATGCATACTTAGTAGGTCTCACCAGGCGTAAATGTTCTTTTATACATATACACTACGTCAGTGTTATGTAAGAATAGGCGTGACTTTACTAGAAACCTCCTCTAAGCTAAGTCCGTCCATTACTCTATGTGATGGAGGCTCGTACGACAATCGTAAGTCGTTCGCAATCATTGGTTCGATCAAGCTAAATCCAGCCCCCAAAGCGTTTTTAGACTGACGTATATGTTTTTGTTTTGTGCTATATTCTGAAAGTCAGAATCCATATAGCCATAGCGATTGTAACCGAACTAAGTTCACATCGTGCCCACGTACCTGCATATATAAATTGTAAAGTTCTTTCTTTGTAACTCTCATAAAAGCTCAATCCACTCTATTCTGTCGCGCTTCTTTAAGGTTGGGGAAAAAATACTTGAGTATTTCATAAGCGATATGAGAAAATTAACACTTCATAGATATCATTTTAAACCAAAGTTGGCAAGCATACTTTCAGTGACAATAAAAAAGCTGCGATCCAAAAGGCAATGATCTCTTCTACATAAATGAAGTGGAAATGCATGATGCATGATGGCTTAAGTGGACTTTAATTTGATATGTACAAGTCGATCAGAAAACGAAGATCCAGAACGATTAACGATTATTTTCCAGTGTGGAATTAAAACTCAGCTTTAACTAGCTCACTTGGACGCACGAGAAACAATATCTGTTAGATTATCTTTTGAGTTCACATGAAGATCTACGCAGCATTTCATCTTGAGACGCGCAACACTTGACAACTGGAGTTAAACAATTGATTTTTGACGTAAATTGAAACTGTGAGTAAAAATTATAAGTTTTGAATAATACTATAGTATTTAATAACTAGTTAATTTAATTATTTACAGTCCATATTTTATGATAGAAAGAAAATTAAAATATGTCAGAGCAGATCATTGGAACAACAAAAGCAACAGTCACTGAGTCAGCATCAGCAAAATCATTCGCGACAGCGTCACATTGCAACTCAGGATTTAATAATAATATTTTGTAAAATGTAGGTACATTATAAATAAACACAAATAATATATTATTTTTTTTTAGTTTTACTATATGACAAATTATTAAATTCAACAAATGAATAGCTACAGTTAACTATCAAATAGTTACGAAAACCTTTAAATTGTTATTTCCAACTAAAAATAATTAAATGTAACTATTTTATTCGACGAATCTGTCAACAGACAAATTGACTATTAAATAGTTAGTTAGTAACTAAGGAACATAGTGTCTGTTTTAATCATAGAGATAGTTGCAAAATAATTAATTTTGCCTATTAATTTTTGTGAGTGTGATTGCCCGTGTGCTTGTTGAGGAGTCTCGCTCAATATCCTCTACAATTTCTTCTATTTTGTCCGGATCAGTTTTTGGGAGTTTTTTTAGAATGTTTAACGATCTTATGCCATCTATGGTGTAACGCATGTAAAGCATTACGCCACAAATTGCACAAAATTATGCAAGAAGAACGCAAATGTAAATGACCTGAAAAGAGCACCAGGCATGCAAATATATCAAATAATCAAATAACATGAATAATTCGATAATTCACATATTTTCTTCAAAGAAAATAAGAAAGAATGTGAACAAACCATACAAGGGTAATGCACTTCCCAAAAATTGCACTTTATTCCCTTATTCGTGGAATGAAATGAAATTTTACACACTTGATATTGACAGTAAGAGAAAATTTTGGACAGATATTCTGTTGCCCAATTCGTATTTTTTTTTTTAGTTTATAGTTATATTAGTTTTATATCATTCAATATTCAAAGAAGGTGAGGTTATTGTTCAATTTGAAAGATTAACATTTTATGTAGACTCCACAATTTATTTTAAAGTATTTTTCAATTTTAGAAACCAATTTTTTAAATGCAGAATAATACGAGCTCAATCATCATTGTTCTCTAATTCTATATAACTGAACTCTGAAAATATAGGGTATCATCGGTGTTGTTGTCGTCGTCGTGATCTTCTCCTAAATGTAGAGCGTCTTTGCCATCTAATCTTATTTCCCAAAGAAGAAATTATAGGACTTGAGGTATCCATGGCTGGATGAAACACATTCTGGAGATTCACAATCCGATTATATTTGCTGGTATGGTCAGTTCTATTCTTTTTATAATATTTATTGCGAGCTTCTAATTTCCAATCTTGTCGTCAAATCTCTTTTTCTCAGCTTTTATAAATGGGATCTTTTCGAAACTTCATGCATACAGTTTTATAGAAGCGAATATACTGTGGAGTGTAGTTATTCCAAATCGTAATGGTTCACCTACATCATTAATTCGTAACGGATTTAGGGTTATTATATACAAGCTGGAATCGTCACCTTGACCATCGTTTGTCCACTTTTGACTATAATTGGAAAATCCCGACGAACCATCCATACCACATGAACAAACTGAAGTTAGTTTTAACTCTTTATTGCTTTCATCAACTTGATCAAATATTTCATTTTGTAAGTCAAGATTCTTTAGCTGTATGATTTAAAAGATGGTGTATAGGACTTCACCGCAAGTATACAAATTTGCAAACAGGTTTCGAGAATATATTGATAACAAGGGAGTATATCAAAGATGTAAGCTTTTGAGAATTGTGATATATTCAGGTATTGTCGTTTCAATAGAGACTTATCCAATATCATAGATACATAGTGGTTCTTCATGAAGTTTTTTGTTTCACGGGATTATTTTTCTTTATCAAGCTTAGTACCGTAGATGGCTTATTGTGAGAATAAGCCAAATATTGGATTACTGCATCTAAGCCATACAAATGTTTTATTTTTGCAGTTTTATGGGCTGCTAGCATGCATAAGCCTATCACTTCTTTTTGCTTACTTTTTTTAGCCTGATCTTTAAAAGGTTTTGAAGGTCGCCCTGCTGTTGCTGCTCACATAGTTGTTGATTGCATGCATTGCACAATTTCGTTGGGTACATTAAAATATGAATGCACCCACTTTTCGTGATTCCACACTAATCGCAATACATAATGATATTGTTTTCTATCATAGTACTAAATTTTGAAGGATCCCAAAGGACTCACATTTTCTTCAATCTCAAACAAAACTTGAAAAATTATAAAAATATCACATTCTTAAATATGTCATTGAAAACAGATAACTGCATAAGATCATTTTTTTCTTTTTACAGCAGTTAAACATATACAGAAGGAGCTTTCACTTTATAAAACAAATTGTGGGTATTGCAGCTTCCTAAAACATTGAATAAATTTTATGAATTTCGTAGTCATAAATGTTTATACGAGTTTTCCCTTTCATATATTCATTCAATTCAATTTAAAAATTTCTTTTAAATCGGATTTAAGTACTCCAGAGCCTTTACAATAAGAAACACCAGGCATAATTTTCAAAATATATAATGCACAAATCAGCAATAAAGTGCACTTTTTGGCTTAAATGTAGCACTTGCATCAGTTTTCTGACATAACATTTCCCACTGTTTATGTGCTGCCATGATCCCGATGCATGCTTGGAATGCTTGAAATGTGCAGTAATATTTCACGTCATTAATCGGAATAAAATATTTTTGTAAATTTTGTGATGACATAGAGGTTAATTATTATTATTATTATAATTATGTAAATAAGGTGGTCTTGAGAGCAGAGCAAGTGTTTGAACTTAGGCAGTCTTAGACGCCACAAATACCTGGTCGAAACATTGGCTGAATTTACTCGCCAGGTCATACGCATAGACGGAATCACCATCAGTACATAATCATTACTGATGCTACATATTTGTGGTATACAGCCTGCCATATACGCCAAGTAGGTGTTGGAGAAAGCCCTATAATCTGAAATTAGTTTTTAATCTTCTAAGAAATTGGTCATTTCATATCATTTTCATAATGATCCCCAGTGCATTATTTGCCAACAAAAAATAATAAGACAAGATTAGGGAAGGCTAGATAAGTCACTTCCCTCAGTCCACGATTCCTTTACAGGAAAACTCACAGAGAATCGACGCCCAAAACGAAGTAATTTGTATTAGGTATTACGTCTACTGTCAACCTAGAAATAATTCTCTTGAAATAAGCGGCCCTTTAAGGTAGAGAGGTAGATTGGAATTTTCAAACCAGGGGCTGGGGCTAGCATCACGTTCGATGAGTTGGAAAAGAATATGTTATCAGATTTATGCGTTGATATTTCAGATTCGTGAAATTTCGTCTCAACTTCTTGTTATAAATTAGTTCGCATTTTTTCACTTTCTCAATCAACTTCTGATGTAATTACTTTTTTGGCTGGAAATAAAAAAAAAAATCGGCAGCAGTGCAATCTCCCAAGTGTGAGGTTAAATTTATCGCGTTTCTTTTTTCACTGATTAAGCCTAAAAATGTCAACGTGGAGTTGGACCGCTGCGCCGGGGTCAGCACATATGTATTTTTGCTAAATTGAATACTTTTTGTAATCATTGATTCTATTGATTGCAATTATTTTTATATAATTTCGACAGAAGTATAAAAAAATTGAGCAACAAAATTCTGGCCGACATCCACTAACTAACACTAAAAAGTTCAGTGCTCATTATTAGTTTTAAGAAATTTTTGAAAAATGCCTACGAGGGCCTGCCTCGAATTAGAAGTATGTATTTGCCATTTTTAAATGCTTGCTTCATAATAACACAAATAAGTAAATATACCGATAAGGAATCGAATAGGAAAATTGAAAACCAGAAGTCAGATATATGTTACGAGTCAATTAAAAAAATTTGCACTATCTCGCTCGAATATAAATTATAAAATCGACGATGCCTTGACTTGATGTAGGAAGGCCTATATTGTTTCTTAGAAATTTACTGAATATATTTTCTTAGAAATTTACTGAAAATTTGTTCCTTAGAAGTTTTATGCAGTTTGGAGGCTGACAACGGCAGAAGAAATGAATGCTTATTGGCACAAATGAAAGTATTCTATCTGAAAATAATCCAATCGGCCACCAAAGTGAATAAAAATTCCACCGAAATATTTTCTGTAAATTTCTAAAAAAAAAATATTTTTATTGCATATTTACGATCATAAAAATTGTTGTCGGCATCCAAAAATGCGTATAAATTCTAAGAAAAAATTAAGGGCTTCCCGAGGCATCGTTGATTTTATATTTGAGCTCTGGTAAAAGATAGAAGCTTGGGTGTTTGCCTGAACATTAGGAACATTTTCTGTTAATACCCAATAAGCAATTCGAATGGAATTCCTTTCGTTTTCCTTGTCATTTTTGACGAGTTTACCTGGAAATCCGGACTATTTGCGCACGGATTTCCGCTTCTTTGGCCGAAGGGAACTGCGTCGAGATTCCAAGTCTTTGATTGGATTGGTAGATGGAAATAAACGTGGAAATCTATCAGATTTCCATGTTTTTTCCTTGTTATTTTCGCATGGAATTCCCAGACTTTTCCGTAGCATTTCTATGTGGAATTCCTATGGATTTCAAAGCTTTTTCTTAATTTTTTAATTAAACAGGGGAGCATAAATAATTTGTAGGATGCAAAGCAGTAGAAAAAGTTTCGAAAGTATAGAGAAAATAATCAAACTGCCATGACTTGAATCCTTGCAAAATGTTAAAATAGAGCTTGATAAATTCGGAACAAAGTTTGACAGGTTTAGCGTTTTGTAAGAATTAAAGTCATGGCACCTTGATTATTTTCTCTATACTTTCAAAACTTTTTCTACTGCTATGCCCTCTACACATCAAGTCAATTCGCAATCGCCTGTGTTTTGCAGTACACTACACGGAACCAGAAGAACACTGCAAATATATATATATATACCTCCAACCATTGCCTTCTATGTTTCAGGCCGTAACGTCGAGTTCTTTGAATGGATTAGAGTGGTACGATTTCGTACTTCTCTTAGCATTTGTTCTTATGCAAAAATGCATTACTTTCAACTTCAACCTTTTGCACAATATAAATAGGCCTCCGTACTAAAAGTTTTATTCAGGAATTTTGTTATTTAATTTTATTTAATTCCTTGTGAATTTCCGAGCATAAAAATCTAAGTACTTTCTTTAAGAAAATTGTTTATATTTTATCACTTAAACGTAACACCACACATAAAAATGAGAAAATGCGTTGCCTTCATACCACAAATCACACTAGAAAGCAATCAGAGCTTTGTCCTTGCCTATTGAGTTATATGAAAAAAAATAAGTCTTTCAATGTTTAATAGACAGTAACTTCTTAAGTATAATAAAAACAAAAAGACAATGTTAACCATTTTTTTATATTATCCCGTAATGCTTCTATCAATTAAAAATATTTCCCTCATTCCATATCATATAATTCAGTTTTTTCATTTCAAACATGACTGAAAGTATTTTTATACCCTAGATGAAATCTATAGGGTATACTAAGTTTGTCATTCCGTTTGTAACACCTCGAAATAATATTAAAAGTTATTTTGATTTTTTCATGTCCGTCCGTCCGCCTGTGCGCGCGATAACTCTAGAACGCGTATACTTAGAGATCTGATATTTTGTACACGGACTTTAAAAATAGAAGTAAAATTATGTTCGAAAATGAGACAAATCGGACAACTCGTTCGTGGGGTTGCCATACAAAAATTTCGTTTTCCGCTATATATTTGGACACTGCCTGAGAACGCGTTGACATAGAGAGCTGAAATTTGGTACATGGTGTTTTCATTGAACTTGCAAATAAAATTTCAAAAATGGACTAATTCGGGCAACTCCTTCTTGGTGTTGCCATATAAAAAAATAGGTTTTTTACGTATACTTTGAAAACGATCAGTCCAAGACATTTTTATTGCACTAAAAACTTCTTCAGAATACGAAATCCTATAAAATTGGTTATAATAATTTTTTCTGTCCGACAAACCGTTCTAAAAATATATGCGAAAAACCACTCCAAAAATTAAACTTGCACAGAAGGGTGAGAATACGAAATTTCTTAAGGGCATTCTAGGGTATCATAAGAATTGGTCCTAGACCAATTCTAGTTTTTTTACTTGTTTAATCAATGAATCGGCAGAGGTACACATTGCCTCATGTTTTCACAAGCTGTGCTTGCTCACTGCGCTGTGAATCGAACGTACGGCAACGGTTTTCTGTGTTTAACTCTTGATAACTTTTAAATTATAATTCAAAGGTAATTCAAATATTAGCCTATTATATTAGCCTATTTTATAGGCAAATTTGTTGCCTTTATGGTAGTATAATTTATATTTTAGTTTTTTATACATTTTCAAAAGAAAATCAGTTTCAAACAAAAGTAGATCTAATATAAGAACTATTTGCTCCCACTTTGAAATGAGCTTTCATTTCTCTGTGAGTAAACAGACAGAAAAATGAAAGCTGGTATGAAGGCAACACAATTCAACGCATTTTCTCATTTTTATGTGTAGTGTTATGTTTGAGTAATAAAATATAAACAATTTTCTTAAAGAAAGTACTTAGATTTTTATGCTGGTAAATGGACAAGGAATTAAATAACAAAATTCCTGAATAAAACTTTTAGTACGGAGGCTTATTTACATTGTGCAGAAGGTTGAAGTTAAAAGTAATGCATTTTTCCATAAGAACAAATGCTAAGAGAAGTGCGAAATCGTACCACTCTAATACTTTGCAAGTAGCAAAATCGTTTTGTGTCACGGCCTGGAACGTAAAGACGGCAATGCTCCAACCCATCTGTAAAGCTGAAAATGGCGTTCGCTGTATCGTGTAAAACCAGCTGTGTGTGAGGATGCCGTCACTTTTTTCCACTGGAATTCCGTGCGAAAATTCCACATCTGGAATTTTTGCTTATTGGGTAACATTTCTTAGCCACAATTTTCGTCGTAGCTAACTAACTTGGTTACCAGAAATGTTGATAAGGTGTTCTTTTTCCTGATATGCGTGTTTCATCCGTATGTTTACTTATTTGTGATAATAATCTAAATGGAATAAAGTAGTAAACTGGTGGTAAGAATATATGTGATTGGATTAGATAGCATGCAAAACTTGTTTTACAGTGACACATGGGTCACTCCTTTCTATCACTCCTTGCGTAAAGAGGGATAAAAATTTACTTCAATATCTATGAGTTTTAAACATAATATACTTTTATTTCCTAAAGCAATGCAATCAACATGTACTCAAATATTAATATACTGCAACATAAACCCTGACGAACAAAAGTTCTGAACATTAGCGATGGACAGATTGAGGACCAATATGTTACGTTACGGTGTCC
Organism: Dioctria linearis; assembly: GCA_963930735.1. Classification (NCBI taxonomy): domain Eukaryota; kingdom Metazoa; phylum Arthropoda; class Insecta; order Diptera; family Asilidae; genus Dioctria; species Dioctria linearis. The sequence goes on from OZ005741.1 coordinate 129,200,796, forward strand.
AACTTAAGGTCATCCCAGAAGAAGTCAAAGGTAAGGAAAAAAGAAAGTTGATATGGATATACAAAAATCAAAATACCTACTGAACTTTTAATTTTTTGCGTGGCTGTTCAATTCATTTTTCTCTTTCTGTTATCTATGTACTTCACATTTTCGATATGCTAAAACCGTAACATAAGCAGCATAAAGTCTGCGAACAACAAATAAACAACTGGAAAAAATTTGGATGACTTTATTTTATCAGGGTTGAAAGGTAGAGTGCAAACGCGAAGATTATGCGAGGCCAAGGTTATGATGGTGTAGCATCTATGAGCGGAAAATTTTCAGGAGCTCAAGCAGACATCAGCAAAAATTAGGAACCCCTGCTGTTTATGTGCACAGTGTGTTGCATAGCTTGAATCTAGCCATTATGCCGTAAACATACTTTCCATTAGAAAGGCTAATATTTTTTGTTTTAGCCTCACGAAGTGCCAGCTTGTATTACCGCAAAGAACATACATATACATATACTTTGATTACAGTCAAAAATAGAACAGTTGGCCCCTGGAGCAGAGAAGCTTAAGCAGCTTTGTCTAACATGGTGAGTAGAAAGGCGGCATGACGCTATTCAAAACCCTAGAAAAATACTTCCCGAGCCATGAAATCTATATGTATGCGTGCGAGTCCGTGGCTAAAATGCTCTATAAAGATACTTATGAAAAAATGCCAGCCATTAACTTTAAATAAGCTATAGCTAAGCTACCTACTATCCATACAGGAATATAGTCTTCCAGTAATCTTAAGCTTCGCTCCTTACCTTACCAAAGGCTACACTTACTATGTATATACCTTACTTAACAAAATAATAAAATAGTTTTGATTAAAACTTAACCTTACCATTTTACACTCAATAACTCTCAGCTGAGTAATATTTGCAATGGTGTAGGTGCGGCCGGAGTCCGAATCTGTTGCCAGCGCCATATACAATTATTACTCAGCTGAAAGTTTTTGTTTGAGGAATCGTAGTCATTTGGTTAAGATAAATTTGTTTAAATAATTTTGCTAGGAAAGGTATACAAATTTTATTTCGGTTCGGAAGATAAGAAAGCAAGCTTAAGATTATCAGAACATAATTTTTCTGTATGAATAGCAGTTTAGGGCGGACGAGCTATTCAATTGAAACTTTTGCCAGTTTTACATAAGAACATTGCAAATATTTTAGAATATTAGGACTCCGTTGGAGCTCTCATGTGGTAGTGAGGGAGTCTATTTCATAGCTTGTGAAGTATTCTCAAGCGTTTCCCTGTCGGAAATGTAATGATTCCAGAACTACTTATATAACCCATTACCTGTAAACGCAACTAATTATATTTTGGATTCCAAGCTATCTTCTTTTTATAATGTGATGTCATAGGAAGGAGTAGATATCGGATCCTCTCTGCATTACCAGGAGCCTATTACGTAACTAGGGCGGTCGGGCTAACTTCTCTATGCATTACTTGAGCCTATTATAGAAGTAGTGCGGTAGAACTAACTCCTCTATGCATTACCAGGAGCCTATTATAGAAGTAGTGCGGTATAACTAACTTCTCTATGCATTACTTGAGCCTATTACAGAAGCAGTGCGGTAGAACTAACTCCTCTATGCATTACCAGGAGCCTATTATAGAAGTAGTGCGGTAGAACTAACTCTTCTATGCATTACCAGGAGTCTATTATAGAAGTAGTGCGGTAAAACTAACTCCTCTATGCATTACCAGGAGCCTATTACATAAGTAGGGCGATCAGACTAACTTCTTTCTGCAATACTAGGAGCCTGTTTCATAAATAGCGCGGTTGATCTAGCTTTTTCCACAATGAAACAAAATTTGTGAAAGAATTACTGCAATACAATAATGCTGTCTGTCCGTCTGTCCTTCCGTAAGGACTACACTTTCTCCCATTTTCTCATGCAATTTTTCTGCCTCTCAACATTTCCTATTACCTCCTGTATTAGTCCAGAATATATCCATACTACCCGGTATATAATTGATCGGTAAATATGGTTCCATTGCTGCGTTAAGTAAGGCTTAATAGTCAAATACTCTTTAAATTTTAGATTTTTATTTATAAAAAGAAAAACTTACTTCAGTAAAAAAAAAATAAAGCGAAATTAACATAATAAAAATAAAATGCATTAATTCAGTAATAACTGCATTTGTTTTTTGAGATTAATAATTTTCAATAGGTCACAGAATCAGCTTTTGCTTTTTCTTTTTTATTTTGCAAGCATTTATTTTTAAAATATTTGTTTTTAAAGCACTTAAATCCTGCTCTGACTTGTTCCTTATATACCGTTTCTGTAAAGCCCTCTGTTGAAAGTGATTCTGGAAAATCGTTTGTATTACTAAAGTACTCAAATCATAAACATATGGAGTCTATATAAAAGTAACATAATAGGCATTAAATTGTTTAATTATAAAGGTACTTACGAAGCAAAGCTTTATTTATTTTTTTATAATCCTTAAAGGCCGATTTATTGTGTATCCCATCGTAATTATGCCCCAAAATAATCTCTTCCCCGATAACTTTCTCCAGATGTTTCACAATTTCACCGGGTTTTATAATTTGTTTTAATGCAAGTACCTGAATTAAATTAGATCATTTAATTATGAACACGATCATAAATATTCAATTTGCTTACAAACTCTTCTTCATTACTTTCATTTATTTCATTTTCTAATTTTTTTAAATCCTCTTCGTAGGTAACTGGGAACCTTTTGATTATTTTATTATTTATTTTGTTTTTCTTGTGCAGATCTTTTAAGTAAACAGTGTGCTCACCCAAAGTATTCAATATAAATTCATTTTGACGATTGATGATATCTGTCAAAGTATAGATTAAGAATTTATTCTATGTTATACAGGGTGATTCTGATCAAGATACCTTCCGGTATACCACGCGATTCCTTGAGGTAAGCTGATCAAAAAATTGTTCTACATACATACCCCCCTAGAAACCTTCCTTTAGGAATTGTGGCCAGTTGAAGATTTCGCCAATATTCGCGAGAATAAATGAGTATAACTTTTGAACCACGTTATAGATTTTGGTTATTGTTGGCTTACTACATAGCCAAGAATAGTAGCTGTCGAAAAGTGTATTACTCTGTATATTTTAATTAAGCATCTTTAAATTATTCTCAAATATTTCCAAAACTTTGATTTCTTTTACACACAAATTTCATAGATCCGTTATTTATTTCAAAAACTTTTGTGTGTAAAAAAATTAAAATTTTGGAAATATTTGAGTATAATTCAAAGATGCTTAATTAAAATATACAGAGTAATACACTTTTCGACAGCTACTATTCTTGGCTATGTAGTAAGCCAACAATAACCAAAATCTATAACGTGGTTCAAAAGTTATACTCATTTATTCTCGCGAATATTGGCGAAATCTTCAACTGGCCACAATTCCTAAAGGAAGGTTTCTAGGGGGGGTATGTATGTAGAACAATTTTTTGATCAGCTTACCTCAAGGAATCGCGTGGTATACCGGAAGGTATCTTGATCAGAATCACCCTGTATATTTATTACCTTTAAGATCTTTTATTTCGTTTAGGAAGAAAGCTAAAAAAGAAAATTTAACAAGAGTATTATTACGGGATATCATGACAGGTAAAGTCATGGAAGTGTTAATTTACCTTTCAGATCTGAAATTGAACGGGGCTCGTTTTCGAAAGAGTTGCCTTCGCCTAATTTAAATCCTTCCTTTCCCATAACTGCATTCATTCGATAAAGAGTGGCTGGTTCAAATTTTCTTTTCAAAGGATTTCCTTCATTCTCCGACATTTTGACTACGACCTGTAAAAATCCTGTCATTAAAGACTCACTAAGCTATGGTTTTTCAAATAAAAGAATTACGTTACAAACATTCATGAAGCATAGGAATTAACAGCAATTGATTTTGATAGGGTAAACAAACTAATTTATGTGCTATATCGTTTATACTGAAAATTTCATTTTCTTCCGCAGGATTTGGGTCAGCGATGCATATCCCTAATCCAGTTTTCGATGCAATCGGCTCCATGAAATTTTTTTCCAAATTTAACAATCTTCTACCAAAAACGAGCTCTCCTTTATATAACCTATGTATATATACAGGTGTTACTTTCATACACCCATATTAACTTTGTTATATAACTTTTTATCTTTGTCACAAAATCCACAAATTTTGATCGGTATAAAAGGTTTAATGCAACAATAGTTGTCTGGTTGTGATGAACTTAAGTAGTGGAGTTGCGATTGATGACTGATAATTACTTGACGGCAGTTTTTTCTGAAACCAGTTTTCTTTTCTTTAATTATTAAATTTTCTGTGTCACATTTGCTTCGAATTTGCTGAAGTATTTTTGATGGCTTCTTAATCTTTTTTTTAAGTTGTTGCATGTAATTTTCGAATGGATAAGCAGTCAAATTATTTATAAATCCCAAATCCTTGATACATTTTGTAAGGTGGAGAAGGCTGTGAACGTTAAAAGTAACACTGCTTTTGGTATACAAAAGTGGGAAATATTCAACAAATAATTCTATCATTTCGTTTGCTGTGCTTAAATTACTACTGTAACTTCGTGCGCAAGAAAGTAAACGATATGCGCAATGAAGAAGCAGAAAGTGGTAGTAAAAGTCGTCATTCAGTATGCTTTTGAAGACAACTATTCCAGTATACAGTATGAATTGTCGAAACTCTGTTGATTTCCATCGTAAGATTTCATCCAGACCTCTAGGTTTTCTAGCAAATTCCCTTGGCATAAACGAAGAAAGTGCCATCAAATGTTTTGATATTTCATTTATACTTTCTCTATTAAGTTTTAGAGATGCTTTTCTATTAACTAATCTCAAAATTATTTTTCTGGTGATTCCGAGATCCAAAAGATGCATTGGATCTAAAGGAAATTGCGTGATCATACTGATACCGATATTTTCTAAAGCACTAAGTCTATTGTAAAAGTATTTGCTATGAAAATTCAATTCCTTCCTTTCTAAGAAATCTTCATCTGTACGTAATTCAGATACTCTTGTAGCAAAAGTCACAACATTATTTATTCTTCGTCCAATTTGTTTACACTTACAACAGCCATTAATAGAATTGTGTCCTACTGTGCCAGATACAAATGCTCGAGCAGGCGAGTCACAAATAAACACTCCTATTTTGAAATTAAGGCATTTAACCTCTATAGTTAACCCATAGTGAGATAAATTTTCTACCTCGTTAACAAAATCGTGTAAAAAGATATCTATATTACTTGGTTTTTTCTTACCAAGGAAAACACCTATTAGGAAGATGTCAACATTTTTTATGTTAACTATTCGGCCAAGTATTGGCCATAAACATTGAGAAGAACTTTTGAACAGTGGTATTCCGTCTATCCCTATATCCAAAATTACTTCATCATATTGCACCAATATATCTTTTACTTTGTTCAATTGATTTTCAATTCCGATATGGATATACTCGCCCGGTGGAACTGTCCTAATAATGATATCCTTGTTCCTCTGTTTTAATATACTTTTACAGCTTTTCGGAACGTCCAAGCTTTCAGATTTCAGTATATTTAAAAGTGAATCAACGCTTTCGCGAGGTGGGTTGTACTTTATATACCAGTCTCTCAATTTGCTCTTAAGTGGTTTATTGACTTTATTTTCTAGTAGGACTATTTTATTTTCTTCGAGAGTATTATTAGTAATATTGTAATTTTGTTCAGAGGTCAAATCAGTTAATATTGGTGTAACATCACTTTCATAACACTCGAATTGATTTTTTAAATCGTTACGGCCTTCCCTAAAATTTTTGATTAGTTTCTCTTTTTCAGCTTTTATCAATCTATATAAATGCCGTCTACTATAATCATTTTTCTCTGCCATGATAGCAATATTTATTTCAGACCCAAGAAATGAACTGTTCCTTTAAAATAGGCATTTAAGCTAGTGGATTTCTGAAATTATGGAAATGAACACTAATTAAATTTTTACCTCAAAAACTCAGTTCAAAAAGTATAATTGGTCTAACTTCGCAGTGTACGCGGCCTTCACTAATCCTGAGCACCACAGCCAGGACCTGATAAGCCCTCAATTTTTTCTTAGAAAGTTACTGGAAGTATTTTCTTAGAATTTGTATGCTGTACATATTGGATACCGACAGCAATGCCTCGCTCCAATATAAAATCAACGATGTCTCGACCAAGGCCGCAATTTTTTCCTTGAAATTTATTAGATATTTTTTCTTCAGAATTCGTGTGCATTTGGTTGACAACGGGTGCTTGGGGGCGGCTAATAATTTTCATTAGCGTAGGCGCTAGTTAAGCAATAAGCATTCATTTCTTCTTAGAAATTTACAGAAAATGTTTCGGCAGAATATTTATTCATTTAGTGCATACAAATTATAATTAAAACATATCCAGTAATGACACAAAATTAATCTATAATTCTTAAATTAAATGACAATAATTTATAACTTACTGTGATATCCTTTTTTACACAATTCCACTCAAGGCTAAACAAACTCTCACTTTGAAGTCAAATCTGCGACTAAACGGCACGGCACACTTACCCTTTTAAGCATAAAAACAAGCAAAACTTAAGCGAGGCGTAACGTGCCTGAACATGTTCATTTTTCGGAGATTTTTGTCTGTATTACTACTTTAATAACCAGGTAAGTAGTTTCATCAGACAAAGATGTAGCATATTACAGAACTAGTTCACGGTGTAATTCATTCTGACTTTTCCTAGAGGGTTGGCCAAAACCCTCGAGAATACTTCCCAAGCCATGAAACAGAAATCTATATGTGTGCGTGCTTAGTCCGTTTTCTAAAATATTCTATATTGATACTTATGGAAAAGTGCTAAACATTGGCTTTATATATGCCATAAGCCTAAACTACTATCCAGAAAGGAAAATCGTCTTGTATAAATTAAAAACTTGGTTTCTTACCTTCCCAAAGGCTATACTTCCTATATACCTTATTTAACAAAATAATAAAATAGTTTTGATAACAAAGTAACGTTACCATTTTACGCTCAATACCTCTCAGCTGAGTGATAATTGCATGTTTGTATGAGCAGCCGTAGTTCGACTCTGTAGGCAGCTACATTCGATTATCACACGGCATGCCATGATGGCACAGCGACATTAAAAACGAGACAAGAAAGAAATAACGTTTACGTCCCTCCCACCGCACCGAATATGTTGTGCTGTGCATCATTCCTTTACTTTAATCAGAACAGCGACATGAAAAGAAAAATGATGAGAGCTACGTCGAGTGATTCATATTTCCCGCATCTACCATGTTGAGGCAGTCGACCAAATGTATACAAAACTGCTGTCAAAGCAACATTTGTTCTCGGTGCCTCAGAAACATGTTGTGGTCTATTCCGGAATGGACCAGCTATTTAAAATCTGTATATTATTGTACGGTATGCTATGCGATATCTAGTTCTTATGCCATCTATGGTAGTAGCCATATTTGACAATAGTGTAGAGTTGCATTTAGAAACACAGTGGTGGAGAATGACAAAAAAGTGGCGTGAAATAGAGAATTGCAGTTGAGATCTTCTCTATTTGAGAGTTACAAAAACGAGCTACAGATGACTGCAGAAGGACAATTTTTATTAAGCATTGTAGAAATCTTTACCTGCAAATTAGAAGTTAAAATACTCAGAAAGTGTACCTTTGTGAAAATCATTTTTCTGAAAACCATATAAAAACTCAGTCTACGAACAAACTTCTCAGAGCTGATACGATTCCCAAGCCAAATTGCGAAGCATGCTACACTTGCTCAAAATCAGTTTTAGATCCTATTTATCATCTATATGTAGATTCATATAAGAAGGAAAAGCTAAATCGGTCTGCACTAAAAACACTTCGTATAATAGCAGCCAAAGGGCAAGTTGAAGATGCTACCAGAGAATGCTTAGAAAAATAGGAAAATAATAGCTTTACTTTGGAAGTAGAGGAATTGACAGTTATTAAAAGTGAATCTGGTAAGTATGGCTCCCTTACTGTACCATGTGACGAATTTGAGAAAAATGTATTCCACAATGGGAAGGATGTTTACATGAACCTGTAGTTACGACCACAGGTATGACTTGTTCTAATTATGTTAATACGAATTTCAAGAAAAAGAATTAATCTTACTATAAATATAGATTTACAAGGCAGATCAATATTTTAAAGGATATTGAATAAATAATAAGCCTGCAGAAAATAATGAAGTCAATGGTGATGAATTGTCTTTAATTCTTTAATGAAAGATGAAGATGCATAATTTTCAATTTTTAAATGGCTAGAATACATGCACGCGCCTTGCACTCTACCTAGAAAGTGGAGTGGAAATATGTGCATTAGTTATATGCACATGATTACACCATCACGGTTTTGTGCCAACTCATTGCTAAAAGCAAGTTTTCTTACTGGGCACCTGTTTTTCATTTTAGAAAGAGTTGAGCCTTTGGAAAAGTAAATTGGGGACACACATTTGATTGACGTATGAGTGGCTTTTCAAATTTGGAAATGTAATGTATAAATGAAATCATGTTAACCTTGAAATCAAACCAAGCAATATCAATTGGCACAGCTTCGACTTTTGAATCATGAAAAAAAGTCTAAATCTTGAAAAGAAATTAGAAAAATGAATTGGCACAAACCCTAAATGTTTATTAGTTTATCACATCGGAAAAAGTAGTACACCAATCGATAGTACCTACTCTTTAAGATCTTTCATTTAATATCAAACATGCCTTGTTTCAATACACCACCCCGTTGCGGGTTACAACCCGTAACCCAAAATGTTCTCCTACAAAAAATCCGTGAATGCGTGATGATATTATAGACCATAAAAAGACCGGTTAAATATTAAAGTCACACGAAGGAGAATTTTAAGACAATTATGTATGAATTACCAAAAAAAAAAGTTCACATGAATTCCTGAACGTTAGTCATCAAAGATCGAATACCCCCAACATGCCAACGGTGTAACTACATATGTAGATCAATAAATTTATATGGAATCTTTAAAAATATTTCATTGTAATTTTAAAACCACAAAACCCACATAGAATGTGCAAAACTGCTAACATAATAAACTAAAAACAGAGAATTCTGAAGAAAAAATCTTGCATCTTATCTCCTCTCGCTTTGCGTTGCCAGGCCAGACAGTAGACAGCCAGCCCAAGCAATGAATGATGGCAGAGCTATTCCCTCACCCTTGGGTCTCCACTCATTTATTTTATTTTATTTTATTTTTATTTATTCGGTCAATTAAAAATGGTAGATTAAAGAGCTTTTTACACTCCTATTATGATACTACCATTATAGCTGTACAAACAAGTGGATGGTTTTACAAATCAAGAAGAAGAAAATAGTACAAGTGATACACTTAAGAGCTAGTAGTGCATAACTAAACTTACAACCAAATACTACAAAAATACAATTCAGAGCTATCCAATATCAATAAGTTAAAATAAAACTAGTATTTACAGCTTAGAAATATAGAACTACAAACCAGAATTCAAATATGATACTTACGAGACAAAAACCACTGCATCAACTGCAGAACTAAAATTCAATAAAATAATTACAGATATAAAGAATCAGAAAATTCAAAGCTACAATGTTACAGCCAGTTAATTCAATAGGATATTCACTACAAAATTAGAAGCATACTTACAAAATAAATTCAAAATAATTCAAAATAGCACAGTAAAGGGCTGAAATTCAGTAGGATAGCAGCAAAACAGAACGATGCGTGCGCATTTAAAGGTGTATCTAAATAAGATAGTTAATTAGGAATGAGCAGGAAAAATACAGTTGTAGTTGGACTACAGATGCATCAAAGATGGGGAGCACTATAGAAGGATAAAAATGGTTATATAAAAATAGAATATTCATCACTATCATACTAAAAAAATATATAAATATAAATATAAGCGGGAAGGGCAAAGCAATATGTGAAAAAGGAATAAGCCAATATTTATTGTCCGATCTCAAACAGAATCAACCTTTTAAATGTCAGAGGATCAGACTTGAAAATGTCTATATTATTAAATCTGGAGTTGTATGACTTTTGTATTCTAACGACGGGCGATTTATCTTTTATGTTGGTTCTACTAGTTGGCAATCTAAAAAGGGTGTTATGTCTAGAGTTCCAGGGTGGAACTTCCCAAAGTATACATCGCCACGACCATTCATTATAAAGTATAACGTGACGAGTTGCCAGCCCAAGCATGCCGATGCCAAAGCCCTCGAGAATACCTCACAAGCCATGAAACAGACTCCCTCACTACCGCATGAGAGCCCCAACGGAGTCCTAATATTCTAAAATATTTGCAGTGTTCTTATGTAAATCTGACAAAAGATTGATTTGAATAGCTTCTCCACCCTAAATTACTATTCGTACAAAAAAATGGTGTTCTGACAATCCTAAGCTTGCTTTCTTATCTGCCGATCCGAAATAAAATTGTCATACCTTTCCTAACAAAATTATGTAAAAAAGTTATCTGAACCAAAAAAACTCAAACAAAAACTCTCAGCTGAGCTGAGTAATCATTGTATATGCCGTAGACATTTGACGTAACTCAGCATTTCACGAAAAGTCTAGACACTTCAAGGAGAGTAGGCAAATAATGTAACGATTTTGACTTAGCCCCTTTTTACATTATGTGCCTGCGACACACACACCCACACACCATACATACCCATACACCCACATTCACACACATATACTCGCATCCACGCGCGGCGCTCTCTCACATTCCGTAAGAGTTATTATCTTGATATCTAATGTTTTCAATTTTGAAAAGTGGTAAAAGTGAAAAAATTATCAAATGGAAGTTGATGTAATTGAAGATTTGTGCCTTCTATTAATTCGCAGTGCCCGAATGACATTTTATGTGTTAAATTTTAAAAAGTGGTAAAAGTGAAAAAATTAACAATTGGAAGTTGATATAATTGAAGTTTTGTGCTTTCTATTAATTCACAGTACCATTTTTATTCCATTTTAAGTTTTACACTGCACTTTTTATCAGTTAGTAATAAATTAACTGTTTGACACATCGCGTTCTTATGGAATGTGCGCTTTTTACCGCACTAACTATACTTACTGAAAATTGTATATTTAAACTTAACGAAAGTTCCCCTCACATGAGTTAAAGTTAATTTGTGTACGCCTGTTAAATTAAAGGGCGCGTTTGCTTTACGTAAGTAAATGTACTTACGTATATTTCTATTATACATAGTGAGAGTTATTGAGCGTAAAATGGTAAGGTTACTTTGTAATCAAAATTATTTTATTATTTTGTTAAGTAAAGTATATAGTAAGTGTAGCCTTTGGAAAGGTAAGAAGCCAAGCTTTAAATTACTAGAAAACTATTTTCCTGTATGGATAGTAGTTTAGGTTCTATAGCATATATAAAGTCAATGTTTGTCACTTTTCAATAAGTATCAATATAGAACATTTTAGAAAGCGGACTCCGCACGCACACATATCGGTTTCTGTTTCATGGCTTGGGAAGTATTCTCGAGGGTTTTGCCGATGCCGATGAAGTAACTCACATATCAATACATGCATATGGCATGCAAAGCTTTAAAAATATTAATTTGTAATAAAAAACTTTTAAAATTTTTTTTTTTCTATGTATAATAGTTGTATAATTCAATATGCTCAAAATGGTGAGGTGAGCCAACAACAAACTGGCATATCTATGTACTTTATAATCAATGCTATTGTTTTAATTTTTCCTTATCAATGACCCAGCTTAAAACTCAACTACAATTGAAGTAAAGAACTTTACGAATTTGAACGAGACTGTGGTTTACTTACGAAAAATTTATATTTTTTATATTTATTATCTTGATATTTAATGTTTTAATTTTAAAAAGTGGTAAAAAATAAAAAAAAACAAAAGTAAGAAATGAAAGTGGATTTGATTCAAGATTTGTGCTTTCTATTAATCATTTAGTAATAATTTAATTGTTTGACATATCGCATTCTTACGGATCGAGCGACTTTTAACGGACCTTTACTGACTGCAATTTGACATTTAAATTTAACGAAAGTTCCGCTTTGACGCCTTAAAGTTAATTTGTGTACGATTGTCGTTGAGCCTTTAGAAAGTTCAGTATGCTGTCGCACGAAATTTGTAGGTAGGGTGATGCTTCCTTCCAGCCCCAGCCCTCATCTTAGAAACTGTTTACACGGATCTCTAAGCTGCCTCACGAAAATTTGTCGGTAAGATGATGGTTGGGTACTGGAGTAAAGCATCACCATATATATATATAACTTGTAATCATCGCATAAACAGAAGTAAGACTTAAGAAAATTTAATGATCGTAATATTTGTTGCTACGCACAGTTGCTATGCCAACTGTACTGTAATCATATTCTAGGCTTCGGGTGCATTTCAAAAGCAATATAAGTAACATTCTACAGTTCTACAATTTGAGCGGTGCTAGTGAGATTTCCTAGTTATGGAATTTCGATGCATAGAAAATTATTTACTCATTTTAAAACTCCATAGCTAACTAACTAACCTTTAAAGTAGAATTAGAACAAAACAGCATCATTATAATAAGGTAATTAAAGTACTAAGAAAAAGGTCGTCGTATAAGAAGAGAATCATTAAGATATTTGAAGGGGTAGAATTAGAACCAAACAATATAAACGTTATAAAAAGTAAATAAAACATTAAGAAAGGCCACAGAATTTGAACTTTAAAGAATTCGCTTATTTTTTATTATAGGTTGATAAAAATGTGTACCAATTGTGAATATTAGTACTTACATAATACTAGATACGATTAGGTTTGCAGCTTTGAAAATATTTCACTCAACATAAAATTTCTACAATCCTATAGATGGCGTGTAAATAGTTTTATTTTTAAACCTTGATGAATCTGTTTAGGCGGGTAACGTAGAAATGATGATGGTAGAGCAAAATGGATATGATTTTTTCATGTCCGTCTATTCCGTCCTTCCGTCAGTTCGTCGCTGGAATTGGGCAACTCCTTCGTGGGGTTGCCATACAAAAATGTCGTTCTTTTTTATATATTTGGACAGTGCTGCCTGATAACGCCTCAACGTGGAGAGCAGAAATTTTGTGCAGATTTTTTAAAAATAAAGCAAATTTTTATTCGAAATGGGACGAATCGGGCAACTGCTTCGTAGAGCTGCCATTCATAACTTTCGGTTCTCACCATATATTTGAACACTACCTGAGAACGCGTCGACGTAGAGAGCTGATATTTTGTACACGGTGTTTTCATAGTAATAATAAGTAAGGCTTACAAAATGAACTAAATTGGGAAACCCCTTCTTTGTGTTGCCATATAAAATTTTAGGTTTATTACGTATACTGTAAAAGCGATCAGTCCTAGATGTTTTTATTGCATTGAAAAGTTCTTCAGAATATGAAATCCCATGAAATTTGTTATAATCACTTTTCCTTTCCGACGAACCGTTCTAGAAATATATGCGAAGAACCACTTCAAAGATCAAACTTGCACAGATGGGTGACCATATGAAATGACATACGGGCAGTCATCTCTAGGGTATCATTAGAATTGGGCTTAGACCAATTCTGTCTTTTTTACTTGTTATATTCCTGGTTTAGACGGGTCAGGTGATGGAATCTTACCAGAAAAATAGCAAATTTCCTAATTTGTATGCATATATGGTATCTTGCTAACTTATATCCGAGTTTGCTTTCTTTTTCCGATTGAGTAATTCTAAACAAAAATATGTAAAAATTGTTTTTTTTTTAAATCTACTGTGAATGTTGATATTTCAAATTTTCTTGGATTTTTTATTAATTTAAAGAAAACTCTTCTATTGTGATGCCATTTTACTATGAGAAAAGGAATTGGAAAAAGAACGCGATAATTGGGTCGCCTGCTGCCATATTCGATACCGTTGGTTTGCTTTGCTTTGCTGTTGCGGTGACGGTATAGGACGACTCCACCCCACCGGAGGGGAGACCGGGAACAAAAGCTACAGCGTCATGAAAGTAACACGCCGCCATTTTACGCGTACGAACTATTGCGAAGCCTTGTTCTACAGTTTACGGTGGTGCTCTCTCACATCGATGAGTTTCAGCCGAACATTGCACGTCGCAGAGCTGAATTTGTAGTATATTTGTGCCACTCATTTAATTTGTTTTTCTAATTTTATATTTTTCTAGAAATCCACCTTCTGTGGTGTGGTGATAACTTGCCTGTGTATTCCTGAATAGTGCGGCGTCTTTGTAACTCTCTATGTTTAATTTCCACAATTCCTGTATAGACACATTTTTTTTAAAAACTATTGCCGAGTACCTCGGGGTGTTAAGAATACAAGTAAGACTAGTAATTTCTTATAATTAGATAAAAAGCTGATATCATCTTTGAATTATATTTCTTTGCTTTAACTTTGAATTATGTTTTGTTAGTTTAACAATAATAATGGATACCTATTTAATTTATTTTTGTAAAGAGGGAGAGAATATTTATTTTTGCTTTTCTTTGTATTTAAACTAAAAGTTGATTCTTGATGTTATTGAACATTTTCTTCGCTTAATTTCCTTAAAGCAAACTGTGGTACTTTTGTCCCCACTCTATGTTAATTTCGTCCTAGGCACCCAGGATGAAAGTAACAATCAACGTGTCTGTTTTTTGACCGTGCGACATGAGAGTATGTACATATAATGGAAGTGTATACACGAGCTCTCTGCGACCAAAAGGACACTGTGATCGCGTAAACCAGTTTGGTCTGGCGTTGTCCCCTCATGACTCGCGAGCTATAGGGCGTCACGAGGACTACTGCGAGGCATCTGAATTGCCATACGAGCTGCCAAATGGTCGCGTGTGATTTGAAATAAGAAGCTTAGTGTTTTTGATATGGTGCAAAACTGACGCACCCAAAAGTTCTTTCCATTATTGTTTTTTTAAAAGTTTTCCAACAGAATATTAAAATAGGATATTATTTAGGACATTCATTTTGATCAACACTTAAAATTAAATAGCTAATAGAAAGGAGCAACAAAATTTTCAGTTGTGCGAATAAAATTACGTTCGTGTGACAACAACGAGTCATTTTGAAGCTCGTGTGACAGCAACGAAATTTTATCATGACGGGCGGACAGTTATACGGGCGGTCATTTGGAAGTTCGCGTGCCATTGGCCTTATAGATCTTTAACATCACCATTTGGGAAACTGGTAACTAGGTGCATTTATAGCGGATTGAGTCTACTTTTGGATTGAAACGGACAAGTTGAGCAAATTTCAACTTTTACAGATTACATAACCTAGAAAAATCATCTGTAAAGATTTGATTATACTGAAAGAAGGATGGAAAGGCTTTTGTTGAACAAACAATTCGAACAATTCTTCCTCTCTACATCATAGGCTTGATATAATTGAATCCAAATTTGATTGTTTACTCGACTGGTTAAAGGATGGCAAATCAAAATCTTCAGACTCTGATCTGCATAAGCTTATGGAATCATTTGGCAGGAACTTCATGGGTGTCTCCGCTTCTCACTACATACGAAACTTACCGCTATTTATGACAAACTGGCTGCTACAAGGGTGACAATGGGTGATATTGCAGATGAAATCAGAATACAATCTGATCTTCGCATAAGGGTTCCGGCTATTAGTTTTGATCTTCCTTCTTCGTCTTCAAGCTTAAGAAGTGAACTAATAGCGGCAATCGCCATCTTGGATACTAATCTTAGTAGCCGAAAATCCCTTACGACAAAGACTTCCTCAGGTGGTCGGACGGAGTTCTCTGGAAGTAATGATGCCGTCCTGGCTTCGCGGGCATCCCTTCCGCTGGTCAAATCTTTCGATACTTTGTACGAAAACGATAAGTTTCCGCAGACTAACATATCTGCTCTGTTTTCTGACGTTGCTGCATCTGCTTGTTCCGTACCACTTGACTTGGGTTTGATTAAAAATGCTCCTATTCCTGTGGAGTGTTCCAAGCCAATCCGTAAACAAAGCATCCGTAATAACTGATCCCGGAAACATGTAACTCCGACTGAAAGGAGGGAGCCTTTCACAGTAGTGAACGGTACGTCAACTCAGTCCTCTTTAGGAAATGGTATTGGTGTCTCTTTAAGAACGGTATCTTAACCTTCGAAGTTTTTCGTCACCCGTCTCTATTTGAAGTCCAAAAAATTCGCGACTGATGGTATTTACTGTCAAAAAATTAGTAAAAGCTCTAAACCGGTTCCATCCTTTCTCCTAACTGTTTCAGCAGATATGCAGGACAAATTGTTAGACCCCATATTTTGGCCTTCTGGAGCTTTTACTAAATTATTTGTACATTATATATATATTGAAATTAAGCTGAAATAAACTACGTTAGTCCAAAAAAATGAAGTCGCTTTCCCTTTACTATCAAAATGTAAGGAGGGATTCGGACAAAAGCAGCACATATCTTCAAATCCTCTGTCGCGACTTTTTCGATATAGTTGCTTTCACTGAAACTTGGCTGCGTCATGCATTGGCGTAACTTTACTTTATTCTGGGGTGGGTCAGGTCCCCCAACTTTCTACATAGGTTTTAAGACACATCTTGTTTGCGTAGTATGCCAGCTTATGAGTATTCCCAGCTTTTGATCGATATTTTTTATTCACTGCTCTGAGCACTTACAAGATGTGGATATAACGCCTAGAGCCAATTAAATCGCATAGATTAAAAAACCATAAAGTTTCTCAAGGTACAGAGAGTACAGAGAGTCCATGAGTTACAGAGCCCATAAGAAAGAAAATCTAAATTCTAGAACATAATTTCCTTCAAAATAGCTTTGCACACAAAACATAAAATAATTTTCATAAAAATAACAACATGCAATAATTCTCATTTTACAAGTCGCAGACATCGCGTCACTATTTTTATAATATGTAGTCTTCCTACGTGAAACCTTAACTCCGCTTCCAAGAAAGCAAAAAAAAAAAAAAATAGATCAGCACTTTTAATCTACTGCAAATGCAGGTACGCGAATTAGATAAATCATTCGGGTTCCAAAAATAAAAAAACAATCTTTAGATTGATGTACCTTTATTTAATACTTTTAACACTTTTGTAACCGTGGTCAGCTTTTGCTAAACCTTTTTCCGTCAAAACTTAAGTTAGACTAACTTAATTATTCGTTCATAATAATTATCTACATTTACATATTTGTCACGTACAAAATGAAATCTGATCGCTAAGAACGGCGAGGCAAGATAAATTCGTAAGAAATATGTTGGGCAAAGCTGTAATTAGATCGCAGTTATAATGTGGGAAATTAAATGATTTAAGTTTGAAATTATTTCAGTGTGGGAAAGTGGAATGCTTTAAACTTGTTCTGCTTTTGCTGATTCTACATATTTCTTAAGAATTTCTTGGAAATTAGTCTCTTCTATTTTGTTAGAATCAGACCATGATCTACCTCGCGTGCCCATTCGGGGCGATTTTAATAAGAAATGTTTTTGAGATATGGCAGTCTTTGTTGAGGTTGCGATGTTAAGGTCAGAAGAACAACGAACAATTTTCAATTCTTTACCATTCTTTATTATAATTCTCGTTGAACGTTACGTTATTGCGTATCGAGACCAACCGCGTCGAGTATTTACGAATAATTTTAGTCGGGCATTTAAATTATTGTAAAAATAGATTAGAATGAAAGTGCATTCTTTTCCATAATCCCAATGAACCCAAGCGGCACTCATCTAATCCCTACAGTCCACTCCAAACATCCAACGCGATTTAAATTTTTCTTAAATTATAGAAAGTGGTGTTTATTTCAAGGATAAAATAAAATTTGCACGATTTTAAAAGAAAGCGGTGTCGTTTAATTAACAGATACTTTCGTTTTCCACATCCCCTCCTTTGCTTCTCTCACGCATTAAGGAAAATAAATCAGAATCCTCAAGTTCCATAGACGAAACTAATATCAGTGTGACGCCCTGCCTAATGCCCAGTATTTGTTCCATGTACAAGTAGCAGGACCTGGACTTTAAACAATTTCAAGTACAAAGTTCGATACTGGTACTTAAAAATTTTCCAGTACAAGTTCAGGTACTGTTACTGATACTTATGGGTCCCACATAAAGCACCTAAGTACGCAGGTAATACCGCCATACCGCCAAGTACATACTTAAGTTCTTGTTAGTTATCTAAGTACACTTTCTAATAATAGAGGTTCAAGAGCTTTCGAAAACCCAAATCAGAAATTTAAAAAAATCGATAGCCAGTTAAATAACTGGATGAGGTTTCCATTTACGAAATATCATAAAATATCGTATAAGCTTTTGCTGCTTTCATTTCTACATAATTTTGGAAGTTGTTTGTACATACAGTATTTGAGTTTGCCTTTAGCAAAACAAATGTCATATGAGATAATAATCGCCTTTGTGTAGCATTTACAAGACGTGCAAATGAAAATCAACGCCTCTCATGTGCGGAGGAAGAGAGCGGATTGTGTGCACTTGATTGCCAACCTTCTCAACAAAGGATATCGATTCAGCATTTCAATTTCTGTCCTACAGTTACTCATATATTGCGCTAATTTTCTTTCTATTTTACTGAAGGCGGTGAGATTTCTTGAGGCACTGTCGAGATGCAGATAACCTCCATTATTAGAAGGCGTATTTAAATAATTTACAAGAGCTGAAATACTTCGTGTTATGGCGGCATTTGTAGTAAGTGCGTTAAGTACCAGTATCGGGACTTGTAATTGAGAATTTTTTGAGTACCAGCACCAGTGTCCTTAGGTACTTTACCAGTTTGAAGTTGGATACATATTTTAGAGATAGTTAAAGTTTGTATACGTTTTAGTTTGAGTTTTTTTTTTTTTGAAAACTTATTTCGCACCTGTTGCGCTGTTAGTTTGTTTTTAATTATCTCATTTTCAATGTTTATGAGTGCCTTGTTCGACAGCCTCTCCTGAAGCAGTTGCCTTAATCCACTTTAACTCGGTGGAAAAGTTCCGTTCACAGCCGGCGGAACTGACAGGAAGACCCAGCTACTTGTATAAAATTGGGCAGAAGTCTTTATTAATTTCTATTTTCAGTCTTTCCAAATTTACTACAATGCTCTTATTTTGGAACATATTATTTATTATTTTTGTTTCAGTCTGTAAGGTGGAAATGTCTACATTGAAAACATTTTTATAATTTTCTAACAAATGCCTCTCCATGTTTCAGGTACAACTTTATTAATGAGGCAACTGACTGTGCCAAAGGTAAATTTCCCAACCTATTTTTGAAGTTTGTGATAATGTTGTCCATCACTTGGTTGTAAATATGTATCTTCTAATATTCGGATGGCCTTGGCCTTGTATCTGATGGAAAGTCTACTAAATTACTTTTACCTAGAGTGGAATTTATCAGAAACTCTTTTGCTCTCTCCGGTTGCCTTCTCCCATTCGAGACTCGAGTAGTTCTAGGCAAATTTAATGTTTTTCTGTGAATTTCTCGGTTTCTAAAGTATTCATTGTGTAGAGTGCTAATATAGTTTAATTCCATAACATAACGTAATAAGAATATTATTGAATTTTTTAATTGCGCAGTAAATATGTATTTCTTCTTTATAAAGATAATCAGCCTTATTACTGAATCAGTTGGGATTGGAACCGAAAAAGCTTGAAAAAGCTTTTTTTCTGGAAAATTAAACAGAGTTTTCAAAATGTCATTGATATCAAAGGTTATCTATCGGATTACGTCATTGTAAAAATTCAGTGGAATCAGAGCACTCAGAATAGTTTTTAAAAATTTTAAAAAGATTTTAATAGATTTTCTTGAAGAAAAGGTTCAATTTAATTAGGCCTAGGATTGTACGAATTAACGAATGTTTTTGGGAATTTTCATAATTTCCCGGGAGGGTCACTCCGCATGTTGGGGGCAGCCCGGCCCATCCTGGCCCGTACCTAGTTACGCCAATGGCATCATGGTATTCGCGATGCTGAAATCCTTGACAATTCTTATCAAATTTTTAGAAGAGATAGACATACTGTTTCGGAAGCTGGTGGGGGTGGCGTACTCCTCGCCTGTAAAAATAAATTTTAATTGCAGCCACATTGAACTTCCCAGTTTCTCGAACACTTTCGATATTGAGCTTATAGCTCTTAAGCTGTCTCTCTTAAAATATGACTTATATATAAATTGTTGCTATATTCTTCTAGACTGCATAAATATCGTCGATGACAAAGGTAAAAGTATATCGAGCTACTCATTTCAACATCTAATTTTATCCATGGTAAGATGGAACCTATTGATGAGTTTAACCATAAAGTAATAAAGGCTAAAGAGATGACAAAATTAAGTTTGCTTTGTGAACTAATAAGAAATATAAGCCCACTGTACCAGCAGGCATCACATCAAGTCAAGGCATGATGTACGAATGGAGTAAATGCAACACTACCAAATTTTACCATGGTAGATATTAATACGCGTATGAATGTGTATAGTTGGCCTAAGACTAATTCTTTCGATGCCATATATGTAGTCTCAGCCTATAGGCAAATCGCTAAGGCAGTTTTACGCCTCTATTACTAGAACGGTTTGTCGGACAGTAAAAATCGTTATAACAAATTTCATAGGGTTTTATATTCTGAAAACTTTTCCAGTACATCAAAAAGTCCTCAGCTGACTGCTTTCTCGATAAGTATGTGAAAAATGATGTAATTTGATGAAACAAACCATGAATGGGTTCTTAAGTTATTGTGGTGACGGACGGCTATGCCAAAATCTAAATAATTAATAAAACATATCCGTGGGTGTCCAATCCATTTGGCTCTACCAGCATTATTTCTATGCGTTACAAACGGAATGACAAGCTTAGCATACCATGTGAGACTTTATCTAAGGTATAAAAATCATGAGTTTATAAAATTAAAAAATTTGTTAAAATATTTTTGGAACGTAAATCGATGGGGATTTAAAAAATATGATTGTATTCAAATTTTCAGCATTATCAATCAAAATAGCAAACTAAAAAGTATAATAAATTGATTTCTAGGTCGCTCTCACTCCGCTCATAGTACAGACAATTTGAATATCACCCGATCGCAATATGAAGTACATCGACGTATGGGAAAAAATAATTGATGAATTTGTAAAAATGTTGTTTATATTTTCGAAAATGTTCCCATTTCCAGCTGTTAGAATTATTCATCAACTATTTCATTATATTTACGTCTGTAAGATAAAAACTGTAGAAGGAGATAAAAATATACGGCAATACTAAATCGTTTTGAAAATTATTCAACCGTAAAAAAAAATCGCAGTCGAAGAAATTTGCTGCTTCTATAATTGGCAGTACTATTACGATTACAATGCTGCGTTCTTTTTTCTTTATCCATACAAAAGGGGATACACGGATTTATAAATGGATAAAAAAATCATCAAATTGCCAGCTTTTGAAGAATTACAACTTTGGAATTAGAGCCAAATGCTTTAGATCTATTTTGGCATTTTGTGAAAATTGAAATGCAATTTGATAATTTTCCCCCATATAAAACTTCACGTTATATAGAATGAAATTAATTTAAATTTCCAATGAACGGTCCTGTCTTAGCGACGGTAGTAAGGTTTGGTATGGTGCAATTTTGTTGCAAAAGAAGTCCGAGTATATTATTTGAGTCGCAAGACGTCGCCAATTGACCAAAAATACAGCAGCTATGAGCTTGAAGTATTAGCAGTTGTTACTATACTGAAAAAGTTTCGGGTTTATCTACTTGGCTGTAGATTCAAATTAGTTACTGATTGCTCAGCATTTAGATGCACAATGGAGAAAAAAGAAATTTCGGCGAAAATTGCAAGATGGGCTATCATGCTCAGCGAGTTTGATTACGAAATAATACACAGAGCGGGACGACTTATGCCTCATGTCGATGCACTAAGCCGTAATCCAGTCGTCATGTCAATCGAAGATGTCATACTTTTAGAGAAAGTGAAAGTATTACAGAAGAAAGATGAAAGCCTCAAAGCTATAAGGGAAATTCTGAAAAGCGAGGAATTTGAGGACTATTGGCTTGAAAGAGAGATTCTATTCAAATACAAAAACGGAGCTAAGTTATTTGTCATACCACGTAGTATGCAAACAGAAGTAATTAAAATGGCACACGAAAAGGCCACTTTGAATTGAAAAAAATGGAAGCTATAATTGAGCAAGATTACTATATTCCCAATTTAAGTCACAAAATTCAGAAATTTCTAAGTAGCTGTATACCTTGCTTACTCGCGAAGAAAGAAGGTAGAAAAAGAATCGATACCTTTAGAAACGTACTATGTCGACCATTCGGGTCCGATGACGGCAACAAAAAAGGATACCGTTATATTTTCAGTGTAATAGACGCATTTAAAAAATTTACGTGGCTATTCGCGATGAAGACTATAACCACTTCAGAGTCCATAGATATACTTAATTCTCTACAAGCTGTTTTTTGTAATCCCAGCCGAATTATCACGGACAGAGAACCAGCCTTTAGTGCTGCGGGGTTTAAAAATTACTGCGATCAAGAGCGCATTGAGCACGTTACGATTACGACAGGTGTACCGCGAGGTAATGGGCAGGTTGAGCGGATACACCATATAGTCATCGCCATACTCACAAAGACTACTATTGGCGAAGAAGATACCTGGTACAAACGTCTCAGTCAATTACAACGATGGATAAATGGCACCTATCAGAGAAGCATAAAAACGAACCCATTTGAGCTCTTAACCGGTACAAAAATTAGGATGAACGACGATATCAATTTGAAACAGATCATAGAGACCGAACTAAGGAACATCTACCTGGAAGAACGTGACGAAAGTCGTGAAAGCGCATCACAAGGTATCTTGAAGATGCAAGAGGAGAATCGACGCAATTTTAATAAGAAAAGAAAGCGTCCCAGTAATTATGAAGTTGGAGATCTTGTAGCAATTAAGCGGACACAATTCGGAACAGGACTTAAAATAAGCCCTAGCTATATCGGCTCTTATCGAATTGTTAAGAAAAAGGGAAATGAACGCTTTGACGAAGTCAAAGTAGGTCACCACGCAGGACCAAATACCACTTCAACAGCCGTTGATTTTATGAAGCCGTATACTCACTTCGAAAGTTCCGATGAAGAAGAACAAAGCGAAAATGAAGATGAAGGAGGGGATACAGCCGAAAACGATCTAAATAAGATAATCCTAACAGATGATAACTAGGCGGTAACCAATCATAAGATGTAGCCGTTCAGTACTTCTCATAAGAACAGATCCTAAACAAATTGAAGATGATGAATATAGCATATTGTACACACGCATAGTTTAAGATTATCCATTATTTCACGAAGAAAATTAAAAAGAGACTAATTATTATAGATAACGAAAACTCACTAGAGTAGTGTGAAATCCGAACGCCTGAATTGAATTAATTACATAAATAATGAAGAATTTTACATTGATAAAATACAGTAGAGTTGTGACGCTGTAGCACTTGCCTCAACGATGAATAGTACACCGACTCATGAAGATGACGAAAACTTAACAAACACCAAAGACACCATACAATGACGAAATCTCAAGGAAAATACCCTGCGAAGGCGATCAGGACGTGCGAACTATCGCTATAAGACGAGCTGACTCAAGAAGATGACTATGAAGACCAGCTGATTCAAGAAGACGAGCTGATTCAGGAAGACGGCTATGAAGACGAGCTGATTCAAGAAGACGAATATGAAGGCGAGCTGATTCAAGAAGACGACTATGAAAAGGAGCTGATTGAAAAAGACGACTATGAAGACGAGCTGGTTCAAGAAGACGGAGATGACGGAATACAAACGAAGATAATCCACGACGAACGATCGACTTCGCTGTTGTTAAGGATCATGGGATCCCCGAGACAGATGAACACATAGGATGGCCGAATGTGGTAACCCTAAAATTCTAGCAGTCAGAGAAATACGGCGAAAACGTAGCCAACAATCACTTTTTCGTCGCTGGGTGAGTTAAAGTAGAGAAGCAGAAGAGTTAGAGTAAAGTTAAAATATTTGTAAAGTTCTACTGAAAATATAGTTTTTATTTGACATAGAAGCGTGTACATCACTTGTGATACAATTCCCTGCCCAACAAGCAATCCTACATACATATGCGTATTAATATCTACCATATGGTAAAATTTGGTAGTGATGCATTTACTCCATTCAGTACATCATGCCTTGACTTGATGTGATGCCTGCTAGTACAGTGGGCTGTAAATTAAATACAGAATATGTAAGCTCTGCAAGAAAAGCTTTTACGATTGCATCCAAACTTGCAGATTAAGCTTTCAAATATTGGTTCGCAAAGCAAACTTAATCTTGTCATCTCTTTAGCCTTTATTACTTTATGGTTTAACTTACCCACTATTCAATGGGTACTAAATGAAGATGGCGATGACTATCTTCCTCTTAATATCTTCACAACAAGGAAATCAGTTTTTCTGGACGCTATTTCAACTCTTGGTCTCAGCCAAATCAGTAATGTTAAGAATGATATGGGTAGGCAGTTAAACCTGGTATTTTCTACTGACGCGGGTAATTTATTAGTTGAACCTAGCCCACTTATAATGTCTACTCTGGACAAATACCACCCCCTCTACTAATTACATATTGCCATGAAACCGAAAACTTCGCAAATTGTGACGAAACACAATACTTTTTCAATTTTAGAAAAGCTGACTTTTTGGAACTCCCCAGTAGACTTACCTCTATTGATTCAACACATTGCTGTCTTGCAAGGTTAACATAATTCTTTTCGATTTATTCTCTTATCATGTTCCTCGCGAGCGTCAGCGGATTTCTAAAACATCTCTGCCATGGTTCAATAAAGAACTGAAACGTCTTAAAAATAGAAAGAATAAATTGTGGAAAAGTTATAAGGGACAGGGACAACTTCCTGACATTCCCCTCTTCACTCTATGATGTGTATATTCAAAGTATGCGTGCGAAATTATTTAGTGACCTCCGTAACTTTTTCAAGTTTATTAATATGAAGAAAAAAACCAACAACTACCCCAATTCTATGAGGTACGAAGATTCTGCTAGTGATGTTTCGTCTGAAGTTTGCAATATGTTTGCTTCATTCCTCGTCAAATTTCCAACCTCGTAATAGCAACTTTAGACGTATGAACGACTTCCATACTTGATCATATTAATGGACTTCCAAATTACTTCACAACGAGTCCCAATGGGATTCCTCCAGCCTTATTGAAATCATGTTGCCTCTCCCTAGCAGCTCCGCTAAGAAGTATTTTCCAAAAATCGTTCGTATTTTCCATATATATCGTTCGATAGTGGTTGTTTTCCGCAACTGTGGACAAATTCCTTCATCATACATATCCACAAAAAAGGTAGTAAAAATGATATTTCTCCCATTGCGAAATTATCTTGCATCCCCAAATTATTTGAATCCATCATTTCCTCTCAGCTATTAATTTCCTGTGAGAATTTGCTTTCTTCAAACTTTCTTTCGGGCAGGTCTACAACCACCAACTTATTGGAATTAGTCTCGGATACCATTGGCGGGCTTGCAAAAGGCTACCACACAGATTGTATTTATAGTAAAGCTTTCGACATGTTATCTCACTCCGTGATATTATTTAAAATGGAAAAGAGTGGGTTTGCCATAGCATTCCTAAAATGGATGGAGTCAAATTTAAAAAAAACAGAACACCCTATGAGGATCGATTGAAACTTTTAAATATGCACTCGCTTCAGAAACGTCGCATAGTTGCCAAACTAGTGTGTAATATTTCGTTTTCACAATAATTTCCTTTTTTTTTGTGATGCTAGGTATTGATACTTTTGCGTATCGCTAGCCTTAAAAGTCCAATCTAGTAATTCAGTTAAGATAATAAAAAATTGTTGATATTGATTGAGGTAAGAATGTAAATTT
This sequence comes from Dioctria linearis, assembly GCA_963930735.1. Lineage (NCBI taxonomy): Eukaryota > Metazoa > Arthropoda > Insecta > Diptera > Asilidae > Dioctria > Dioctria linearis. Next base: position 129,226,680 of record OZ005741.1, read on the forward strand.
TTAAATGGATCACAACTTAATCAATGGCCTATTTCACGAACTTACAAATTGTAATTTACGAATAATTTTTAACAACAATTGTAGAAAAATTGATATTTTTGGTTTCACAATATTTCTGTGCTACGAAATTGTAGTTGAGTTCTGCAAGGGGAATATTTCACAAGTAACAGATGCTGTGTAATTTTCTACAATTTTGTTTTACTTAAATTGATAACATTCATTTCAATAAGAAAATGTTCTAGATGAGTCGAAGACATAGCAGCAGTGATAGTAGCGGAGGTGACGATTTTGCTACGATGATGCGCCGAAAAGTATATCGGCTGTATTGTTTTAACTAATATTTCGAAGCAAGCCCCAGACTGTTGTTTTGTGTTACTTTCTACCACAGAAGAGGAAGAAAACTTGGAAGATTGTGATGATGAGAATTCCAAAAGGTGAGATGGAACTATTTTGAATTTTTTTTTTAACCATTTTTCATAAAAAAAAAAAAAATAATGAAGAGTTTTATGAATGTATGTTCTTATGGAATATCTATTAAAATGAAAAATATTCTTTTGCACACCTGGATCTTATTCTTCTGCATTATTTCTCCTTCTATTTCAGACGTTATATCACTTCTCCCTAGTCTGAAATCCCGCTCCTTTTTAATTGCGTCGAGTTGCACAGATTATGAATTTCTAACTGCTTTCTATTTTTTTAAAGAAAGAATTTTAAAATCTTCGCACCTCTCCGTACTCTTGCACCCTCCTTTGTATTTTATATTGGCAGTCTAGTTAAAAGAGCAATACATTTATAAAATAATATTGAAAGTAAAAACATATTTCTCGTAACTTGTTTCTTTTTCTTCAAAGCTTTGGAGCATTGATTCACAGGAGGAAAGAGTGGGGGATGGTTCCTCAATAATTCCTTGCAATCTTGGAAACTCCTCGCCCATAATATCAATAATGATGTTATCTTGGGCTGTGAAAACGCACCTAATGTCAATTGCTGAACCCGTTTTCTTTGCATTATTAACCTTTATCTAAAGGTTATTAGTTAGCCATTATTATTAAAGAAAAAACCATTGCTCCCCTCTTCATATTTTGCCATATAACATCACAAAGGTACTTCACATCTTTTTTTAAGAATCCTTATTTGTGCTTATGTGTTAAGGTGTTGGAAAATTTTCGATATAATCACTGACTTGATTATCATTAATCTTAATAGTTTGGAAATTTTTTTACGAATTCTACACACCGCTTTTAAATACCCTCGCCTCTTACAAGTGTCACAAGTATAATTTTGATAGAAACAACGATCGCTATGGTGACCTCTCTTTTTGCATTCAGCCTTCATATTAATATGCCTTTTATTCGATGAAAAACTATTTTCCATTGGCCCTTTTCTTTTGCTCAGCTTACTGACTCACTGTACTGATGACTTTCTGATTTGCTCATAACTTTTACTTGGAATTGCTTTTGGTTGTTTTATTGTTTGATGACTATGTATTTCCCTCGACTGATTTTGTATTACGGTTTCCCTTTTTGTTGCGATTTCTCTAGCCTTCTCAAGTGTCATCTTTTTTTTCATCTTCCTCTAAAAATATATCTAATATTGACCACTTTTTAGTCATATCCCTTAACATGGATAAAGTTTTCACCAAATTTACACTTTATACTTCCTTCCTTTGGCTCCAAGGTATAAGACTCAAGTGTGGCTCAAGGAAGCTCATGTTTGTGCCAGTTAGAATTGACTTTATTTTTTTTTCAAGAAATACTCAAATTTTCTACCATCATATTCCGTTAGATGATTTTTTGCTTCCTTGTATGTTACTTTAGAAATTCCTTTTGGAGAAATGCTGTCTCGAAGAATTTTAAACATTTTATGATGTAACTTTGTTAACAGAAATGCTGCCTTTCTTTTCTCATCAGCTTCCCCGATGCTCAAGAAATATTGTTCTAATTTTGCTTCACAAACGTCCCAGTCAGTAGCTGCTGGATTAAATTCTGCGAAATTACTTCCAATTGCAATTGGAAAACTGACAATTTTGTCATTTTCGTCTTCACTTCCCATTTTGTACAACTTTTTTGTGGTATTACCTTTATCCTCGTCGCCAATTCTTACAATCTTTAGCTGATTATTTAATTTAATCAACACGAATAATCTTGATATATTTTATTGCGTAGTTCACTCAAGCTAAACCAGAAGCTCCAGAAGTAAGCTCTAATTTTACAGTACCAATTCACATATGTGTATCTCAGAAAAAATTTACATTTAAAAAACAAAATTACAGCCTTTTAAATTCAAATTTTATCAAAAACTTTTAATTTTGAAAGGAATGTTTTTGAAATAAATAATTACCTTTCTTCAGAAAAAGGGCGTTTTTTGATTTTATATGACGTGCTAAAAAGGCAACCTTTTGTATATAAATAAAAATTCTTTTTAATGTATGTAATTGAATAAATGGCTCACATTGAAAAACAAAACGAGATAGAAGAATCTAAGCCTCCATGTAAACATGTACAATGTACGTAGAAGTAACACCGCACCGCAAACTTTGAAATTTTTTTTCTTTTCTGAGAAGTAACTGATTTGTGACACAACAATTTTTACGGCTTTTACGATATTTCCATTTGAAACTATGACTTTCCTTTTTAAAATAAAAGGAAACCCTTTTGTTTTCACTGGGTAATGTGTTCATGAATTGCGATTGCAATTTTGCGATAAGTATTTCATTTGAGCTTGTGATCTTGAATTGTGCAGTATGGATAGAGTGATTGAAAACGCGCAAATAGAAAGTACTGATAATTCAGTACAAATAGTATATGTTTTTAATAGCGAAGAAGATGAAGAAATAGCAGTGAAAACATTATTTAGTGAATGGGAATGTTTCTAGTGAGACTCAAAATTATTTATGGGACTTAAACATTACAAGGAAATTTTGTTCAAGAAAGAATTTTTTGGCATTCTCCGGTATATAGCAAAAGCTAAAAAATGTTCTAATTTGTTATTTCATCTCACAACTCATTAATTTTTGGTGACAAGTTTCAAGTCTTGGTTTGACTCATCAACAGGTCCCAAATAGCGAAATTGGGTGATTTGAAAAACAAATGAAAAAATGAAAAAAAGAAGAAAGAAATGAAAAGTTTTTACCTCATATAATTCACACCCAGAATTTATTCTGAGTTTATATGAGAAGAGATCAGTTTGATCTATATTCAAGCGTCTGCAGCAGGCAGAAAACCAAGCTGCACCGATGAGTGGAAGGTTTTCTGCTGACACGAAACGCTTCTTCTTCTTCCTTTTCTTTTTTATTTTTCAGCCCACTACGTGGCGTATACAGTTTCGATTCGCTTCGAATGAATCTGCTTCTTTAAAAAATTTTTAATAAATAAAAAAATTGTTTTTTCTATTTTTCTCAAAATTTTCATTTCTTTCTTCTTTTTTTCATTTTTTCATTTGTTTTTCAAATCACCCAATTTCTCTATTTGGGACCTGTTGATGAGTCAAACCAAGACTTGAAACTTGTCACCAAAAATTAATGAGTTGTGGGATGAAATAACAAATTAGAACATTTTTTAACTTTTGCTATATACCGGAGAATCCCAAAAAATTCTTTCTTGAACAAAATTAAGTTTAACCCGGTAAAAAATCCAAAAGAGAAATCTTTTTATTTATTACAAGGAAAGTGCTTGAAAAAATGGACTATAGTGACTTTGAAAAACTGTTTAGAGAAATAAGTCGATTTGGACAAATGGTTTTATTCAAATCTGGTTGGTTGGAGTGGCGAGAAAAAATTGTAAGTATTTTGTTGTTTTAAATGAATTTACATCGTAAAAGTGTGCTGGTATTTGTAAGAAAAAAAATATTTTGTTATTAACTCTTGTGAGACCTCTTTGATTAATAACGCTATAGTTTTCGTACTTTTACATTTTTGTGTTAGCGTAAGCCCGTATTAATGCCTCATTCGGTCGCGACAGCAACAACAGTTAGCAATAATCCCTCTGAAATTGTGAAATGGTTAGAAGATTGCACAAGTATGTCGTCAGTACCTAGCCCAGCATCATCATCTTTAAATTCATGTCAGCAGCAGTATTTATTAGAAAATAGTTGGAAAGGCAAAGAGCTTGTATCGTCGTATAAAATTAATGAATTTCTGTCAGCACATCAACAAAAAGATTTAGTTCATGTAATCGTGGATTATTTTACGGCAAATAAGAAGCGGATGTCACTAATAGATGCTGCAGCGTACGCTCAGTACATCCAGACTGTATTTCCAAAAGAAAAAGCTGTAACTTTATACACATAATATGCATATTTTCCCTAATTAAATAAATGTTGTGTGAAAAATTTTAGGAAACGTATTTTATTGCAAGACAAAAAGGCAATAAAACCCTACTGGAAAATTGTCTTCATTAAGTGAAGCAGAAGTATCTCTTCCTTCGGAAAATTCAAATATTTGTGATTTAACACAAGAAAGTCAAGCACAATTAGGTGAGGTATATATTCACTGACAATCGCATTTATTTATTCAATAAGTTTATTTTCAGAAGAAATTGAAAAAATGAGGATTTGGTTAATAAATAACTTTGATCCGTGGCAACACGTACTAGATTTATGGATAAAAACAGCTCCAGTAAGATTAAAAAATATTAGGGATGGAACAATGCATTGTCTTTCAAAACTTCTGGAAGCATGGCCACGCTACAATGATAGCGCTGCTTATCAACTTGTAAGTATACTAAAAGAATTTTATCTAAATTTCCCTTGCAAATTTATATACATAATATATTATTTCAGATAGAAATTGATTTTTCACAAATGTTTCCCGGAAAAGAAGAGCTTCTCGTAGAAAACTGGGCAGATTTTTTGCAAAAAGTATCAATTATATTTGATACTATAAAGGATAAATTAAACATTAATTTGCACAGCCTTTTTAAAAATGATTCTACTAACATAAGTATGTTTGTATATAGATTTATATGTTTGCACTCTGTAATATGTATCACTTCTTCCAATTTCAGGTTATAAGCACTACATCGCAACACTACTATTGCATTCTATCTTACAACCACCCAGAATTAATAGAAAACTAAAGCCAACTATCACAGATGCTCAAGAAGACTTTGCAATTCATGTCAATACTATAAACGACGTGGAACCTAAGACACAAAAATATAAAATTTATTGCTTACAGAATAAATTAAGAATGCAGCCAAAGGTAGTAGTTGTTGGTAGAGAAGTACATAATCTTGGACATTTTTATGTTTTCTCTGACGGCATAAAATGTAAACTTCCTAAATTTTTAAAAGCTTTAGATATTACAATAAAATTAATTTTTATATTTAATTTACAATACTCTGCAATAAGCAAGTTAGTATGGATTTTTCTACAAGAATACTTTTTTGATATTCCATCGGATAGTACATATCCCTCAATTAAAAATTTTATAAACCAGCTCAAGAACCAAGAAACTAATTTATTTTAGACACCATGCTAACTTGTTTTTTATGCGGAATACAGTTTTGAACGACAAATATACTAATAGATCACATTAAGTTAACACACGGGGCTCCAGCTATCTTTAAGTTCAAGTGTAAACAAAATAATTTGCCGCCAAAAGTTTCAGAATATTTATAAATTTAAGCAACATATATTTAAGCATGAAAAGGAAATTGCATACTCAAAAGAGATAAATGAAAAATCGGTGCATACAGTATCAAACACTAATAATTTAAGTAATTTTAGTAAAAGCGCTATTGTTAATAACTCTAATATTACTGATCGCCAAACCAGTTTTGGAGAAAGTGAGGTAAATGCAGTAGGTCGAAGTTTTGATCCCACAGAATGTTTAAAGGTTATTGAAAAATCTATGCTTGCATTTTCCTTGCACTTACACGCTCAACCTAATTTAAATCGCAAAAATGTTACAGACATTCAAAATTCTTTATCGGAATTTTTCACAAAACCTATATCCGAGATCTTATCTTCTATTTTACCAGAAGTCGAAAACAATAACACGCGCTTACAATTAGAACACATATTAAAGGAAATTGCAGATCCATTTCAAATAATTAAATCAGAATATAAATTCCTTAAACATATAGAATCAATAAATATTTATCGACATCCTAAGGTTTTTACAATTAGCAAAGAAGTAATGGGAACAACTCGTTTTTCGTGCCCATCATTAGATGCATATCAAGTACAGGGCTGTATGTTAGATATAAAATTTCAAATTCAGAAGTATTTCGAAACTGGAGATATTTTGAAGCGGACATTGGCAAATATAAAATTGTTAGAAGGGGACAATACTATAACACATTTTATTAACTCCTCACTGTGGAAAAGCAAAAGAACTCAGTTTCAGAATAAGTTAGTAATTCCTTTTTTTCTGTACTCAGATGGTTTTGAGATCAATAATCCCTTAGGTTCTCACTCAGCGCAGCAATTGTTTGTGGTATTTACTATAGTTTTCCTATAATACCCGCTTTTCAACTATCTAAATTAAATAATATTTTCGTTCCGGGCTTCGTAAAATCTAAAGACTTTAACGAATATGGCAATAACTTGACACTTTACAAATTAATAGAAGTGATTAAGGAGCTGGAATCAGGACTTGAAATCAGAACAAATGATGGAATTTTTCACGTATATTTTATTTTGGGTCAAATTCTAGGTGATAACTTAGGGCTCAACTCTATTCTAGGTTTTGTTTCTTCATTCAATAGTAAATTCTTCTGCCGTTTATGTAAAAGGAATAAAAAGCAAACTCAGTCCGATATACGAGAATATTCCAATGACTTAAGAGACCAAGATAACTATAAATGACTGTAAATGACTTTAAATAGACAGGAATAAAAGAAAATTCAACATTTAATTCACTTAAATATTTCCACATAACAGACAATTTTTGCTGTGATGTTATGCACGACATTTTTGGGGGTATTTGCAAATATGATTTAGCGAAAATTTTAGAATATTTTATTTTCAAGGAGAAATTTTTCACACTTGAAACACTAAACTACAGGAAGCAAATGTTTAATTATGGGAAAACGGAAATCGGAAATTTAAGTCCACCGATTGAGAAACATCACATTAAGACATCAAACTTTAAAATGACGGCAAGTGAAATGAAATCGTTTGTGCATTTTACGGCTCTCATCATAGGAGATTTAGTTCCAGAAAATAACGAAGTCTATGAGTTCCTTCTGATATTAGTTCGAATCATAGATATATTACTTTCATCTGTTTTTAACAACAGCATTTTAGAAGAACTAACAAGTCTAATAACATCACATAATCAGTTATACTTAACCCTTTTCGGAGAATCTTTAAAACCGAAACATCATTTTCTTCTTCACTACCCATCCGTAATCAGAAAGTGTGGTCCAATTAAGTATTTATGGTCGTTTCGTTTTGAGGCGGAACATAGACTACATAAAGATTATGTACATAATATCTGCTCGAGGCTTAATATTCCAATATCCTTATCAATTAAATCTGGCCTGCGATTCTCACATTTGCTAATTTCTGAAATTTTTTCGGTGAAGATGTAGTTTATGAAGATGACAATAAATCTGACTTTAAGAACAAAGAATATTTCCAACGTCTTGAGTTACCAGAAATAAACGACTTGTCTTCTGTCTTGTTAATTAAAAATCTCATATACAAAGGAATTCGTTTTGAAAATGGTTATTACTTTAGTATAACTTGTGCTGATAACCAGATACTTTTGGTATATGAGATATTTGATGTAGTAATAGAAATGGATGAATATTATTTTGTAAGCAAAAAATGGAATATATTACGTTATATAAAGCATTACCTATCATACGAAATAGAGGAGACTGAGGTGTTTAAATTAATAAACTTAAAGATGTTGGACGGACCCCTAATTCATGCATACATTTTAAGTAATGGCTTAAGAGTTATTAGATTAAAAAGATACTTTTAAAACTCTAAAAAGTAGAATAAAAAGTTTTAGTTTACCTTCCTTAACACATATTAATGCACATAATTAAGATTCCATAGTTTTTTTTAATTTTTTTATTTTTAAGGGTTTTGTACTACATTTATATTTGTTGTTAATAAAATAACAATTTCAATTCAAAGTTAGTTTTTTTTATAGCTTAGAACTCAAACATTTTGCTTGGAACAGCCAACGCTGAATAAGCGTAGATGTATTATTCCATAATCAAAACTTTAAAATTGGTTCCTTTAAATATGGTGAAATACCTTTTGAAAACTCCTATTTTTTTAAAAGGAAGATTTTTAATTCAAAAGTAAACAAAATACTAGATCAAAAGGAAAATTTTACTTCAAAAGGAAATGTTTTTTCGTTTAAAATGAAAATTTTTTAGTTTAAAACGAATAGATTGCTTATATAAAAAGGAAAAACTTTGGTTTTAAATGAAATAACTATTCATTTATAAAGGAAAACTTTTCGTATAATAGGAAATCTAGTAAAATTAATTTATTTTGGTTCTTTTTGATTTAAAAAGTCTGAGCCTGTTATATTGAAAGGACAGCCTTTTGCGCAAAATTCATAAGTAAATTCTTTTAATATAACCCCCAAATCCTTTTAAAATCAAAAGAATTTTTTCTGAGTGAGACATCTATTATATTATTCTCTTTATTCTAGTATTCTAAGTCACAATAATGCAGGATGCTTCATAAAAGTATTTAGAGTATTAACATTGGAATAATTCAATTAGGGTACATTTCGATGTGCAAAATATAAAATAGTTCAATAATAAATGTAAGAAGCTTTGTTCAATATACATCAAAAACGTACAGAAAGAATGCTGGTAGAGCAAAATGGGTTGGAAACACACCCATAATATTAAAAGTCCGCCTGTCCTCACAATAACTCGAGAACGCATTCACTTAGAAAGCTGAAATTTTGTACAAGGCCCTTTTTATAAAAAAAAAAAGGAAATTTAATTCGAAAATCGGACAATGTTGGATGCCTTTCGCTCCTTTATCGCTATATGCATGGTCAATGTTCTGATGAAATATCTAGTCTAATCCCTTGTAGAATGATTCCTGCACGCAATACTCGCGCTGCAAACCGCGCACATCCTTTAACCCTTCAAATTACTTTCGGCCGTACAGTAAAATTCCGAGATGCTTTTTTATCCCGAACAGTGCGAATGTGGAACAGCTTACCATCTTCTGTTTTTCCTCCGGCATACAATCTGCGGAAGTTTAAGGGCGACACACATCGGCACCTCCGCCACTCTCCTCACATCCCCTAATCCTTTCCCTATCTTCCTGCCATGCTGTGCTTTGCATCATAGGGTATCCCCTGAGCTTGGCTTAATAATATATATAAAAAAAAAAAAAAAAAAAAAAAATCGGGTAACTCCTACGTGGGGTTGCCATACAAAAATTCGTTTTTCACTATATATTTGGACTACCTGAGAATGCGTCAACGTATATAGAGCTAAAATTTTGCGCACAGTGTTTTCATAAAAATAGTAAATAAGAGTTCAAAATGAGCTAAATTGAGCATTTCCTTCTTGGTGTTGTAACATAAAAATTTAGGATTTTTACGTAGGTATACTGTAAAAGACGTTTTTATTGTAGTGAAAAATTCCTGATAATATGAAATTCTATAAAATTTGTTATAAACATCTTTAATGTCCGATGATCCGTTCTAGAAATATAAGCAAAAAATCACTTCGAAATCAGACTTGCACAGACGATTGACCGTGTAAAATTACATACATCTAGGGTATCATAAGAATTGTTCTTAGACCAATTCTAGCTTTTTTACTTAAATTGGCAACATTCGTTTAATAAGAAAATGTCCTTGATATAGCAGCAGTTATAGTAGCGAAAGTGACGATTTTGCTTTGATGCTTCGAAGAAAAGTAAATCGGCCTCGCATTAATTATAATTTATCCGATTCTTTGAATTCAAAGAAAAGTTTTGTATGAGCCGTCGTAAGGCAGAGGATATAATTTTAATTATTGGACCACAAATTTCTCACCGAACTGGAAAAAGCCTTTCACTAACTCCTAACCAGCAGTCTCTTACAGTCTTACATTACTTAGCTGGGAAATGGGGGGTCAGTATCATAAAATTGCAGCCATGTACGGCATGCAAATGCATACACCTCGTCTGTACACCAATTTTGAATTTACTGTACTAGAGCATTGTATGTTGGCATAGGGAACACAATAGTGTATTTCAAAAGTTTTTCAATATTGCTATCTATAAGTACGATAATTATTCTTCTAACAAGGCATGCCATGTGTGTATGAAAGTATTGACGGGATTTAAAGAAACATAGATTCATCCTTAGAATATAGAGAGAACAGAAAGTGTTGATACCTATAAAATTCGTGTACAATAGCGTGGATTCTGAAGATACATTTCTGCAATTTCCGCAACTTCAAGCACCTCTATTGAAGTTGGGGAAATTGGAGAAATTTATGTTCAGCTGCTTACATTTGCAACAGCGAAGAAACTCCAGAAGTGCTTGGCGTAGTGACAGCGACTAAGAGCACTTTCGGTGAGAACAAGCGCAATATTTTCAACCACATATCTTGTTGCCCCCCTCTCTATGTTGATTATATTACACGCCTGTACTGAGCTCTCATACAGCGGCAAAATATTCTAACCCAACCAGAATTTGACTACACCAAGTTTGCCTTATCACACTTTCTGTACTCTCTATATTCTAAGGATTCACCTAACGAGTTTGAATCTGTATACGTCGGTAGGTAAGGGAAACACAGCATGCTGGTGTGCGATTCCAACTAATCCTTCTGCAAACGCAAGAGTTTTTCGAAATTCGAAAATGGGTTCCAACTTTTATTCGACACTACTTGGGGATATAGCAAATCCATTAAAAGAATGGTTAATTGCACCAATTTTAAGGATATTAATCCAGAAAGTGTTCGGCAGGTATGATCGAACATTTAAGTTAATGCGGAGTATAATAGAAAAAGCTTTGGAATTTTAAAGGAAAAACCTCCACGCCTAAAATATTTCCGTTTTGAACCACGACAAGATATAAATGTAAATATTGCATTGTTTCGCTCGATAGTTGTTGTTTCCCGCAGTTATGGAAAAATTGTCATACCTATCCACAAAAAAGGTAGTAAAAATGAAATTTCTAACTATAGGCCTATTGCAAAATTATCTTGCATGTCCAAATTATCGAATCTATCATTTATTCTCAGATATAAATTTTCTGCAAGAATTTGCTCTCTTCAAGCCAACGTGGGTTTATTTCGGGTAGATCTACAACCGCTAACTTGTTGGAATTTGTCTCGGATACTATTGGCGAGTTTGTAATAGGCTACCAGACCGATTGTATTTATACAGACCTCAGTAAAGCCTTCGATAAGTTATCTCACTCCGTGATACTCCTTAAAATGGAAAAGTAATCTTATTTAGATAACAGAACATACCAAATCTATTTCCGCCATTCAATCTCTGGAGTCGTGAAGGCTTCGTCTGGTGTACCCCAAGGTAGTCACTTGGGCTCGTTGTTCCTTATTCTATCTATTGACGACATTGTCTCTGTTGTGAAGCACTGCAAAGTCTTCATATATGCTGACGAGATTATGCTTTTGGCTCAGATTAAATCGGTTAACGACTGTGAATAGGTACAGGGCGACCTTCACAAATTTTATGATTGGTGCAAAAATAATATTTTGGTACTCAATATATGTAGACAAATGTGATTTTATGACTTTTCACAGGGATCAGAAACCAATCACTTATGGTTATGAGTTCTCGGATTCGTCGATTCGTCTTGTGGGCTTTGTCTGTGACTTGGGCGTAAAATGTGATCACAGATTGATTTTGTCTCCCATATAAACTATATGGTATCAAAGAGTAGTTCTATGCCGGGTTTTATAAATCGTTGGTCCCGAGAGTTTTCGAATCCTACTATAACATGGCGTTTGTACACTTGCTTTGTTAGACCACTTCCTGAATACGCTAGCTAAGTCTGGTCTCCATTCGACGGTACACACATCGCCTGTATCGAGTCTGTTCAGTGGAACTTCCTACGATTTGCTCTCAAGTATCTGCCTTGGAATTATTCATTAATTCTTCCACCCTATGAGGATAGCTTGAAAGCTTTTAAAAATGAATTCGTTTCAGAAATGTCGAATGGTTGCCGATGTAACTTTTGTGCATCAACTTTTAGCCGCGAATATTGATTCTCCGTTGTTACTGGACAAAATCTCTTTCGTGATAGTAGACATAATTTGAGAAGGTTACCTCTGTTGCATGTTAACTCCTCGAGGTCTAACTTCAGCATGTACGAACCTATTAATCGCAGGTGCATTACTGTTATTAATACGGGTGAGCATTTTGTTATTGACGTTACTAAGCATGTTTTAGAAAAACGTCTATATGTATAATAAATACTTATTTAAGTTTTTTTTCTATGTAATTTTCTTTTAATTTGTTGTGTTTTGTTCTGTCACATTGCATGTACTCTCATCAGGTGTTTGGTTTATGTTTAGTTTATCATATTAATACTAACACCCCCCCCCTAAATTTGAAGAACAAAATATTTAATTATTGATTTATTTGAAAAAATATATTTATTATTTTCTATTTTTTTATTTATATTATTCAACTTCAAAAAAATTTTTATTCCAAAACTTAAAAAACCAAAATTTATTTCAATGAATATTATTGTGTGCATGTGATGTATGTGTATAGGTTTTTCTCAGAATTTGAGTTTGGGACCCTAACTTTGTGTGATCCCTCGAGAACCGCTTTCTAAGCCACAAAACAGATTCCCTCACTACCACATCAGAGCCCTAACTTAGTCCTAACTCCTAACATTATAAAATATTTGCAGCGTTCTTATGTAAAACTACTGACATGTATAATGACTAATGTCCATGGAAATACACTGCAGAAAGTGGGCTCACTTCTATATGGCGTTCTCTTTAGGTTTATATCAAAAACTGTAACTTAATTGAACGCGCACTCAATTAATTTCGGTAATCACATACGGAGCTACGCGTATCAAAATTATTGCGCTGGTACGTCTCAGCACAAGAGGAGGAAAATTCTTCCTTCCCTAAAAACTTCTCGTGTGCGTTGGCCCTAAATAAGCCGTCCGAACAGAAATTTCACAATTTCAAAATTTCCGGTAGTATTTCTTGCTATTGATGACATTGACACGTCTAGGAACAAAAGTGTAGCAAAATGCGCGTGCAGCATACTCATAAACTTTCGGTCTGTTAGCGTACTAGCTTCAAATCGTTTTGTAAGTTTTACTCGAAGGCGTTCGCGTACTCGAAAACTGAGAGAGAAATTGTTGACGTCACTTTTCCCCTCCGTCCAATTTATTACTTGATTTGACTAGAGAAAAATCGTCAAGTTAAAACTTCAAAAGTATCAGATTTGACAGCTCCCACTAGTTTTTAGTTATTTTTGAGCTATTAGCTATTTTTCAAGTTTTTAGTTTACTTTAAAAGAAATGGAAAAACCTGCTATTCCTCCTCCAGTGGAAGTAAAATGTTCTACACAAACATTTGACGTATTCAAATTAAATTTATTTATTGTACTATAGAAAGTAATTCTCCGGCATGCATATTTATTTCAAATAGGAGCACAATATCTCAATAATTTAAATTATAAATCAGGTAATCCACTTTAATTATTTGACGTTACACAAGTTTTTACTCGGAGCCTTTCGCGTGCTTTGCGAGTGTCACTCTCACAGTTTCTCTCCCTATCATATAATTTGACGTTTTTCATGTTTTTATTTGAAAAAAAATATACGAACAGACCTATAGCACAGTATATTCATACAGTAGCCCAGCTCTGTCAAAACTGTCAAGCAAGTAGGATGCTTCCATAAAGAGACTATACTTTCTCTTTCAACAGCTTTAACTAACACAATAGTCAAATTCTAATGCAAAGGTTCCTATGTAAATCTAAAGTGGAAGAAACAGAACTTACAGCATGCAAAAACTTGTACTAGAGGAAGGGGGACAAAATGACAATCAAAACTATTTCTGCAAGAAAAAAAGAAGCTAAAAACAATTTGTTCCACTTCCCATGCAATTCGGCTTGGTAGCAAATTGTCACAAACATTATTACCTTAGAATACATAGCAAACAGAAATGGTTGAATCGTGTATAATTCAATTGTCAAACGTGCTTTTGCTTTGTGAGTAGATTTAGTCAATTTAAAATTCTTTTGTGAATTTCAACAAAAGTACGGAATCAATTCTATTTATCCTTGAAGTTTATTTAGTGCAAAGTTTTATAGTACCACTAGTGCCTATTAAAATCTTCACATCAAGTAGAAAAACAGAAATGAAGTGCTCGTTCAGTGCTTGCAAATATAAATTGGATTATAAACTAGGGAATCCTGTTTGAGGCAACTGCACTATCTAAATTATCTTTTTTGTTAATAGATGCAAAGATTTATATAAATTAATTATGTGAATTGTTTCAAAATAAAGTAGAAAAAGAACATTTTTTAACACAGATGCTCCACTCAAACCTTTGGATTACAGTGTAGCAAAACTATTGTGATAACACGTCTCTGCACGAAGTCAGCAAATTCCTTCCTTCCCTAGAAGTGAAGTGTGTTGGTTGGCCCATGAGCATTTCGCATAATTTGGGAAGTGTTCAGATGAAAGCCAACATTTTTCCCCATAATCGAGACTTGATTCGAACACACTATTGCTCGTTTCGAATATCGAAAATCTTCACAATTTTCGCCACCGCTGTTGCTGTTGGCTGGCATTGGCAGGCTTCTCTTTCTTCTTCATTAGTAGTTCGTTCAGTATAATTTTGTATTTTTGTATTTGCCGTAGTTATATATAGAATAAATAAAAAAAGACTCTAATATGAATATTCCAAGTGAGTACATCTCAAAAAGGGGAGATGTGGCTGATCAGGTAATTGTAATTTCCAATTTTTCGATTTTGGCAGATTCATGTCATCATCTATCTATAGTAAAATCATATTAGTATTTTAATAACAGGTTCCAGAGCAAAATAAAAATCTCCTTTCAATTGGTTATGAAAGATTATTAACTATATAGGATTCTGTGACGTGTATCAAGATGATGCGGAAAACTCAGAATTTGGGTTAGTCTAGGGGCTGGGTCTTTTCATTAGTAGTACTTTTTAAATTTATTACAAATGCTAAAGTATTGGGATTTATTGAAAGAATTTCGCCGACACATCAATCTTTATATTGCTTTTGTAAATAAACAACGTTATAATTACACATATATTGATTTCCGGAACTTAACGGAAAAAGCGTATGAAAAATGAGTATGGGTAATTGCTATATTCCCCAATATTGCTAATAATTTGAACAGCTCACAAAATTTCAGGACGTTAGGAACTAACAAGTGTACAGAAAAGCGGAAAACGGGCTCCACTCTAATGGACTTTATTTGGTACAACACCAATGATGATCTAGGAAAGTTTTCTGACGTCCCTTTTGCTGATCTCAAAACATAACTTGTTTCACTCTAGTCTGTAGAAAGATTTTATTCAATTTCTTTTTGATCTATTTTGTGCGGAACTTTCTTGTTCTTTTCTCTACGAAAAACGTACACTTTGTTTTTAAGGTAATTCGAAAAGACGAAAATTTCCTTCGTACCGTAGAGCGTGCGCGTCTATGTCTAATAGCAACTTTCTTCGAAGACTACTTACGAATGTGGTTTCAATGGAACGAACAACGTGAATATATGGACATGAGCTGGCGATGTAGCTGGTTTCTAGCTACACTTTTTGTTCTTATAAATTTCTTTGGACAAATCGGTGGTTGTGTGATGATTATAGATAGATTTAAGATCGGAATTGCCGTTGGTTTATTCTTATTTATTGTGGCACTGCAGGTAAGGCGATAAAATGAATTCATTTCGTTACCAATAACTATCACAATTTTTTTTTTATTTTCTATTTGTGCAGACAATAGCCTACTCAATTTTATGGGACTTACCATTCTTATTGCGCAATTTAGCATTAATTGGTGCATTGGTTTTAGCTGAATCAAGAATAGAAGTACGCAGTTTTTATGCCGGTGTTCCTTCACTAGGCGAAAACAAAGTTATGCAGCTTGCTGGACTAATTCTTACTCAATTTTGTTGTGGTTGATTTTCTTTATTTTCAGATTATCAAGGCATTGTCGGCTCAATTCTAATGGCTCTTGTTGTTATCGGTGATAAAACAAAACTGTCAGCACTGATTTTAGTTGCACTTCTTTCTATATGGATGTGGAACCTTAACTATAATGCATGGTGGGCAATTCAATGGTACAAACCACTTAGGGACTGCTTCAAATATGACTTTTTCCAGGTTAGTATTTAATAATATGTTTTCCATGTGGAGCAACAACATTTCCATCAAACATTAGGATTGTATTTAAATTAGTTTTGCAGAATTTGTATGATGTTGTCATTTGATCGTCTCATTAAGGTGATTTCAGTACATACACAAATCAGGCTTTGCAAAAA
This sequence comes from Dioctria linearis, assembly GCA_963930735.1. NCBI lineage: Eukaryota > Metazoa > Arthropoda > Insecta > Diptera > Asilidae > Dioctria > Dioctria linearis. The sequence continues at coordinate 129,243,129 of OZ005741.1, forward strand.
TTTGTTGCAACGCTTGCTTAACTTGATAAAATTTTGCCTTCCTTATAATAATTCCTACTAATTAATTAATTAAAAAAAATATTTGGTTGAAAATTATTAGATTGTTACGACGAGTTACAAGAGACATCGCTTCACTGCTTCATGAGCTTCCCTAAAGTTCGGATTTGTTGAATTTCGCATGCTTACTTTTGTGTTTATTAAATATAACCAAACAAACATTATTTTACAAAACTTGTGCACTTACGATCATTACTGTAAATGGGATGAGTGCAAAACGTTGCAGGGCGAGGTGAGGTTCGCCGAAATTACAATTTGTAAATTAAGTATAGTAATTAATTAGAAAAATATGTAATAGCATGACGAAACAATAATTTTTTACTGTTAAAAGCTGAGAAAAATCATTTACTCTGCTGTCTGTTTGCTGTAAGAAGTTGCTCTCTTCAATCTGTTTCGCTGATATATTGTATAACACTTATTAGATAATTAGGCAACATTGACTGCATTGACTGGTTTATGATTTTTACTAATACCGGCCCTGTGAACTGAATACTATCTTTTATCATGTTGACATTTAGAAACCAGAGATCATAGGATTTCTTTAATTTGCTTAAAATCGTTCGTAGTCCATCGATGTCTATACAGTTAAACTTGAATTCGGTAGTAGCCTCAACTCCTGTATACACATATGGTACAATTGGCATACTCTTTTCTATACTTGTAATACTCTTCACAAAATAGGCATTTAATTTTTCACAGATGTCCGGGATATGCTTAATATTAGTACCTTCATACTCAATTTCTTTAATGTCATTTCCGGTTCTTGATTTTATTAACGTCTTCAGAATATTCCACATGCCTTTTTGGTCACCTCGTTTTGACATTACTTTTTGTTTAAAATAAGCATTCTTCGTTTCGTTTCTACAGTTCTTTTCTTATACAAATTTCGGGCTATTATATAATTCGTCCAATCTACTTCGTGTCTCGTTATTTTAGCTTTTTCATATTTATATATTTTTGACTGCCTTAGCTGTTGTAGTTCTCGATTATACCATTCGTTTTTGTTGCAACTTTTTACCGTCCTTTCTAATATCATTGGTGCTATGCCACTAATAAGAGACTCCTTTAGTAGTTCTGTGCATTCATTCACATTATCAGTACTCATAACACTATTGGTGCTTATACTTCTACTAACTGCGTTTATAAATAACTCACCATTGTATCTAAGGTATTTGATATCTTTAGTATTACTGTTTACTACATTATGCAGTCTGATTTCAATTTTAATCGACTCTTGATCGCTAATATTTGTATCCATGTCGAAGGTTATATAAAAATTTCTCTTAATGTTAGTAAAAATCAGATCAATAATAGTGGACGTATCCTTAGTTATCCTAGTGGACTTTGTTACAATTTGCTTTAAGTTGTTGTCGCTGCAGTTTCCGTACAGCTTGGTTTTCAGTTAGGACATTGATGTTAAAGTCTCCAGTTAATACTATATCACTCTCCTGTGGCAAATTATCTTCAGCCCATCTTTCAACAAAAATCATGAAATCACTAGCTGAAAAACTTGGTGATCTGTATAGGACACCTATGACATTACTTTCATTGTTGCTGTTCAATTTCACCAATAGAATCCATGTGCAGAAATCCACACTAATATTAGACAAAACAGAGACTTATATGCTTTGATTGGTATAGGCAGCTAAATCACCAGTATGTCTAGAATTCGAATAACACATTATAAAATTGTACCCAGTTATTTGTAACTCACAGTCATTTATTTCTTCCGTGATATGCGTTTCCGAGAGAAGTACACAATCATATTTGTATATATTACACAGGTGCCTCACTTCATTTATGTTACTCAACAATCCTTGAACATTTAGGTACAGTATGTTTAGGCTATAGAAGGGTATTGGTTGCTTATAGTTAATAAATCTCCGCTCGGAATTTAGGTGACGCTTATATATTTCGCATGATCGATCCCAGGCGACATGGCCGCAATTTAGTTTAAGCCCGTAAACTTCATTTGCATTTGTACAATTTCCGCATTTCATCTCCGTTGCGGTACATTCCCTCGACTCATGTTCATCTCCACACTTTCCGCACACTACTTTATTAGTGCAATCGCTCGCCATATGGTTGTACCCCAAACACTTGAAGCATCTCTTCACATTAATGCTTTCGAATATTCTACATTGCTTCCATCCAACTTGTATTCTCCCCACATTTATGATGCTCCTGAAACTGTCAGCGTCCAATTCAACAATGGCATTAAATCTACCCTCAACTTTGGATTCATAAATCTTCACAACTTTAATATCGGAATTTACGAGTAATGTATTTTGTGATTTCAATTTCATAGATAATTCATCATTTGTGAACTGATGTGTTAGACCACATACAATAATTTTAGGTTTTCGTAATCTTGGTGTCATGATAATATATTTATCGCCCAAGTTTCTTTCACTCTCTGCTTTTAGCTTAATTACACTATGTTCGTCGACACATTTTATAGCCAACACACCATTATTTTTATTATGTATTTTGCTAATTTGGATACCATCGGGGCTAAATTTTTGAACTAGGTCTTTTTGTGTACCTTTGCATTCTTGCTTTAGATTTTTTGGTTTAATTAACACCACTGCGCTCGCTTTTAGGATGTCGGCATATGTGCGATCCCCGGTGTCACTTTGTTCAGGTTTTTTGATACTTTTTGCCATGTTGTCGATCACTTGAATATGTTTATTCTGCTTCTCCTTTAATTCCGTTAGCATTGATAAGACTGCATTTAGCTGCTCGTTTAGCATCTTCATATTATTTGATTTGCATGCTACACACATAAAAGCAATATTTGGCTTTGTACTCACAATTTGCTGTTCATACTCCGTTAGCTTGGTGCATTTTGCACAGTATACTTTACTGCATAATCTCCCACAAATCCATAGGGCTTCCTTACAGAGAGTTTTTTTTGCAGTTACTGCAATTCATATTAGTAGGCGCACATCATTAACTTTTACTTTACTTTACGTATTCAATGTGCATCTATTTTTTTTATAAATTTACGCACTTTCGGCACTTCTCAATTTAATATTTTTCTAGTAATTACTAACTTTCAACAGATATTAAAGGAAAACGTGCGAGCTGTCAGATCTTCTTCTTCTTACATATACACTCTCTTGAGAAACGGCGCATGGTTGCTGATGTAACTTTTCTGCACCAACTCGTAAACGCGAATGTTGATTCCCCATTGCTACTTGATAAAATCTCTTTCCGTGATAGTAGGCATAATTTGAGAAGGCTACGTCTGTTGCAATGCAACTCCGCAACGTTTAACTTTTGCATCCACGAACCCATTAAACGCATGTGCATTACTGTATTAAGGCTGAGCATTTTGACGTTGGTGTTTCTAAGCATGTTCTAAAATATTGTCTATATAATACTTAGGGCCGTATTCACCAAGCCATTTAATTGATATTTAATTTAATTTCTATTTTAGTACACCCGTTAGAGAGGGTTAGGGCTCACTTAAATTAAAATTAAAGTTATATATGCGTTATTATAACATAAAATAACCCAAATTTAATTTTAATTTAATTTTAAGTGTGCCCTAATCCTCTCTTACAGGAGTACTAAAACAGAAATTAAATTAAATTTCAATTAAATGGCTTGGTGAATACGGCCCTTAGTTTTCTGTTTCTACGTTGCATTGCATATAATTTCATCCGGTATTTCGTTTATGTTTAGTTTAATATACTAATACTAACACCGACTAAGTGATAAAAAACATGTATTGTTGACCGTTTATTTATTAAACGTGTCACTACAGCGAGCTTGTCTTAAGCTGTTTCTGAGTTCTGATAGTCATACTCTGAAGGAAACAAAGAAGAATAATATAAAATATCAATAACAAAGTGTTAGAACTAGACTTTTGAAATATTTTTTATAACTCTTTCGGTCCCTGAAATTTTTTTTTAAATTATTAAATATAAAGGTATTTAAAATTCAAAATTAACTCTACTTTTTCTTTATTTATGTTTTAGGGTGACTCAGTTGAAAAGAGTAAAAATTTAAAACTTTCTAAAGGTGGTGAATTAAGCAAAACGATTGATTCATACTTTATCAATTTCCTTATTGTTTAGTTACCAAAAGTGGAAAAGAAACTAAAAAGTATGCTCAAAGATCTCATTTTGATAAGTTCCATTGGCTTGTATTATCACCCAAAGATAAGGGTCTCTATTGCAAATATTGTGTTGTGTTTGCAATAAAGCCAGTTGGAGGTGTTGAAACGAATCTCAAAAAGCTCGTCAAAGAACCTTTAAAATTGTTCGATAATCTTCTTGGAGAAAAAGGATCTCTTCCCACTCATGAACGTAATCAATATCACCAAAAAGCTGTTGAAATTGGCGAGGCATTTCTTAAAACATACCATAAACCTGAGCTTGTAGTTATAAATCGGCTTAATAAACAGCGAATGAAACAAGTTAACGAAAACAGAGATCGTTTGAGACCAATTATTAGCACAATTCTTTTATGTGGTCACCAAAATTTTGCTTTGCGAGGACACAGAGATGATGGAAATACATATTTAAAAGATGAGCCACGAAAAAGTTTGGTAGCACATCAAGAAGGAAATTTTAGAGCATTATTATGATTCCGTGTAGAAGCAGGAGATGTCAATTTAAGCAATCATTTAAATACAACAAATTCTAATGCAACTTATATTAGTAAAACAACCCAAAATGAATTAATTGACACAATCAAATTTATTATTCAAGATAAAATTTTGAGTAGAGCAAGAGAAGCAAAGTTTTTTTCAATAATATTTGACGAGACAACTGACATCTCGCATACAGAGCAGCTAAGTCTTTCTCTTAGATATTTTTATGATGGTAAAATCACAGAAGATTTTGTAACATTCGTTGACGCTTATGAGAAAATTCGTGATGAGGATATTGGTGCTAGTGAGAGCGTAAGTTGACAGGAGTTGCATTAGCTCATATAGTACAGGACCTTTGTCATCAATTTGATTTAGATTTAAATAATTGCGTTGGAATTGGCACAGATAGTTGTTCGGTAATGGCGTCTAGTGCTGTTGGTGCTGCTCATGAACTTTCAAAGAAAGCTATTCACGCTAAGCGATGTCCTTGCAGCAACCACATCTTAAATAATTCATTGGCAAAATCCTCAACTGTAATCTATTGTCGTAATGCAACTGCAATCATGAAAAAAGTTCCAGCTTTTGCAAATGCCTCAGCTAAACGACACAAAGTCTTCAAAGAAGAGCCGGGAAATAATGTGCAAGGAATATGTGAAACTCGTTGGGTAGAAAGGCATGAGGGGCATTTGCAATTTCAGGGCAGCAACTTAATAAAAATTTGCAATGCTCTTGAAATAATTTCGCAATGGGAAGATAGTAAAAGTGCAAGTGAAGCACACTGCTTTCGAAAAGCTCTTCAATGTTCGGAGTTTATCATAACTTCTGTATGTTTAAGCGATGTTTTAGGTAAGCTACTGAGACCCTTGCTATATTTTCTTAATTTAATTATATTATTTTTTGCTGTACTTAAACCCAATATTTATCTATATATGTTATAAAACTAGAATATTATATTTCTATGTATTCACATAAATATATAAAAATAAATAATATACGTATTAATAAATTTTATTTTATTTTTGTATTTGATAGATACAACTGTTTCACTAAGTCGTTTCCTTCAAACTTCATCAATCGATTTGAAAACAGCAACGGATACAATAAAAGACACCAGATCTGGAGTTGATTCTGTTTTCCAAAATTTTTTGTCAGAATCAAAAGAGATTGCTAACGAGTTAGATGTGCAATTAAGAGCCCCGCGATTTGTTTCTAATCAACAAAATCGTCCAAACAATCTTCCAAATCAATCAGTAGAGGAATATTTCCGCAGAGCTATTTACATTTCTCTATTAGATTCAATAATCAGAGATCTAAAAGACCGACTCTCTCCGGAGGTAATGTCAATATTTAAATTGGGAGTTTTTTTGCCAAAGTCTTCCCACACAGAAATTGACTTAGTAACTGTACTAGAAGTTTGTGATAGCTACAAACAGCTTTTAAATTATCAGCAGGTTTCAACAGTAATTAACGAATTTAAATTGTGGATAACACAATGGAAGCGTGAAAAAAGCGAAGGCACTACTATTCCAGAATCGTTGCCTCAGATTATAGGACTGTGTGATCTAAGAAAATATCCGAACATACAATTATTTTTGCGAATATTAGCTACACTTCCAGTTAGTGCAGCCACAGCAGAACGCTCTTTCTCAACTCTCCGTCGTCTGAAGACATGGCTTCGATCAACTATAGCTGAGGAACGTCTAAATGGTCTTGCTCTACTCTGTGTACATCGAGATTTGAAGATTGATATCGATGAAATCATTAATAAATATGCACAATTAAAGCAGAGAAGACTTGAATTCATAATTTAATGTTCTCTTTAATTAAAAATAAAATAAATAAAAAAACTATTTCACGCATAATTCACAAATTCTTTTTATTTATTATACTCCGCTATTTACTGTTTAATAAATTCACAAACAAACACAATCAACTATATTTTAATTATCGCTTGCACTCTCGTTCAAATTATCACTTATACTTTTACGTGTATTCACAAGCGCCGTATTTATACTCTGCAAATTGTCCTAGAGCCTCGAATATTCCATTCCAGAAACTTCGATTCCCTGAACCTAAAGTTGGTTATGTCCGTACTTTATAAATGTTGCCTTTCTTTTACCGAAAGTTGTTTATGCCCGTTTTTAATTAGTTTTTCAATCAAAGTATCCATTTCCAATAGATGTCTTCTTTTCTATTGCACTATGGCACGTAACGCAACCATATTATTTAAATGTTATATAAATACATATCTGTTATATAAATGTTGAAATACATACTTGTTTTTGGTAAACTAAACACCTTACAATTGTATTTTTATTTTGCAGTAAGATGACCATTACCCCCCCTAATTTTAACGCTAGATCCGCGCCTGGTGATTGATGCATTGAATAATATGTCTTTTGCGTTGCTCTGCTCATCAACAGAAGAAATTTCCACTTCCAGTTATCCCTACATACTGGCAATGTAATGCGAGCACCTTTTGAATTATAATCACAATATTTATGGAATGTGGTATATTGCCTGCTTCTAAGAAGATTTATTTTCATAAGCATTTTATCTCGACGTTCATCCATTCGTTTTTTATTCTGTTTCGATCAATTTTAACCTAAGTTCATTCTAAACTCGTCTAAGCTTTCAAATAGAAATTTATAAGCACATTCAGAGGTCAAAAATGTCGCTGAATTTTTATTTAATTCCTTTGCTGCAGTCTCTAGTGGTAATAGACATCTAACAATTCTTTTAAAGTTGATTGCCCTTAAATGGTTAAAAATTAAATGTTGCGTCGTTGACTGCTGGCTTACTCGTTGGTTACGTCAGCAAGTCGAGCCATCGTCGATTTTATATAGATAATCACGTCATATATGGATAACGCCATACGGGTAACAGAAAACACCGGAATCTGGAGACATCTATTTACTCCATAATCAATGTATATACTACCTTTTTGGGCGATTAACTCAATATTTTATTTATAAATATATTTAATTTTTAACCACACTGTTATCATGTAATTTCAGTGCTTAGTAGGTTTTGTTATACCATAGATCTATTGGGTATACTAAGTTTGGCCTTCCGTTTGTAACGCATAGAAATAATTATGGTGGAGCAAAATGGAATGAACACCCATGTATAATATGAAGAGTTATTTTGATTTTTGCATGTCCGTCTGTCCGTCTGTCTATCTGCCTGTGCGTCCGCACGATAACTCGAGAACGCATGCACTTAGAGAACTGAAATTTTGCACATGAGCTTTTTTTTAAAAAAAAAAAGTAAATTCAAGTTCGAAAATGGGACAAATCGGGTAACTTCTTGAAGGAGTTGCCATACAAAACTTTCGTTTTTCACTACATATTTGGACATTGCTTTAGAGAGCATCAGCGTAGAGAGCTGAAATTTTCTACGCGACGTTTTCATAAAAATAGTAAAAATAAGTTCATAAATGAGCTAAATTGGGCCATATAAAAATTTTGATCTTTTACGTAGGTATTCTGTGAAAACAATCAGTCCTAGACATTTTTTGTGTACTCAAAAGTTCTTCAGAATATGAAATGCTATGAAACTAGTTATAATAACTTTTACTGTCCGACGAACCGTTCTAGAAAGATATGCGAAAAACCACTTAGAAAATCAAACTTACACAGATGGGTGACCATACGAAATTACATAACCCAGTTTAGACAGGTCAGTCTCAGTATGCTGCCTCTGCCGCACGAAATCTGTAGGTTGGGTGATGCTTCATTCCTGCCCCCAACCATTATATTACCGAGAAGTTTCGTAGAGCAGAGGCAGCTTATTGACCCGTCTAAACCGGGTCATAAGGGCATTAATCTAGGGTATCATAATAATTACTCTTGGACCAATTCTAGCTTTCTTACTTGTTTTATTTAAAATTTGGATAAAAAAACATCCAAGACAACTTATTTGTTTATTCAAAGAAACTTTAATAAATAAATAATAATAATAAATAAAACTGCCACTTGAGAAAGTAATTGTATAATCTGTTGAAAATAGCTGAACAGTTAGAAAGAAAACAGTATTTTCCTGAAAAAAAAATGTCAAAAATATCCCGATTATCGGATAATTAAGGAAAAATATCCGGATTACCGAATAGTAAAATGGGTCGGTTAATCCGGATAATTTGATATCCGGATATCCGGATTGCAAACCCTAGTTGGAACCATACTGCTAAAATTCTTCAGATGGTATTAAGTATTATCAATGACTTGTCTGGTAATGTTCTCGTCATGAAGAAGCTTGCAGCTTCCCATGTAATGCTTACAACGAGCTGAATCGTCGTACTTCCGCTTCTTCTTGGACTCCATTTCAAGAAGTTGCGTTCAGATGAAATAGAAGAATATTTGAAAACTTTTAGTTTTAACGATCCTAAATTCTAAATACATTATATTTCTTAAATTTTATTTTGCTTATTTAGCCACAGTTGGTTTCAGCTGGCACTAACTAGTAACAATGAAAGTGCACAAAAAATTTTTCAACTTTTCTAATTTTATTTACTTTTAAACTTGTCTCTTGTACTTACATATATTTTAATTTAGAATCGTAAAAATATATGTATGACCAATTCTAAAAATTATGAGTCAGAGTTCTGTATGGGACAAGATAAAAAATAAATTAAACCCCAGATTTTATTTGCACTCGTCTTGTGATGGAGCTGGTCAGGAATACTGTGAATCTTCTCCCTAGGGATTTTTCCCATTTTCTTCATGACCTCAAACCGGCTACCAGTCGAAATGGTGCTACCACAAGACTTAGAGTAGCTCAAGCTGGAGAGGCCCCCAAGTAACAATTTAAATGCTATTTAGTTTTATTCAGGTTTTATAACTGTTTTATTAAGGTTTTGAAGTTGCTAAATAGTTTTATTTTGATTGTAAGTTGGTCTTCAAGAACAATTGATTTTATTGTGATGTTTTAAAAACATCCTGGAGAGTAGTAATAAAATTATTTAGCATTTAAGTCCATTTGTACTTATAGAAGTTTTATGGCTGTCGTCAATTCAACTAGGATAAAACCATTAAGCACCCAAATAGGAATTAAATACTACTTGATTTTATTAAGGTTTTATAGCATACGCCAAGACTATTGTATTAAGTTTTGATAAAACTTAAAAGTAAGATTCATGAAGGTTATATTAGGAAGCACGGACGGCTACTTTAAGTTAAATTTAAGGGACAATTTGGTCTAGAGAGCTATTGGGCTATGTAGGAATCTATCATAAAACTATTATATACATTTCAAAATTCTTTCACAAAATCATTTTAAGATTAAGAGACTTAGTCAAATGCCGTATAAACCTATTACGTCTTTCCAAGTGTTTGCGTCATGTGACATGTAAGAAAATTGTATTCCATTCTAGGTCTGATATAAAATTTTAGCGCTAGATTTGACGGGGCGAAATATTTCTTACACCTTTTAAGAAATCTAAGATATTTCTATGCTTCTTTGGCAACAGAAAAGATATTATCTGTCCAGCTTAACTTACTGGAAATATTAATCCATTAAAAAAAACGGAATTGGTTAAGTGATGATCTTGCCTTAAAGAGATGAGATAGCTTTGGGATGATAGATTATAAATTTGATTATAAATGGTTAGACGTCAAGAAGAAATCGACAAGTCGAAATAAGTTTCATCGCGGATACATATAAAACTAAATAGATTTATGCAAGACCAAGTAATTTTGTTTGAGATAGACCTAGAACGGTTTTAACTGAGATCAAATAGATTTGAAAAAGAGCGAACAGTTTTATTAGCAACTAAATTAAAGTCAAACAAATTTATTTTGTCTTTATAAATTAAAAATTTAAAAATTCTCCGAAATGTATGAATTCAAATTAGTAAAAAATGCTTCGTACGAACAATGCATATAGGTACAATATGCCTTGTAAATAGTATAAAAGCATGATAAAGGTCAGAAGCAAGATTTATGTTCGATTGCAAATACATATACAAACATACAAGTGTCATAAGACGCTAAGTTTTATAATGCGTTTATACAAAACTAAATCGTTTTATTTAATAGCAAATGGCATTATATCAGTCTAGGAGCACTCAGAAAGGTTTCACTTAAAACCAAATGGATTTACTATAGAATAAATTGTTTTAATCGTATCCATCCTAAGATCAAACGGTTTTATTATGGCTGTACAAGTAGCAAATAGGCTTTAATGTGAAATCACCATTTTATGCTTAAAATGCATTATTTTTAAATTAATCATTTTCAGAAATTTAAGCCGTTTCAGAACTAGGGATATCATTTTCAAACTTTTTTTTCAATTCCGAACGTACTTAAAATAATATCAAAATTAAATATAGTGTAAATGAAAAAAAATATTTTACAAGTATTTCTAAACTTTTCCTAATTTTAATTATTTCTGAGGCGCGTTATTATTTTTCGAGCTATCCTATGTGATATAATCAGTAAATTTTCAATCACCGGAAGATTTGCTACATTAGACTGTTAAAACTGCGTTTAAAATAAAATTGAATTACATTTCAACATATTAAATTATTATAAAGTGGAGCATATAAATTCATATGGTTCTATTATTATTATTATGGATTTAAAGATCACTTTTATTTTGGAGTTTCAAGTCTAAAAGGTTTGCTGAAATAGTATTACCAATGCCTCTTTATCTTATAAAAGCATTGAGGAGTAGTTATAATATGGTTTTGATAACGTTATGCGGATAGGTTGATGAGTTCAAATTACGCTTTTAGTTTTATGAAACGTTTTGTAGAGGACTGCATCGCAAAGAGTAATCCAGATAAGACCAATAAGGCTTTATATAGTTTTAAAAAAAGGCCCTCACAGCTTATTGTAGCGTGAGCCCTTTTAGTTTTATAAGAGTTTTTTTATGGTCATATTATTGTTGGCTTTATGGGGTTTAATTAGTATTCCCAAAAATAACAACGCTTTTAAATGCGGTTTGATATATTTTTATATTTATTTTTATTGTTAAATAACAAAACTTATTCTCGGCTTTATTTTAATGAAATATAAGTATACTCTTTATTTCTAAATCTTTTAAATTTTTTTTATCTATCTTTATTCAAAATCACAACGAGAGTGACAATGGAGGAAAATTTAAAAACAATTTAACAAATCTGGCCTACTCACAAAACTTCGAACACGTAACGCAGTGCTTAACGAAATAATTTTTATCGAAAATAATTTTGATTGCGAGGTAGTGCCAGAGGAATCGGAGGAGCGCATAAAACATTTTTAATACGACTACGATACGAGTCGCCACAGTACTCCCCCACCAGCGAAACCGTGACAGTTTCAGCGAAATCGAGCGGGAACTACGATGAGTCGTCCACTTCGAGAAGTTCGTTCTGCAAGTGCACCATCATCAACTCTAGTTTCGGCAAAAGTAACTGTGCGTGGCTGCTTCGTGGCGTCCTGCTGAGCAACGTGTTATTCTGGAGTTTTACTACGAGACGAGGAAGGGGTTTGTTCAGTTGAGCTAACCTCATCCAAGACCTCTTCGTAGCAAGGTTTCAAACGATCGACGGAGATGTTGATTTGTCTATCCTTAATCCGCAGCGTGAAAAATTTTTCGGTTCGCATTAGAACCTTGTAAGGACCTTCATAAGGAGGTTGCAGTGAGATACGAACTGCGACCGTACGTACGAAAACGGAATGGCAGGAATCCAAGTCTTTGAATCTGAAAAATTTTGTTAAAGAGTGGTTTGAAGCAGGAATAGGTTTGATTTGGGCCATAGAATCACGCAGAGTTGCTACAAAATCGTTTTGGGGTTTGAAAACTTTAGAATTTTGAAAGAAATTGTAAGGTAATCGAATATTCTCTCCGTAAACCATCTCTGCTGCCGTAGAACCGAATTCTTCCTTGAAAACGGAACGCAAGCCAAACAAGACGAGGTGTAGATTTCTTGACCAAGATTTATTCTGGTGACACATAATTGCTGCCTTTAAGATCCTGTGCCAACACTCAAAGCTTCCGTTTGCCTGAGGATGGTATGCACTAATATCCGTAATAGGAATAGCTTCAGGCCAACGTGAATACCGATCGATGATGGTTAGGCAATACCTAAAATTTTGTGAAGGTGGTAAAGGGCCAATAAGATCAATGTGGATTACTTCGAAACGATTTGAACACACGGGGAATTTACTAAAAGAACTCTTAACGTGTCTAGACACTTTGCTCTTCTGACAAGCGAGGCGTCCTTCTTAATGGAGGGCCAGAAATATTGAGCAGTGGTCATATTGGTTGTCGATCGAATACTAGGATGAGAAAGAGAATGTACCAAATTAAAAATCTGTTTCCGAAAAATTTCAGGAATGAAAGGCCGCAAACCTTTGGGGGAATCCTCGCAGAAAATGTCTGAACCAGAAATGAGGACCTTTTTGAATTTGAGGGAGGAATTTTGCATCAGCTGGCTATGTTCCTGATCTGTAGATTGTTTCTCAGCAATGCCTTTAAAATCGATGGCGCTGGATACCTGAATTTCGTCAACACGAGACAAAGCATCAGCGACTACATTATCCTTACCGGAAATATGCCGAATATCGGTGGAAAATTGGCCGATAAAGTCCAGGTTTCGCAATTGGCGTGGTGATGCTTTGTCTGAATTTTGTTGAAAAGCGAAAGTTAAAGGTTTGTGATCAGTGAATAACACGAAACTTCTTCCTTCAAGGAAAAATCGAGAATATTTAATGGCACTGTATGCTGCGAGAAGTTCTCGATCGTAGGCGCTGTATTTGGCCTGAGCTGGAGAGAGCTTGACTGAGAAGAAAGCCGAGGGCTGCCAACCAGCATCTACTTTCTGCTGAACCACTGCTCCCAGTGCGACGTCAGAGGCGTCTACCACAACAGCTAGAGGTGCAGAAGTTGAAGGATGTGCCAGCAGAGTGGCATGGCTCAGCTGCTGTTTGACCAACTCAAATGATTTCATAGAATCCTCCGACCAATCAACTTTTCGAGCGCCGTCCTTCTTGGAACCAGTAAGATAGCGTTAAGTTTAGCTTGCTGATGTGCGGCGAAAGGAAGGAAACCACGGTAGAAGTTCACCATACCAAGGAAACGTCGTAGTTCCTTGACAGTGCCTGGCCGTTTAAACTTGACTATTGCTTGAACTCGTTCGGGAGAGGGTTTGATACCATGCTGATTTATGATATGGCCTAGAAAAAGTATTTGTTTTTGAAGAAACTTACATTTGTCCAAATTAATAAATAGGCCATGCTCCTTAAAACGACTGAAAATTTGCCTCAGGTGATCCAAATAATCTTCAACTGATTTTGATGCAACTAAAAAATCATCAAGATAGACAAAACAGAAAGGTAAATTGCGGAGCACAGAGTGAATGAACCTCTGGAACGTTTGTGCTTCATTGCAAAGTCCGAAAGTCATTCGAACGAACTCGAACAAGCCGAAAGGTGTGCAAATTGCAGTCTTAGGGATGTCTTTAGGTTCAACTGGAATTTGGTGGTACGCCTTCGCTAGATCCAAGGTTGAAAAAAATAAGCACCCTTCGAGTTGATGTGCGAAATCCTGAATATGGGGTATGGGATAATGGTCCGGGACAGTACAGGCATTCAAACGTCTATAATCTCCACAAGGCCTCCATTCCCCGTTCTTTTTTAGGACCATATGCAACGGTGAGGACCAGCAGCTGTCGGAGGATAGACAAATGCCTTGTTTGAGCAGGAAGTCGAACTCTTTTTTGGCAGCAATCAGTTTATCTGGATGTAATCGAAGTGCCTTCGATACCACTGATGGTCCAGTGGTAATAATGTGGTGGGTTACCTTGTGCGCCACGGGTCTCGTAAAGCCATTATAGATGGTGATCAAACTAAATTCCTGCAGCAACTTTTGAACCTGCGGAAAAACTGTGGATTTAATTAATATTGACAATGAAGAATTTTCCGCTTTGACAAGACGAGCAGGAGTTTTTAGTGACGTTAGAGGGTCAACGAGATGACGCTTTTTAACGTCCACCAAAAGTCCGTAGTGGCCAAGAAAATCAGTACCCAGGATAGGCTTAGGAATATCAGCTATAATAAATTGCCATTGGAAATTTCGACGTAAGCCCAAATCTAAAGTTACAAGTTTTTTTCCATAAGTAAAAATGGGGGTCGAGTTTGCTGCCGAAAGGTAAAAATCACTGCGAAAGTTCTTGTTAAATTTTGTGGCCGGAATGACTGAAACATCGGCTCCTGTATCAACCAGGTAATATTGTCTAGAAGAATGGTCGAAAATGTATAGGCGATTGTTGTAAGAGGCCTGCCTTCCACTCGCCAAAGGAGGGGGCCATTTAGTTTGAAGACAGATCAGAAATTTGCTTACCTGCATTAATTTTGCTGACGTTGCACGGAGGAATGCATTTGCTGGCCTTGCTAGCGAAACGCTGATGATACCAGCATAAGCCCTCCCGATTGGCAGAACTTTCAAAACCATGATGGTTTCGCTGACAACTTGTAGACCTACTACGGGGTTTGCTGGTAGAAGGCCCATGATGAGTAATGACTTTATCTTCGATGACTTGCATCAAGGCGTTAATCCGGTTGACCAACAAGCCGAGCGATGCATCGCCAGAATTTGCAAACGGGTTACGCACGGAACACAGTTCTGGAGATGGCCGGACTTATGCAATTTTGTCGGCGCATGTTGCAAGTTCAGAGAGAGATCCAGGATTACAGACGCGGATAGCTTGCATCTGTGATGACAATCGTTGAAGCCACAGCGTTTTAAGCACTGGGTCACTTAACCGTCCTTGTATTTGAGACTGCATCTCACGAAGCAATTGCGAGGGCTTGAGATCACCAAGAGACATCTCTGTGAGCAATTGTTGGATCTTCTGTTGCTCGCTACCGGACAGGCGAGAAATCAACATCTCCTTGAGCATCTTGTATCGATCCACAGACGGCGGGTTGAAGACCACGTCAATCACCACGCGTATCACATCCATATCCAACGCACTAACTGCTATGTTGAACTAGGTTCTGTCTTGTGTAATAGCTGCAAGCTCAAACTGAGCTTCCAGCTGACAAAACCATAGTGCCGGTGCTTGCTTCCAGAACGGAGTAGGCCTCACAGCAACCGCCCCGAGATTCGCCGGTGGCGAGACGACGGCCTGTGAATCGTTGGAGACGATCGACGAATCGTTGGTCAAACTCATGATTTGAAATTAGCACTTCCTCCAACTTTGGAAACACAACACAACACTTCAAAAACTCTACCAAAAACTCGCGATACTTAACAAAACCCGAATGCTTTACGTATACGTTGTAAAGAAGTTACATACATTTCAGCTAGACACCAGCGAAAACGAGTGTCTAGCAGCCGCAACAATGTAAACCAGCCGCCGAGAGGAGAGCACACTACTGATAAGCAGCTCAGTAGTGTCCCGTGCTGGTGGCGTGATAGTAGAAGGGAGCATTCTACACCCGACGCCAGCCTAGCTATAAATAGCCGGCAGCCAGTAGTAAGATCACTCAGTCGATCACCAAGCATCGATGTGAACACAACCGAAAATTACAGTCACCGATCAGCAAAATATCCGACCGCAAGAGGACAACTCCAAAGTGAACAGAGTTGACCCCCACCAGTGGATTACCAGCAGACTGGCTATAAAAGTCAGTCAAGCACCGAAAGATTAGTCAGTTGCCTCCCAGCAGCTCGACTAGACACATCTCCCGTCCAGTCCTATCCGCAAGTCGTGTTGACTAGTTCAACGGCAAGCGCACGTTAATCGTGCTGGCCTGAGAATTAGTAAGCGCACGCATTCCGTCCCCGTACCCCCGTGTAGGCTACTCTGCCGATAAGCGCACGTTAATCGTGTTGATCAGAAGAGTAGCGAGCGCACGAATATAAATTCCGTCCCCGTACCGTGTTGGCTACTCTGACGACGAAGCGCACGTTCATCGTGTTGGTCAGAGGAGTAGTAAGCGCATACATTCCGTCCCGTACCCCCGTGTTGGCTATTCTGAAGACAAGCACACGTCATCGTGTTCGTCAGAAGAATAGCGAGCGCACGCTCCGTCCCGTACCCCCGTGTTGGCTATTCTGACGACAAGCGCACGTCATCGTGTTGGTCAGAAGAATAGCGAGCGCACGCTCCGTCCCGCATCCCCCGTGTTGGCTACTCCTAACGACAAGCGCACTTTAATCGTGTTGGTATAAGGAATAGTAAGCGCACGCTTCTACCCCGCACCTACGCGGCGTAGTCCTAAGTTATTGTAAGTAAGTGAGCGAGTGTAGGTTAAGTAGTGTGTGTTACGTATACCGCCCGAACCGCAGAGCTATAACTGACTGCCCGCACACTAACTACCGACGTTACAACGTTACAAACAAAACTTTTACACTGCTCAAGGGAGCTATACTAAGAAAAACTTAGAGAAAGAAAACAGATTCTTAAAACGTGACAGATTAAACGAGAATATATAGAGACAATATTTGAAAAGAATTGCAAGAAAAAGTATATATGTAGAGATAATATTCGAACAAAAATTGCAAAACTTAATGTCTATATGTATATATGTAAATAAATTTATGAAAAAAAATCAATAAATAACATATAAAATATTTTCTGCTTCGAGAGGCCTCGAACACTTATCCTGGTTAGCTCTGTGCGTTCCGTAGCGCAGGCTGCCTCCTCTTAAAATTTGCGGAATTAGATGCCTACTTCGGGAAGCCTCGAACACTTATCTTGATTAGCTCTGTGCGTTTTGTAGCGCAGGCTGCCTCCTCTTGACAATTTGCGTAACTGGATGCTACCACCTTTGGTTGAAAACGGGATAAGGACTGAAAAAAACTGCTCCTGGCTCCAATTAGGGCTATTTTACACTTGTAGGCAACTCTCCGGTCCCTTACCGCTGGAGGGGGGAAACCAGAAGTCGCTTACAACTAATCACGTCGGGGTCACCAATATGGGATTTAATTAGTATTCCCAAAAATAACAACACTTTTAAATGCGGTTTGATATATTTTTATATTTATTTTTATTGTTAAATAATAAAACTTATTCTCGGCTTTATTTTAATGAAATATAAGTATACTCTTTATTTCTGAATCTTTTAAAATTTTTTTATCTATCTTTATTCAAAATCACAACGAGAGTGACAATGGGGGAAATTTAAAAACAATTTAACAAAGCTGGCCTACTCACAAAACTTCGAACACGTTACGCAGTGCTTAACGAAATAATTTTTATCGAAAATAATTTTGATTGCGAGGTAGTGCCAGAGGAATCGGAGGAGCGCATAAAACATATTTAATACGACTACGATACGAGTCGCCACAGCTTGACTATATAGCTTTATTACAAGTTTTATGAAATAGTATAGACAACGTTATGTGGGCTATATTAAAACTAAAATTGTTACTTGGCGCAGTCTTATACAATCCGGTCAGCTCCCGATGCGAAAGGTGCTCGGGGGATGCTTCCGCTTCTCTAACAATCACCTTCGAAATCGAGCTCCACTATCATCCTCCTTCGAGTGGGGCCGGTCTAGAGCGACTGGCTTATCTGGCTCTGGAGGATGTAGCATCGCCCGGTAAAGCTTAGTCTTTCTCCTCGTTCTCTTTTTCTTTGCCTAATTTGGCTACTCGACTCCTCGTCGGAAGTAGCCGTGTTTGTTTCTCAGACTATTTCCGGCACTTAAGCTACTGGGTGCTCTAAAGCAATAGGTTAAGTGCTGCAAGAAGACTCCTTTTCCAGAACCGCTACAGCAGTATTGGTTTCCTTCGACGGAACCTCCCTTTCAGCTTTCTTTCCAGTTCTCTTGAGGGAGAGGGCAATAAAATGCACTACCAAATGCTAAGGATGGCATTTTGCTTCGGTGCTTACATAAATTTGGTATCTTAGCAAAACCCTAATAGAAACATGCACCCTTTATTTAAAGTGATGGATACTAACCGTCTGGTACCGAAGATACCAGGCCCAAGCCCCTTGTCACTAATTTTAATGATAACAATGCTCACCTTCCCGAACTTCTCAATGAAATTCGAGCGGTCTTCATGTTGGCCTCGCATCGGGACCCGTGAAAGCAAAGCTTTCGTGGACTTTTCTATTAGCGGAAATGGAAAAGGTGTCTACCCTTCACCTCGATGCCGATAAGCATGAACTGGGTACCACTTTCGAGGATTGTGGTGTACACCTCAGCCATTCGGCCAGCTATTATCCCTAGGAATAATAACGGCTCACAGGAATTGACACAGAAGATTGCCATCAGGTATGCGCTCTGAAGACATTTGCTGATGTGCTCAAGTTGAGCTTCAATTGATGTCTCTTTCTTTTGCAGCTGCCACTTACCTAGACATAAGGGACTCCAGAAACTAAATTTGGGGATCGTTCCTCTGTTGCTGGTCCTGCTGGTATATTATCTGCCTGTTATGGTCGTAGCATATTGCATATAACCATATATAAGCCATGATCACAATCTTCATAGGAAATTTTCTTTTAAATCCCCGGTTACCTTTTGCAATTTTCGTTCACCAATCACTGTTCTTAGCTTTTCGTAGTACTTTGTTTTAATATTTTCCTGTGGAGGGTTCATCGGACCACGAAGTTTAGCCAGTTGAAAGTATAGCCACAACAAAAATTGTAAGGTATCGTACAATGATTTAGTTAAGTCATGATATGCGAAATGCTGGGAGATATATACTCCTGAGCAGATACAGTTTGTCGCATCCGACGTCTACCCACCTTTCATACAAAAGTTTTTCGAGGTTAAAGGTCCACATGGGACCGTGAATCACTCCACACTTAAAAGAGAACGATTTTGTATATAATGTTCTTCAAAAAAAATGCCAATGTGGTACAGAATTCAATTGGCAACGCTAACAAACAAATAAAATTAGAAAGACGCCTGATAAATGCAGCAGCCTTCAAAGCACGCTGGATGACAACGAGTAAAATATTTAACAAATCGGAAATAAACGAATATTTCATTATTTAGCAAAGAAAAATGTCCAATACATAAAATAAAAAAAACAAAAAGGAATTTAGAAATCAGGAACTAAAAAGGAATTGCGTAAAAATTTCAGTATGGATTTGTCCCTAAAGGAATTCGATTTTTTCCACCACTATTTGGTATTTCTTCAAGCAGTATTTATTTCGATAACTCCAGTCGGAAAGACATACATACAGACATACAAGCGTATGTTGTACTATATCGCGAAAAAGTTCCATCCTTTGCACTGGCAAATATATGAATTTTGTTAATTTTATATTGATTTTCATATTTTCATTCTTCAATTTCTAAAATGTCGGCACGAGCCTTATTACGTACATAATTAAATAATCAATTGAATTGAGAATTTTTGTTCAATCTATTGCGGGATTGTTATATTTAATTTTTCGTTAATAAATACATATCCAAACTAATAGTTAGCGATTAACTTGTTAGGTAACTTATTCAAGAATTTTTTTACTTTTCTTGTAAAATTTAGTATTATCGCATTGTCTTGTAACGTAACTACAATAGAAACTATAAACTATAAAAAATTAAGAAATAACGTTCATGGCTCCATAAAAATTTATTGAATAATCATTATTATTAAGTTTTGAAAGAAAATCATCACTGAATTACTATTACCCTTAGATGTTGACAGAAAATTCTTGTCAGTTTATTATTATTATCAGATTTTTGACAGAAAATTTTTATTACCTTGTTGTAAGGAAAATCCCGACAACTTCAAAATTTTTGTTTTGTTAGTTTTTCTATTTACAGGAACGCAGTTATCATCCAGGAGGCCTTCTCGGAGGGAATTGCTTCATTTAATGAAAGCAACAGCACTAGAAATTTTTGGTACCAAAGGTAATTAAAGCAAAAAAGAGAAAAAGAAGACTGTTGGGGATTTTCTCAATAGCGTTCTTTAGTAGGTTTCTTTGTAGTGCGGTAAAATTGATTTTGTCATAACTTGTAGTCTCTCTCTAGCCAGTTTGAAAAGGCTTACTAGAAAAGATAATAAGTTTTTGCCTTGTATAACGATTAGAACTATTAGAATGCTACGGGGGTGAAATTAAGGTTTAACAAACATTGTTACTTTTAATATGAATCCCGATTGCTGACGATAAGTGCAGTGATCTGGAATGAATAAAACCTTACTTTTTATAACGTAATGGCTCGCTAAAGGTTTTGTTTCTCTCCTGAACTATCCTGGAGCCCTCTCGCATGAAGGTCGTCTAGGTCCGGTCTAGTCTCTTTACAGGTCAATAAGGGACTCTGAAAAATCTTGCCCTCAGAGTCAGATGGGTGGCTGGGGCATTCAAGGAAGGCATAACATCTGCGCCTTCGATGTGAATATAGGTAAGTGACGTAAAGGTCCCTTCAGGACCAAATGTGCGCCGGCGTTTTCTTTTAGTTTGTAGGCACGAAATTTTTTTTTGATTATGGCAGACGGCAGCGGCAGGTTTTTCGTGGAACCCCCCACACTCTCTGCCAATAGCCGAGGCGAGCTAGCGTGCCGCCCTGCAGTCAACGCTGTCCGTCGAGTGATCTGTCAGCTCATGGTGGCAGTATTGACTTCACATCCACGCCAATGACTCAACATATTTCCATAACAAAAATGGCGCCCGACGTGGGGCCAGCTCAGTTTGACTTCGGTGGTCTAATTATGACTTTTGCTGGGGACTGGGACTTAGAGTTGAACGGTCATTTGGCACTTTGCTAATTGACTGACCTCAAGTCTCATATCCAGTGGAAGTTATATGCAGACCTGGGTCTAATTGGTTCTGTTAGTTGAAAATTTTTCTTGTAAAGTATGGTAAAGTTTTTTTGAAAATTGAATTTCGGCTTTAGGGTTGACTTTGGTCAAGCTTCAAGCCTGAACAGTTTGTGGAATTTTTTTGAATTTTTTAAATGTTTTTTTTTGAAAGTTTTTCTTAAATCTTGTCTTAATGATCTTTCCCGCTGGCCTTCTGCCATGGAAATGGTAGGTGACCTTACACAAATTTTTTGAATGAGCTCTCACGGAGACATGTCTCTGTTGGTCAACTGGCTGGACAGAGTCGTGAATCTGTGAGACGACTTTTTGGCTTTCAGCTAACTAGTTGACCAGATTCATGGCTTTGCCCAGTTGGAAGGTTACCTAGACATGACAGTCAGGTGAAGAGGAAGGAAAGAGTTGGTGGAGGATGGAAGTGAAGCTGGAGACCTTCAGTAATCAGGAGTTGGCATACTGCTAATTCCCTGGCAGAAGAATCTCTTGTATCATTTTCAGTCTCTTGCTTCTCCAACCCGACTCTTCCCAGATTTCTGTAAGAACTCAAACATTTTTTCATGCACCCATTCATGTCGCTTATTTGCATCAACATTTCTGACCTGAGAGAGGGAGCGACCTGGAGATTTGTATGTGTAGAGTTAGCTCTTGGAGAGTGAGGGAGGAATTAGTACGGTGTTGAATTTCTGATTTTTAATTGAATTTAGCTATTAGAATCTTTTTTGATACTGTAGACTGCAGTGTCTGTTTTGCTTTAAATGCTGGTAGTAATTCGTAACTTGTTACTGAATGTGAACTTAAGCATCGTCCGATATTACTGCTTCGGCGAATTAACTTGAATTCCCCGGTTGATAGAATTTCGCCCATGTTGCAAAATTTTGGCGATCTCGAGTATTTAATTGTATTTTTTGAAATTTTAGATTGATCTTTCTGGTAACTCGATCGTTGAGGACTTAGCCGTCGAACATTCGATTTTTTTTCTTCTTTTTTGAATTTCTTGGGATTTCTTCCAAACCCTTGGTTTATTTGCTTGAAATCTTGACTTACCACTGGCAGATTATACAATGGCTACAGCACGAACACCACCACAAGCAACTGGCAACTGCCTGGAGAGAGACTGGTCAGGCAAAAGGAAGCCCGTTGAGACGATCTGTAGACATTTCTTCCACAAGGCGTGTCTGCGGACGTGGATCGGACAGCAAGCAAAATGCCCGAACTGTAGACAGCCGCTTACTCCGTACGATTTCATTGAGTACATAGGTGCTGTCCCTAAGAGGACTCACACGAAGCATGTTAGTCAGAATCCCCGAACGGCAGCACCCGTGTTTGATTTACCACCTCTAACGATCCCACCAGTTAGTCGAGGATCTCTATCACCTGGAATGTTAAATCCGCATTCCACGACCTTTTCCCATCCTAACTCGCGACGAAATAGCCCACTGCCTTCTGGCATTGGACAGAACTGAACAGCGACTGAAGCCCTGCTGGCAGGTCTGCGCATACAGCTGCTGGACTTAGTTCGAGAAGGCCTCGAGCAGAACTTGAATGCATTACGGACTGAATTGACAAGTAGCGTTAGGCAGCAAATGGCAGCTGCAATGCCACCAATCGATTTTTCACCGTCACGCCTTCTAGGGGTGAACCGATACCACCGCACGATTTCAACGACACGCATATGCATTCGTTTAACAGACCGTCATCACCTTTTGGCCAGCCTAGTGGTCAGCCTAGACCAAATTTTATGCAACCTCCACCAGCTCCATCTCTTCGTATTCCGGCGAGAGTAGGACAACGACGATCAGGCAGTCCTATCAGAAAATGGAACCTGACATACAATGGCAATAACTCCGAGCTTTCCGTAGATAAATTTATTTTCCGAGTCGAAGCGCTCACGCACTCCGCTCTAGAAGGAGATTTTGATCTCCTTGTTAGGAACATGCTCATGTTGTTGACGGGACCAGAGAAGGACTGGTACTGGTCACTATTAAGACACAACCCCTTTCCAACTTGGGAATTTATTAAAATTGGATTGTCGATTGAATGGGGAGTGCCAAAAGATAATTTGAAAATCCGATTGCAGCTGATGTCGCGAAAGCAGAAGCCTGGTGAACTATTCGCCATGAACCACCATCATTTAGTATTGCTGCGTAACCAATTGCAAAACGCCATGCCAGATCAAGAATTCTTGGAAATCGTCAAGGCTAATCTACTGCCAGAGATTGAGGAGAAGATAAGTCTGCATTCCACCGATACTATGGGACAGTTAAGATCGCTCGTTACTCGAATTCAAGACACGCAGCTACCAATTCCGACAGCTGGTAGTTGGAACATTTACCGGAACCAACGAGTAAACGAGATTGACGACTTCCAGACCTTAAACCCCAACAGGCAGTGACACTAGCTTAGGCGACGTGTCAGCCATTTCGACCAGACACACAGTAGTGTGCTGGAATTGCGATCAGCAAGGTCATTTCTACCAAGAATGCCTGCAAGTGAGACAGCAAGTGTTCTGCTACGGATGCGGGCGCAAGAACATTTTTAAGCCCAACTGCGAACGCTGTGCACAGAAAAACGAGAGACGAGTCGGGAATCCAAACACCTTTTCTCGACCAGCGTCAACGTCCCGAGCACCAACTGTAACGAACATTCCAGTTCAATCCTTGAACAAGGAGGAAGGTCCGCTCCATTAACAGACCTTAACGACGAATCCACGAATTGTCCACTGATATCACTCAGTGACTCTGATGATATTAGCAAACCATCTGATAGACTTAACGATCGATTGACATGACACTATTAGACACTTCTTTGGAAGAGTTTCTAATTTTCGTTGTCCCGATAACACCTACAGCACTTTTAGCTGGCAAGGTTACTGAGCAGGAAATTTGGCCTCATGGCATTTCTGTATGGAAACGGCCACCAAGCTCTGTTATGACGAGTGGGCGTGAGCCTGCTTTACATCCGCTGACGCCGTATCACACGCGTCTGCAGAAATATAATGCGGTAAGAGACCGAATCTTCTCCTCAGTAGCGGAGTTAGTTGACATTATGTATCCTGACCTGGATATGAGACCAAGAAAGAAAAGATCTACCGTTCGTTGGCGGGAATACTGTCGACGGATGAGACTGGAAAGGAAAAAATTGGCACAGATTTCCGTGTCGGTGCCAGACGATATTCGACCGTATGCCGAAGTAGCACTATTCGGGCGAACTGAGACTGGATTACTTGATAGTGGTGCCACTGTCAGTATTCTAGGCCAGGGAGCCCTAGAGAAGCTTGCAGAAGCAGAGGTTGAATGGAAGAGGTATCGGACACAGGTTCAAGTAGCGAATGGTGCCATGACGACTGTGCATGGTCATGTGAACTTGGACATCACTTTCCGTGGTAAGACCCAAAACGTGCGTTTTTACGTGGTTCCTGGGCTCACACAGGCACTATATCTAGGGGTAGACTTCTGGCGTCTATTTGGGTTGGCTCCAGAAGTCCTAGGTATAGTTGCAGAGGTGACACCAAGTTTACTAGGTACTCCTGACACCATGTTCTTTCCAGTTTAGATCAACAGCGTCTAGAAGCTACTAAACAGCTTTTCCCTTTTTTCGCCTCTTTAGGCCTGGGAAAGACATCTTTGGTTACTTACAAGATTGAGACGAATGACGCAGCACCGATAAAACAACGCTTTTATCCGATTTCACCGGCAGTACAGAGTTTGATGGATGCTGAATTAGAGCGAATGCTATCACTGGTGTGATAGAGGAGAGCCAGAGTCCTTGGAGCTCTCCAGTTGTACTAGTGCGGAAGCCTGGAAAGATTCGGCTCTGTTTTGACGCCAGGAAAGTCAACTCCGTTACGAAGAAGGACGCCTATACCGTCACAGAGCAGGAATGCCTAGCTGCAATCTTAAGTATACAGAAGTTCCGGCCCTTTACAGAACTGATATGCCGTTTAAGATAGTGACTGATCATGCGAGCTTGAAATGGCTGATCTCTCAAAAGGACCTCAGCGGTAGACTTGCTCGGTGGAGTTTGAAGCTTCAGGGTTTCGACTTCACTATTGAGCACCGAAAAGGAAGCCAGAATGTCGTTCCTGATGCGATGTCACGCATTTATTGTGACAGCCTGTCCACAAACTAGGATCCTGGCCCGGAAGTTGACCTTAATTCGCCATATTTCAACTCGTTGGAATATGAGGAACTGAGGCATAAAGTTAAGACGACTTCTGGCAAACTACCAGATCTTTGCGTCAGGGATGGCTTCGATTACATTCGGACGGTTCTAAGAACAGGCGATCCGACTCAGGAAGAAGAAGCTTGGAAGCTTTGGATTCCACGAAGGCTTGTCTCCGATGTATAGGGAAAACACTGGAACGTCTGAGAAGACACTTGTACTGGCCACGAATGACAGTTGATGTCAGAAACTACGTAGGCGCCTGTGACGTGTGTAAAGAGACTAAGGCTCCCAATGCTATTCTGTGACCACCTATGAGAGTCCAGTCTGTGACAGAACGACCATGGCAAAAGCTGTATGTTGATTTTCTGGGTCCATATCCTCGGTCAGTGAGAGGAAATGTCTGCATCTTAATAGTTCTTGGCCACTTTTCAAAGTTCCCGATTCTCAAACCTATGAGAAAAGCATCTACACTCTATGTGTGCCAGTTCACCGAAATGGAAGTGTTCCATGTGTTCGGAGTCGTGGAAACGATTGTCCCTGAGAATGGAGTCCAGTTTTGCTCGGCTCAGTTTACCAGATTACTGGACAAGTATGGGGTGAAGCACTTGCGAACGGCAGTTTACTCGCCGCAAGCAAACGCCTCAGAGCGAGTAAACAGGTCTCTATTGTCAGGGATTAGAGCATATATTCGGAAGGAACACACCAAATGGGATGAGAAGCTGAGCCAGATAGCTAGTTCCCTCAGGAGCTCTTTCCACCAAGCAACTGGTTTCTCTCCTTATCGAACACTTTTCGGTCAGCAAATGATTGAACGTGCCAGCTCCTATTCCATCTTGAGGAGCCTTGCGACTCTTAACGAGCCTCTGAGAGTAGATGCTGAAGACAAAATGAGATTGATCCGTGCGAGAGTGCAGGAGAACTTACACAATGCGTTCGAACAGGGTTCAAGAGCCTATAATCTCAGGGCGAAGCCTGTTGATTT
Source organism: Dioctria linearis (assembly GCA_963930735.1). Classification (NCBI taxonomy): domain Eukaryota; kingdom Metazoa; phylum Arthropoda; class Insecta; order Diptera; family Asilidae; genus Dioctria; species Dioctria linearis. Next base: position 129,269,639 of record OZ005741.1, read on the forward strand.
CAGAGTGGGTCAAGAGTTATTCAGACGGAATTTTGCTCAAAGCAACTTCCAACAGCAAACTAGTGCTAAACTGGGACGAAAATTTGTCAAGTGTCGGGTTAGAGCCAAGAAAGGAAACTCCTTATACGAGCTTGAATATCTGCAGGGGAAACCCTTAGGAGTCTATCACGCCAAAGACATCAGGCAGTGATATCCAGTCTAGAAGCGTCATCTATCGACTGCCACGTTTATTCCTGGTAGCCCTAAGAAGGCATCCAGCCAGCTTCCTATTGCCCCGTAAATGGTGGGTGATATACCTGTTGGAATCCAATCTCATCAGCACACCTCTACCTCTTATGAGTAGATAACCTTTTTATAGTCCTTTCCGGATTGGCCTCATTAGGAAGATTTTTCCTTGTTTGTCCGTCTACAACATTTCGTTAATCGGCAACCGTCGGAGTAGTACTAAATCCAGATCCTGGTAGCCCTAAGAAGGCATCCAGCCAGCTTCACCGGTAAACTATAGTGTGATAAACCTTTAATTACGTTTGCTTGGTTTATCAAATTAAATGCACGAAGAGCAGCCTATGGGCTTTACTCTTAACGTGATTTAATAGGAGCAGCTATTAAAGCGTTAACCCCAGTGATATATATGGGGAGCAGCTAGATAGCAGAACTCCACCTGAATTGAAATACGATGAGTTATCTTCTGATAATGATTCTTTCTTTAATTCCCTTAGCTTATTTATACAACTTAAAATTAGCTTAGGATAACAATAATTACTATTGTGATTACTTACTTTATTATTATTACCTTATCGAAGCCCTCATGTTGAGTCGCGGTCAGTGATCGATATTTCGTCATTGCTTGTTATTTGCGCGCCACTTTAGTGGCTCCCATTAATCGATGCAATTTGTGTATTGGGTAAGGGTGACCTGATCTCGTATTTCTTTATGTATGACAAGTGTCGGAAGCATTTTAATGTTATGAGTACTCATTGTGCTTGGCCAATAAGTATGTCATGACATTATGAATGCAGGTATGTATGTATGTAGATATGTAGGTAGGTAGGTAGATATTTATATATGTAGCTAGGTATGTTTATATGTAGGTATGTAGGAATGTTTATATGTAGGTATGTTCATATGTAGGTATGTAGGTATGCCACACCCTCCCCCCTAAGAGAAAAAAAAAATTTGGGTTTTTAAAAACAATCATGGGGCCTTCGTGTTTTTATAATGAGTTAAATATTTTTTTTTTTTTTAATTATGGAATAAGTGAATTAAATTATGGAACAGTGAAAATTTAAATTATTAGTTGTTTAAAATCTACTTAAAGTATATGTTACATTTATATGTATATTTTCTACATCTATCTTTACATCGATCAGATAATTTTCATTGACGTTTCTAATTAATTGAGTTAATTGTTTTCGTTGATTTTTTTTTATAATTTGTGTTAATGATTTTCATAAATTTTTTTTTTGTTGTTACATTTTGTATGATTTCCGTTAATGATTTTAATTACAATTTTCATGAATGCATATTAACTTTTTAATAATATTTATTAATCGTATCTGTTCCTTTGACTATGTACGTTTACGTTATATAATGTGTGTAATTTCTTTTGTTATTTTCCAACAAAACTTTATTTTTCAATAATTAGTGGCCGTTAACCTTCTTTTATCATAATTTTAATGGCCTTAGGTTTGTTGTTTATTCATTTCTCGTATATATATATTTGTTAATAAGTGAATTAAATTATGGAACAGTGAAAATTTAAATTATTAGTTGTTTAAAATCTACTTAAAGTATATGTTACATTTATATGTATATTTTCTACATCTATCTTTACATCGATCAGATAATTTTCATTGACGTTTCTAATTAATTGAGTTAATTGTTTTCGTTGATTTTTTTTTATAATTTGTGTTAATGATTTTCATAAATTTTTTTTTTGTTGTTACATTTTGTATGATTTCCGTTAATGATTTTAATTACAATTTTCATGAATGCATATTAACTTTTTAATAATATTTATTAATCGTATCTGTTCCTTTGACTATGTACGTTTACGTTATATAATGTGTGTAATTTCTTTTGTTATTTTCCAACAAAACTTTATTTTTCAATAATTAGTGGCCGTTAACCTTATTTTATCATAATTTTAATGGCCTTAGGTTTGTTGTTTATTCATTTCTCGTATATATATATTTGTTTCTTGTACTTTTAATGTTTCTTTATTTTTATTTTCTTTCTTTAAATGCGGCTATATTAATTAAATTATTTATTTGGCTTTCTGCAGAGCGCGTCAGACTCTTGGTCTGATATTTTTAATTATTGTCAATCTCCAATCTTTCGATTTTCCTGCTCTAATGCGGGTTCTACTCATTTGTTGACTTCCAATATTTCGATTTTCTTGCTCTAATGCAAGTTCTACTCATTGGTTTACTTCTATTTTTATATACCGCTCCAATATTTCGATTTTCTTGCTCTAATGCAAGTTCTACTCATTGGTTTATCATTCTGTATTTTTTATTTTGTGCACATTTCTTATGTTTACTTCTTTTACAGTTGCAGCTATTATTTTTTGTTCTGGCAGGTTAGTAGCCTTCTTTCGGGATAGTACCTCTTTAACGCACAGTTGATCAGACTGGGTCGATGTTGGCATTTTTCCATTATCGAGCTTTATTTTCATCGAAATTTAGTAGTAATCTTCTTACAGATGTTGTAGTATGTTTTCAAAGACGTACCCAATAATCTTTGAATTACACGGTTTTGTTAGGAGAATTACCGCATATTTTTCGATGTTATTCGACTTCCATATAATGATGTTTTGTTATATAATTTTGTTCGTTTTGTTGTTCTTTTTGTTTCTTCAAAGTTTGCTTCCATTATATAACGCTTACAGTTTGTAGTACATTAATATGCCATTAGTTTCATTAAACTTGTTATTTATGTACATAGTGTTCGTTGTAATTTTTTTTTTAAATTATAACGTCTAATAGCGTAACATTACGTGTTGAAATGGTATTTATTCTATAAAATTTAGATTTTTTTTTTCAATATTATAAAAAATTATTAACACATATTTATTATCTTATCAGTAGTTTCACTAATTAAGTTTCTATAGTTTATTTAGAATTATTGATAACTATTATTTATTTTTCTTTTTATTATATTTAATTACTATCCTGATTCCTGAGTATCTGTTATTAATTTATTTTTCCATTGATCGTTATCCATTAGTAGATGATTGATTTCGATATATTTTCTAATATCACCCATATTATCAGAGTCATACATGCATTTGTTGCATTTGTGAATTAATTTCTCTGTTAATGTTGCTCTTATTTTTGGTCTTTTTGCTATAGTTGAAGTCGAATCGTGCCGTTCATCTTTACGATGATTTATTTCCGTTTGTTGATTGAGCAGTTTAAACAATGAAACATACTTTCGCTCAGCTTAAATTTCTTCGCGCTGCTATTACTAGTGCTGCTATGAGACCTAACATTCTCAATTGAGTGTGATATTTTAAAATATCTATCATTCTTTGCATTTTGATTTGATTTTTCAATGGTTACCATATTCTCAAACGGTATTACTTTGGTATATTTTTCGTCAATCATCATGGATTCATGGTATATTTCAAATGTTTTGCCATATTTTCTTTTTAGGCACAGAGAATAAAAAAAATAATTTATTTAATAAATATAAGGCGGTTTTCAGAGTTTAAATTATTTTAAATGGGATTATAATAAGTTCTTGCGAACGAAAATAATGAGAAGAAAAATTTAAACTTTTAATACTGCATTCGAATATCTTTTTCTTAAACTCCTCTTATGGTCTTTGTAAAGAACGTAAATGATTTTGACCTGTTTGAGAATTGCTATTATTAGCAACAGTGTTACTATGTGGCTATTTTCCACTTTTACTGTGTCATCGATAACGAGATTATTAACAATTTCTCCGTTATTATCTTTGATTGTGTTTTACCCATTTTTTTTTAACTGGTTTACTACAAAGATGTATTGCGTTAAATTGTTATTTACTTAATTTTATTACATTTAGTTATTTGCCTTATACGTACTCGCCAGATCATATAAAAAAGTTAAATTAAAATATTTATCTATCTAATTTTTATTGTTTAATTATATCCCGTACTGCAAATCTCGAACTAATTTGTAATTATCATTTCGCACTTCTGGTTCAGCTTCTGATGTTCGGTCTCCAAGATTTAAATTATTTTAGTTTTTTTTTTTTTTTTATATCAGGATTTCTTTAGAATTCTCATAATCTACGTCGATTTTATGATGTCACAAAGAATTATTCTTTAATTGGCTCTCCTTCACGTAGTATTTTGATTAACTTTTCATCGTTATTATTTCTGTCCAATTGTTCTTCTCGAAGATTGTAATAGCGTGAATGTTACTAAATGACGGTTTTCTAGACGATTGTCGGTTCGTCTAGTGTGCATGCTATGAAAACACGGTCTTTACAAATGCTACAATGTCACACTTGCTTCGAAAATTTTCTAATCTTATCCTGAAGATTGTCGATTCGATGTCACGGTCTACAAGAATATGGCACGTTCTAGAGATCAAATTGTCCGAAGATTGAAACTTGTCACGGTCTTCTTCGAAGATTGTAGATTCGATTAGCTACGATGTCACGGTCGCCATGTGATAAACCTTTAATTACGTTTGCTTGGTTTATCAAATTAAATGCACGAAGAGCAGCCTATGGGCTTTACTCTTAACGTGATTTAATAGGAGCAGCTATTAAAGCGTTAACTCCAGTGATATACATGGGGAGCAGCTAGATAGCAGAAGTCCACCTGAATTGAAACACGATGAGTGATCTTCTGATAATGATTCTTTCTTTAATTTTCTTAGCTTATTTATACAACTTAAAATTAGCTTAGGATAACAATAATTACTATTGTGATTACTTACTTTATTATTATTACCTTATCGAAGCCCTCATGTTGAGTCGCGGTCAGTGATCGATATTTCGTCATTGCTTGTTATTTGCGCGCCACTTTAGTGGCTCCCATTAATCGATGCAATTTGTGTATTGGGTAAGGGTGACCTGATCTCGTATTTCTTTATGTATGACAAGTGTCGGAAGCATTTTAATGTTATGAGTACTCATTGTGCTTGGCCAATAAGTATGTCATGACATTATGAATGCAGGTAGGTATGTATGTAGATATGTAGGTAGGTAGGTAGATATTTATATATGTAGGTAGGTATGTTTATATGTAGGTATGTAGGTATGTTTATATGTAGGTATGTAGGTATTTTTATATGTAGGTATGTTTATATGTAGGTATGTAGGTATGTCACAATAGGATATCGTGAAGCCCTCCTATTGCCCCGCCAATGGTGGGTGATATACCTGTTGGAATCCAAACCTGGATACGGCTGTTAGCAAGTTAGGAAATGAAATCGACAACGTCACCACTTCGAAGACGCCTTGGGGACACACCCTTGAACAATCACCGGTCGGAGATCGGAGCGAGATGTTATGCCGGGAAGGCTTAGCGATCGTCTGGATTTTTTTAGGTTACCAGCTTGTCGATGTAACTTTGGTTTCAAACACGGAGAAGGATGTCGAGGTCTGAGCAAAACCTGACAAGACTTCAAGGTTGTGTCCTCGATGCGTCATCAGTCAAACAAGGGCAATAGTCGTAATCGAGTACGAATAATGAGGAATGCTCTTTGGGTCGTGGGTCGAGACACACATTGGGTGCCCACAGCGATGGGACCTATGTTTAAGACCGGCTAGCTCAGTCGACCATTTTTCATCGTTGTCTGAACCACGGGTGGTCTAGACCACTCTGCCCCGTTATGGTCGTAGCATATTGCATATAGCAATATGCTACACGGAGAAATACTGTAGCATGTATACCGGCCTTTGGTTAAACCGACTGCTGAACACACCCAAAACTCGACGAATCTTTTAAAATTTTTTTATCTATCTTTATTCAAAATCACAACGAGAGTGACAATGGGGGAAATTTAAAAACAATTTAACAAAGCTGGCCTACTCACAAAACTTCGAACACGTTACGCAGTGCTTAACGAAATAATTTTTATCGAAAATAATTTTGATTGCGAGGTAGTGCCAGAGGAATCGGAGGAGCGCATAAAACATATTTAATACGACTACGATACGAGTCGCCACAGCTTGACTATATAGCTTTATTACAAGTTTTATGAAATAGTATAGACAACGTTATGTGGGCTATATTAAAACTAAAATTGTTACTTGGCGCAGTCTTATACAATCCGGTCAGCTCCCGATGCGAAAGGTGCTCGGGGGATGCTTCCGCTTCTCTAACAATCACCTTCGAAATCGAGCTCCACTATCATCCTCCTTCGAGTGGGGCCGGTCTAGAGCGACTGGCTTATCTGGCTCTGGAGGATGTAGCATCGCCCGGTAAAGCTTAGTCTTTCTCCTCGTTCTCTTTTTCTTTGCCTAATTTGGCTACTCGACTCCTCGTCGGAAGTAGCCGTGTTTGTTTCTCAGACTATTTCCGGCACTTAAGCTACTGGGTGCTCTAAAGCAATAGGTTAAGTGCTGCAAGAAGACTCCTTTTCCAGAACCGCTACAGCAGTATTGGTTTCCTTCGACGGAACCTCCCTTTCAGCTTTCTTTCCAGTTCTCTTGAGGGAGAGGGCAATAAAATGCACTACCAAATGCTAAGGATGGCATTTTGCTTCGGTGCTTACATAAATTTGGTATCTTAGCAAAACCCTAATAGAAACATGCACCCTTTATTTAAAGTGATGGATACTAACCGTCTGGTACCGAAGATACCAGGCCCAAGCCCCTTGTCACTAATTTTAATGATAACAATGCTCACCTTCCCGAACTTCTCAATGAAATTCGAGCGGTCTTCATGTTGGCCTCGCATCGGGACCCGTGAAAGCAAAGCTTTCGTGGACTTTTCTATTAGCGGAAATGGAAAAGGTGTCTACCCTTCACCTCGATGCCGATAAGCATGAACTGGGTACCACTTTCGAGGATTGTGGTGTACACCTCAGCCATTCGGCCAGCTATTATCCCTAGGAATAATAACGGCTCACAGGAATTGACACAGAAGATTGCCATCAGGTATGCGCTCTGAAGACATTTGCTGATGTGCTCAAGTTGAGCTTCAATTGATGTCTCTTTCTTTTGCAGCTGCCACTTACCTAGACATAAGGGACTCCAGAAACTAAATTTGGGGATCGTTCCTCTGTTGCTGGTCCTGCTGGTATATTATCTGCCTGTTATGGTCGTAGCATATTGCATATAACCATATATAAGCCATGATCACAATCTTCATAGGAAATTTTCTTTTAAATCCCCGGTTACCTTTTGCAATTTTCGTTCACCAATCACTGTTCTTAGCTTTTCGTAGTACTTTGTTTTAATATTTTCCTGTGGAGGGTTCATCGGACCACGAAGTTTAGCCAGTTGAAAGTATAGCCACAACAAAAATTGTAAGGTATCGTACAATGATTTAGTTAAGTCATGATATGCGAAATGCTGGGAGATATATACTCCTGAGCAGATACAGTTTGTCGCATCCGACGTCTACCCACCTTTTCATACAAAAGTTTTTCGAGGTTAAAGGTCCACATGGGACCGGGAATGACTCCACACTTAAAAGAGAACGATTTTGTACATGATGTTTTTCAATAAAAATGCCAATGTGGTACAGAATTCAATTGATAACGCTAACAAACAAATCAAATTAGAAAGACGCCTAATAAATGCAGCAGCCTTCAAAGCACGCTGGATGACAACGAGTAAAATATTTAACAAATCGGAAATAAATGAATATTTCATTATTTAGGAAAGAGAAAAGTCCAATACATAATATAGACAAAAGAAAAAAAAACAAAAAGAAATTTAGAAATCAGGAACTAAAAAGGAATTGCGTAAAAATTTCAGTATGGATTTGTCCCTAAAGGAATTCGATTTTTTCCACCACTATTTGGTATTTCTTCAAGCAGTATTTATTTTGATAACTCCAGTCGGAAAGACATACATACAGACATACAAGCGTATGTTGTACTATATCGCGAAAAAGTTCCATCCTTTGCACTGGCAAATATATGAATTTTGTTAATTTTATATTGATTTTTATATTTTCATTCTTCAATTTCTAAAATGTCGGCACGAGCCTTATTACGTACATAATTAATTAATCAATTGAATTGAGAATTTTTGTTCAATCTATTGCGGGATTGTTATATTTTATTTTTCGTTAATAAGTACATATGCAAACTAATAGTTAGCGAATAACTTGTTAGGTAACTTATTCCAGAATTTTTTTACTTTTCTTGTAAAATTTAGTATTATCGCATTGTCCTGTAACGTAACTACAATAGAAACTATAAACTATAAAAAAATTAAGAAATAACGTTCATGGCTCCATAAAAATTTATTGAATAATCATTATTATTAAGTTTTGAAAGAAAATCATCACTGAATTACTATTACCCTTAGATGTTGACAGAAAATTCTTGTCAGTTTATTATTATTATCAGAGTTTTGACAGAAAAATATTGTTACCATGTTGTAAGGAAAATCCCGACAACTTCAAAACTTTAGTTTTGTTAGATTTTCTATTTACAGGAACGCAGTTACCATCCAGGAGTCCTTCGCGGAGGGAATTGCTTCATTTAATAGCACTATAAATTTTTGGTTCCAAAGGTAATTAATGAAAAAAAGAGAAAAAGAAGACTGTCGGGGATTTTCTCAATAGCGTTCTTTAGTAGGTTTCTTTGTAGCGCGGTAAAATTGATTTGGTCATAACTTTTAGTCTCTCTCTAGCCAGTTTGAAAAGGCTTACTAGAAAATATAATAAGTTTTTGCCTTGTATAACGATTAGAACTATTAGAATGCTACGGGGGTGAAATTAAGGTTTAACAAACATTGTTACTTTTAATATGAATCCCGATTGCTGACGATAAGTGCAGTGATCTGGAATGAATAAAACCTTACTTTTTATAACGTAGTGGCTCGCTAAAGTTTTTTTGTTTCTCTCCTTCACTATCCCGGAGCCCGGCAACAAGGTAAAGGTGATTAATTACGTTAACGCCTACCAGGGGAGGACCTTGCCATGCAAGGCACTCTGCCAAGACCGTCCGTACGTGACGAAGAGTCACATCCTGTGCGAGGTGTTCCTGCACAGGCAGCTGGTGGGCATCCCCTGGGGTGCAGCTGGCTACCTGACTGAATACGGCGGATCTAGAGAGGAAAACTCGATAAAACCCGCAATCCCAGGTGTAAACAATCGTGCCTATGGGATGAATGGCCCTGCGTGAGTGTGTCTTATAACGATGGACTCCGGATACCAGGCGACCTCCGGTTTCAATCTTAGCCTTATCTCGGCATGCCGGCTCTGCTGAGATGGACCAACCTTTCCGAGCACACTCGTGGGACCAAAATAGATAAGCCCGTTTTTTCTGAGGGAGGTGCACCTCTAAATGTACCAAAAACCCAATCCGGGGCTCTTAACGAACCCTAAAATTTCCAGGACATTACAAGTCCTTCATCTGACGGCTATGCGATGGATACACTCCCCCTAGACGAGGAGGATCTCCTTAGATCACCAGACCATAGCCAACAGGACAGCGGGAATACTAAAGTTCCCACATCCAAAGAGCGCAAGCCAAAGCTCAGTGGCGCGGCCAAAAAAAGGTTTAAATGGCTTTTAAAACATGGCCACACAGAGGCAGAGGCTAGAAGGATTGCTGCACTTCAGATAGAACAGCGGAATGAGGAGAGTCTTAAAAAACGGACTCGCTCTGACGACTCTTCTCCTAAAGTGGAGCAACCTAGCGCCAAACGCAGCAAGGCAGCAACGGAGAATCCTTCAAAGAAGCACGTCTCCCAGCCTTTGCGTAAGCAGCCCTCCTATAAAGAGGTTGCAGAGAGCGTTCGGGTGGGTATTCTTCCCGTCGGTATTCTGAGGTGGCACTCAACATGGATCAATTGAAGTCCGTACAGAGTGCTATCTTGAGAGAGATCGCGGCTAGAAAACAAAGCCCCCTGAAGCCAAGATTCCTGGGCTCCACATTGAGACGAGGGTGGATGGTCCTCAACTGCGCCAATCAGGACACCGTGACGTGGCTAAAAGGTGTAGTTGGGGAGCTAAAACCCTGGGAAGGAGCCAACCTTGTCATTGTCGAGGAAAGTGAAATTCCTCGCCCACAAGTTCTTGTGGGATACTTTCCCAACAGCGCTGAGGACCATACGGACTTGATTCTCGACTACATCGAGGGTCAGAACGCGGGGTTAAAGGTGTCAGAGTGGATTGTGTTACGCAAGACACAAAAACCACACGTAACAGAGCTAACCTTCTCCGTGGACCATACGTCCATGGAGGAGCTAAAAAAGGCTCATTACACAATTGGGTACAAGTTCGGCTCAGTCCAACTTAGGCCCAAGGGTGGGGCAGTAAAGACTGTGGCGGAGGCTGGGGATGGCCAAGGTCAGATTAAAACTCTGACTGATGAGCCTCAGCCATCGACATCAGGAACCAGCAGGCCTAAACTTTCTGTCAAGGCTAAGGCTGGCCCCGGTAAAGCAGTCGGAACTGCAGAGGCTAAGCCGGGGACTTCCGCAAAGAAGTCCGAAGGCACTAAGAAGAAGCCCCCTCCTGCCCGTGCGAAGCAGGGCAAAAAAGGAAATCCGAAAGGATCTCCTATCAAGGCTGCTAGCGGCCATAAAAAGTCATCCTAGTCATGACTAATCATCATCTAAGTTGCCTCCAGATAAATCTCCATCATGCTAAAGAGACATCAGACGTGCTTAGCAGGAGATTTGTCTCGGAGAAACTTAGTCTGGCGCTCATACAGGAGCCCTGGGTACATCAAGGCCGCATTAAAGGACTTCCCACAAAATCATGTAAGTTAATTTACAGTAATGAGCATGAATATCCCAGGGCAGCATTGCTGCTCAACACTAATCTAAATTTTATTCCTCTTTCGCAGTTCATTTCGAGGGACGTAGTTGCAGTAGCTCTCGAGGTACCAACTCCGGGAGGTAGTCACGAGGTAGTAGTGACCTCAGTCTATTTTCCTGGAGATGCGGATACACTACCTCCTACAGAGCTAAAAAGACTCATCAGCTACTGCAAACGAAGAGGAAAGCAATTTATCGTTGGATGCGATGCGAACGCACATCAGACGCTATGGGGCAGCACGGATACCAACATCAGGGGTGAGTACCTCCACGATTTTATAATATCTAATAATTTAGAGATACTAAATCGAGGTAATAAGCCAACCTTTATGAACACTATCAGACAAGAGGTCCTGGACCTAACACTTGCCAGTATGTTCATAAGCACAAAAATAAGCAGGTGGCACGTATCGAACGAGATTTCCATGTCCGATCACAGACATATCAGGTTCGATATAGAAGCCGCACTTAACTCAAGTCTAGAGTACCGAATCCCTAAATTAACTAACTGGGAACTCTATCGACAACATCTTAAGGCTGTAATTAACTCTCCCGGTAGTAGCATTAGCACAACGGAGGAGTTGGACTCAGCCACTACGCAACTAAAAACAGCTGTACTGACTTCATTCGAACACAGCTGCCCTCTGAAGCAAGAGACTTGTAATCGGCAGGTACCTTGGTGGAATAGGGAACTGAGTTTGAAAAGAAAAGAAGTCAGCAAACTATTTAACAGAGCCAAGCTCTCTGGTACCTGGGGAGAATATAAAAAGGCTCTAACGGAATATAACATAGAATTAAGAAGATCTAAAAGAAGAACCTGGCGGACCTTCTGCGATGGCATAGATCAACTGCCCGCAGCTACCAGGCTCCATAAGGTACTTTCGAAGGATCACACGAATGGTATATGCTCACTTCAAAAAGAAGATGGGAACTATACCGAGAGTTGTGAGGAAACAATCAGGCTCTTATTAAAAACTCACTTCCCCGACTCTACCAGTCCCGTTCAAGGAATAGTAGCTCCAGACCCAATTGAGGTGGGCAATTACAGGGTCTCTAACAGGAGTGAGAGCCTTGCGGGAAGAATCTTCACTCCTAACAAGGTTAGATGGGCCATTGGTACGTTTAAACCCTTTAAATCTGCTGGAGGGGACGGCATCTTTCCTGCCTTACTACAGCAAGGGGTTGAAGAAATACTTGTTCCACTACAAAACATTTTTCGAGCCAGTTACGCTCTGGGGTATATTCCCCAATGCTGGAGAGACGTCAGGGTGGTATTTATACCCAAAGCAGGAAAAAGAGCTAGCTCTCTAGCCAAATCGTTCCGACCCATTAGTCTGTCGTCATTTTTACTTAAATCCATGGAAAAAATCCTAGACCTACATATTCGAAGTGAAGTTTTGATTAAATCACCACTTCATTCTAAGCAATTCGCTTATCAAGCAGGCAAGTCTACCGAGACTGCCATCCACACTTTGGTTAAAGACCTCGAAAAAGCTCTTGAAGCAAAAGAGGTGGCCTTATGTGCATTTGCAGACATAGAAGGTGCTTTTGATAACACCTCCTTCGAAGCAATTAAATCAGCTGCCGAGGACAAGGGGTTCGAGCCCCCCACGGTTAATTGGATAGACTCTATGCTTAGAAGCAGGAGGATAACTACTACTCTAGGAAACTGTTCAGTCCCGATCACTGCAGCTAAAGGCTGCCCACAAGGAGGAGTTCTCTCTCCACTCCTATGGTCGATCGTGATTGATGATCTCTTAGAGAAGCTGACCAGTTCGGGTTTTACCGTACAAGGCTACGCGGATGACCTAGTAGTCACGATACGGGGCAAGCATGACCAAGTCATATCCGACCTCATGCAAAAAGCCCTTTCTAAAGTCCACATTTGGTGCTTAACCAAAGGCCTCAGTGTAAACCCAAACAAAACGGTTATCGTTCCGTTCACGAGAAGATCAAAGCTTTCACTAAAGGCTCCTCTTCTCGATAACACGGAATTGATATTTTCAGAAGAAGCCAAATATCTGGGGGTCACCTTAGATAAGAAACTTTCCTGGAATTCGCATCTGTCTAGAGTGACGGAAAGAGCGATAGGATCTCTCTACACGTGCCGTCGCTTCATTGGCAGAACATGGGGTCTGAAGCCAAAAATGATGTACTGGATGTACACCACGGTTGTTAGACCCATGGTCACCTATGCGGCCCTCGCATGGTGGCCAAAAACTAATGAAAAGAAGGCTGAGGCTCTGCTTCAAAAAACACAACGGCTTGCCTGTCTAGGAATAACTGGTGCCATGAGGACCTGTCCTACAGCAGCCATGGAAGCCTTACTAAACCTTCCACCCCTACATCTGCAGGTGAAAAAGGAAGCAATCTCCAGTGCTATTAGACTGCAAAAGGAGAAACAGTTAAAACCAGGGAATCTGGTTGGTCATTTAAGTATCTTAAAACAGATACGCTTTGAGCAAATGACGACAATATCTGATATAATCACACCTAAGGTGGATTTTGTAAGGCCATTCGATGTGGTTTTAGGAAACCGACAGCAATGGCGTTCCACTAAACCGTCCTTTCAACAAGGATCGATGGTGTGGTATACAGACGGTTCAAAAACGAACAGTGGAGTCGGACTGGGCGTATACGGCCCCAGATGCCATTTATCAAAGGCCCTGGGCTCTACCCCTACCGTATTCCAGGCCGAGGTATTGGCCATAGATGAATGCGCCAATAGCCATAAATGGCTCAACTATTAATATTCTCTCGGACAGTCAAGCTGCCTTCAAGGCCTTAAAGTCCTACACCATCAAGTCAGGGATAGTCTGGGAGTGTCTACAAACCCTAAAAGATTTATCAAGAGGAAACAAAGTTATCCTCATGTGGGTACCAGGACATGAGGGCCATAAAGGCAACGAAATTGCTGATGGCCTAGCCAAAAGAGGAGCGGAAACTCCCTTTGTCGGACCGGAGCCATTCTGTGACACCTCAAACTGCTACCTCAAAGCTGCCCTAAATAACTGGGAGAACAAACAAAAATCCCTATACTGGGAAAGGCTACAAGGACTTCGTCAGGCAAAAAAGTTTATCGACACCTCTGGAGGAAAAACAAAAGAACTATTACTTCTCAAGAAAACAGAGCTCAAAATAATTACAGAACTCTTCTCAGGCCATTGCCCCTTGAGGTATCATCTTAACAAGATGGGCTTGGCTGAGACTTCATCCTGCCGCTTTTGCCAGGATGCTCATGAAATCTCGGAGCACCTGCTCTGCAACTGCGAAGCATTGACCAGGCGGAGACTACTCCATCTCGAACATGCTTTTCCTACACCTAACTACGTACGGAACCTCAATCCCAGAAGGATCCTAGACTTTATTAACAATCTGAACCTAGAAAGGGAATAAATTCGACGGGGACTCACAATAGATCTTTTAGGTCGCGGTGATTGCGAGGCTGACGCCTACACACCCCTTTACGAATCTAATCTAATCTAATCCTGGAGCCCTCTCGCATGAAGGTCCTCTAGGTCCGCCCTAGTCTCTTTACAGGTCAACAAGGGACTCTGAAAAATCTTGCCCTCAGAGTCAGATGGGTGGCTGGGGCATTCAAGGAAGGCATAACATCTGCGCCTCCGATGTGTAAGTGACGTAAAGGTCCCTTCAGGACCGAATGTGTGCCGGCGTTTTCTTTTAGTTTGTAGGCACGAAATTTTTTTTTGATTATGGCAGACGGTAGTGACAGGTTTTTCGTGGAACCTTCCACACTCTCCGCCAATAGCCGAGGCTAGCTAGCGTGCCGCCCTGCAGTCAACGCTGTCCGTCGAGTGATCTGTCAGCTCATGCTGGCAGTCTGGACTTCACGTCCAAGCCAATGACTCAACATAGTTCAATAACATGCCCACTTTGCTTCGTCGCTACCGAAGCCGTTTTGTGACTTCCTTTAGCTTTGGACGTTGTTTTGGGCTTGAAGCTTTCGTCAATGCATTTGCAGCACTACAGCTGCAGATACAGATGGTGAGGTATTGGAGTGGAATGTGGAGCTGTTACTCCAGACTCTTCTCGGACATCCGCGGTTGCCCTGGCAATTGTTTTTTCCAATGTGTTATAGACCTAAAAATTAATAAATTTTCATATGTTAATCATGTTTAAAATTTGATTGGCTTATTTTTCAAATAAATTAAGAAAATTGCGTCAGCAATTTCTTCAAATTCTAGAAATGAAAAAGTTAAGTCAGTCAGTCCTTTGTATGAAAAATCCATCAAGAATTAAATCTTACCTTTAGTGTGATTTGTCGTAAGATATGCGCACAATAAGCACGGGAATACATTGTATATGCGCCACAATGTACCCACACGGGTTATGTATACCACAGATAATTCTAGCAACAAGCAACGTGACGTTATCTGAAACGTCTAGGAAAATGCATAATGAACGAATATTTTAAAAAGCAGCTCATGGGAAAGTAGCAATAAGAATAGTTTTTGCAACTTAAGCTTTAGACAAGAGTCTAAATTATTGTAGTAATTAGTTGGAGTTGAGCTCTTGCCTTGATTGCGACGG
This sequence comes from Dioctria linearis, assembly GCA_963930735.1. Classification (NCBI taxonomy): domain Eukaryota; kingdom Metazoa; phylum Arthropoda; class Insecta; order Diptera; family Asilidae; genus Dioctria; species Dioctria linearis. The sequence continues at coordinate 129,285,137 of OZ005741.1, forward strand.
TTTGTGTTTAACTGTTTTACTCGGTAATAAAAGTTGGTTTAGTAATATACAAAATAAAATTGTGTTTTCTTTCTTTTTCGTTTTGTATGTAACTTTTTTATTTCTTGATCCCATAATCCAATAAACTCGTAATTCGCGGGATAACGGATGGCAGGACGTGCGCTAGATAATCATGAAGCGATCATGTTACATCATGAGGCCATCGTCCGCTACGATCATTCTGGACGTGCTAAAACACGCCCAACGATAATAATTTTTACAGAGTTTAAAATGCTAATCAAGCATTTATTATTAAGCAAACTTATCGCAAGAATCAGTGTCAATAGTTGTTCAGCGATGAATGAAGCTGAAAAGAAAGAAAAAAGAATTAGAAAAATTCGAACAAATTTGAAGTAGGGGAAGGTAGGGCAAAACCGGGTACCGTAATTGTTTTTTAAAATTTCGAAATTCTAGGCCTTACAAAAATTTCAGTTTCCCAGCTATTCTCTTTAGACAGATGTGAACAAGCAAAATATTACCCATTTTACCAAAATAATTTACTTAAAGACTCGGAAAAACAAATTTCGTAGATCAGGTCAAAACCGTCATTTTGAAGAGGGGTAGGGGAAGAACGGGTACTCGAGAAAATCAATAATTTTCAGTTGCTGTTGCCAATTTTTATTATTTATTGAATATCCAAATTAGATTAAGTTAAATTAATGCATTTCTTCATCAGAGTAAGTATATTTCTGGTACTCAATTTAGTAATATTATCACCATCAATCTATCAGTCACATTATCGCAAAAGTCGCATATAAAATTTCCGTCCACTCATACGCGCTGCACTCTTCATGTGCCCAATGCCTGTACCCATTGCACTGTATCCACCCTTCTCCAGCAACACATTCAGCATACAGCTCATTGCAAAATAGGCACCTCTCAGTGGAATCGCCTTCGTCTTCAGATGAAGAGCTCTCTTCTTGCTTCTTTTTCTTCTGTTTCTTTTCGCTAACTTCGGATGCAGTTAATGCTTCAAAAAGTTTTGTTGCTGCCCGAACTTTCTTCATCTTGATAGTCTCTTTTTGTTCAAGCTCTGTGTTGTGAGGTGTTGATGTAAGAATCACTGTTTTCCCTCTCTTTCTGTTCTCTTGTTGTTGAGGTTACAACATGGTGGGAGATATTTTAAAAACCGAGAGTGACTTAATTCTAGAGCAACCTGATGTTGAAGGAACACTGTTGATGAAGTTGGGAGATCAGAGGATGTAGAAGGCTGATCACCAGACCTGTCTGCCTCTGTCGTTGAGGGTGGGATCGTGTTGAAACTTATGATGTCAATCTGATGGTAGCAGCCTAATTTTGAAGGAATACCCGGACCTGTTGATAATGCTGGGAGATCAGAGGATGGTGAAGGCTGATAACCAGACCTGTCTGCCTCTGGCGTTGAGGGTGCGATAGCATTCGTTTCCGTTGCTGAAGCCACTTTTGGTTGCTTAGGTATTTCTATAGTTTCAGCAGGAGCATACAAATGCTCTGGGATAGAGCTTCTATTGAATGGGAATATTCCTGTGCTTTTAAAACCCTTGAAAGCTGTTTCCATCGCACGTGCTCTGGCAGATGAGTTGCCAAGAGTTTTGCCACTTGATATATTGTTACCTGGCTCCCAGGGTACGCGATCAGCCATTTTCTTCTTGCTCGTAGTAAGTGGAGAGAGGAGCCATGAAAGTAACTTCAAGTGGTTGCAATCTGTGGGTGCAGTGTGGAGGGACACACAAGAGAATCAACTCGAGGTTTTTGATATGAGCAGAATGACTGTCTAGAATCAATAGCACTGTCTTCTCTGGTGTTGGTTCAGAAAAATCAACAAACTTCTTGAACCAATAAAGGAAACTTTCCTTATTTATCCACCCTGAATCATGGAAAAACGTGGGCCCAATGTGGTGCATCATCCATCAGCATAGAGTTCGACCTATTGCGAGGAAAAATAAGCATATGTGGCATAAAATTACCTGCAGCATTCATACAGGTTTCAACAGTGACCAGTGTTGCTCTTTCTATTGGCGAAAGTAAATTGACTTGTTTCTTCTCATGTAAGGCCAGAACTCTTGAAGGCTTGCTAGGGACAGTCATAATCCCCGTTTCGTCAACATTATAAATGTCGTTTGGAGAAATTTTTGGTTTCTCGTAAACAGTTTGAAGCAAATCATAAAAGACTTGAATTGCAGCTGGTTGAATCCCTTTGCGTGAGCTAATGAAGTCGGCTTGGGATTCCTGAGAGAGATTTCTCTATGCCTATTTAAAAATTTATACAGCCAGTCCTTCCTAGCCCTTTTCTCTTCTTTTCGTTTCCCATTTCTCTCTGCTAACTGAAAAACTAGTTTCCGTAAATGAGTCAAGGTGAGGCCGACCAGTCTTTCCTCCATCAGCAGCACGTACTCCTTCAGCTAACTTTCCTGCTCTACTGTAAAAATGGTGTCATACCGCCCCAATTTTTTTTAGCTGCTTCCTTTGGAGATAAGGCATTTTGGCGGGCCTTCTTCACCTTATGCTCCAATGTTGATTGGGGAACATTGTATATTTTGGAGGCTTTCAAGTAATCCTTAGATCCACCCAAAACATCGCTGATAGCCAGAGCCATATCTTCTTCTTGCCAACTTTGCCTTGTAGTCTTTTGCTTATAGTTACGCGGCATTTTGAGCCTGAAACAACGTCATCAAAAAGTAATAAAACAATAGATTTATAATTTGAAAATAATAAAATTAAGCAATATAATGAGATAAAGAATTTGTAAGGACTATAATAAACAAAGCATTTGTGTTTCCCGGAAAAATATGGCAAGGGTACTTCCCGGTTTTGTCCAACTCCTTGGTACCCGATATTACCCCTACAGGGAATTTCAAGAACATATTTCTGAATAAGCTATAGAATAAAGAGGTTTACTTACAAAACTTAAAATCACAGAATCTGGTGCTCACGTGCTCACGTGAGCTACAGTTTTATGAAAAACTGCAAAATTATTTACAAAAAACTTTATAAAAGCACAGCACAGATCTGGTAATGCAATGTGTATTGCTCGCCAGGTGCGGATCCTGTTCATTAGCGTTGCTTTGCTCGGAGTGTTTGAAGTAAGACAGAGCCTATTCATGTTATCGCGATGGAAGGTGTGTTTTAATTGAAAACAGCTGCCAGAGGATCTTTGATAAGCCTTCCATGTAAAGACGGCTTCTTAGAACATTATCGGCGCGGCGCGGCGTGGCAAAACAAACATTTAAAGAAATAATTATAACTCGTGTTTGGAGAAATTCAGCGAAATTACACAACGGCGAACAATTCGTTATGCATGTTTGTAACATTTAAAGCAAGAGATTATAATTTTTAAATAATTTTTTTATTATTTCGTAAAATGCAATGGTTTTTATAGAATACTTAGCCTAAACGTTAAATAAAAACAGAATAAATCTGCAGATTGGGAAAGTCTCAATAAGTATCCTAGAGAATTTGATTGGTCGGTCTGTTTAGCTTCAAGGGATGTTGATGAATGCACAGTTGAATTTAGTACAATTATAAGTCTTGGAATGAGTAAATACATTCGGTAGAACTTAACAATAGCAAAATCGCTTATCAATTGCGTACATGTCCAGAACTAAAAGATTATCCAAAGAGAAAAATTTGTTTTTGACCAGAACGTTAGAATATAGACGCAAAGGTAGCAAAGGTTTCTCGTCCCAGGTCAAAACTATCCGGAGCAACTTCAGCAGTTCCTCTATTCCTTCACTACTTTACAATGAAGTGATTGTTGTCTCCCTGAATAAAACTTACATTTAGACTGTTAGATTCACTTCAAATTCTCCTTTTCCATCCACTATACATCTCCCTTGTAGATGTGTACAAGAGCCAATACACATCCATACGAGATATATGTTCAAGGTCCTTAAGGAGATCAACGTCTCCATAGCTGCAGGTCCTGATAGTTTCAAGCCCTCGTTAAATAAAACCTGTGCCTCATTCTTGGCTAAAGCTCTGCGAAAACTATTCTACTTGTCTTATTCAACAGGAAAATTTCCAATTGCTTGAAAACTGCCTCACTGCCTATTCCCAAGAAAGGAAAGGGTAGTGATCCCTCCAATTATCGACCAATTACGATTCTTTAAAAGGTTTTTGAATGTATCATTAACTCCAAATTAATGAAGTATCTAGAAACTAATCAAACCCACAACGATCGCCAATATGACTTTTCTTTTTCTGACTTTTCATATGGAACGTTGAAGCCTTAGTCTTCTCAATTTTGGTGAGTCCAAAATTGTTGCCCTAGATATTTCGAAGGCCTATGATAGTGCCTGGAGTTCAGCCCTTTTAGCCAAACTTAAAGCACTTGGCCTCTCTCGTCCTCTTCTATTATGAATGTAAAGTGTTTTATCTGATCGCTTAATACGGATTATATTAAATGGCGTTACATCTCAATCTCAGCCAATAAATGCCGGGGTGCCTCAAGGCTCTGCTTTCTCTCCATCTCTCTTATCAATTTTCAATAATGATCTGCTTTCCCTTACTTTCAATCCAATCGATTGTTTTGCCGATGAGAGTACCCTTGGTTTCGCTTACTCCCTTGGCACCCTTGGGGACTACAGACGAAACGTCACATCTGTCAAACTAGGTTGCATGATTAGATCGTTGAATAACCACCATGATAATATCCTCGCTTGGAGCAAACCCAATCGCATCGAATTCAATACACCTAAGTTCCAAAGCTGTCCCATCTCTTTAATACAAGATCATAATTTATCCACTCCCGTTTCTTTTGATGAAGCACTTCTTGACGATGCACCGTCTTTATCTATTCTTGACATTAATATTTGCAGTATGTTAAGCTGAAGAGATCCCAACATCCCTGTTGCCAAATAAGCAACGAAATATCTTGGATTTCCGAAAAAGTGTAAGAAATATTTCAGCCCATCGATTCTAGCGCTCCTCTACAAGTCCTGCATCAGACCTAGAATGGAATACAATTTCCATATGTAGGCCAGGGCTGGTCGCAGAGCCTTAGCTTCGTTGGATATTGTCAGAAAGAGAGTCTTCAGCTCATTGGCGATGTGGCAAAAACTTGTCATATGGACTTATACGAGCACCGCCGCAATGTTAGTTGCCTTTCGCTCCTATATTGCTACATGCATGATCAATGTTCTGATGAAATACTCGCACTGTAAGCCGCGCACATTCTTTTATCCTTCAAAATACTTTTAGTCGTGTGCGAACGTGGAACAATCTCCAATCTTCTGTCTTTTCTCCGGCATGTCATCTGCGAAAGTTTAAGGGTGACTTACACCAGCACCTTCGCCACCCTTCCCACGTTCCCTAATTCCTTTAGCACCTTCTGGCCATGCTGTGCTTTGAATCATAGTTCGTGGGACATCTCCTGAGCTTGGCTTAATAATATCAAAAACAAAAGAAGTCACACTTTCTTAACTTGCCAACGAAGGTATATACGTACAAGGTATGTATTGCATCTATTCTGTGAATGCTATTTTAAATAAATGTAAACTTTTAGTTCTTGTATTTTACAAAGATACAATTTATGATGATCCACGAATTTGAATAAAGTAATTTTTCCTAGTTTTATTAACTAAAATGGATGTTTGAGAAGTTTTACACTTTCACCCAAACCAAAACAAAATGAATAATTTAACTTCCCCTTTGAGTTCTCGGAGTGGCTAAGAACCTTGAGCAACTTTCTTCGTTGCGAGTAGTATTTACTTGCTACTCTGTTCAACTCGTATTTTTTAAATGATAAATTTTGTGCAGTTGATATTTGCGAGTGGTGGCGAGTGTCTTCAAACTTTTGTTCAGTTTTCAGCATATACCATTTTAAATCATAGTTGCGCCCCTCCCCCCTCACCGGAATCCTGAATCCGCCACTGTTGTTCGCTGTCATAAACCAATTGAATGGTGCCTGAGAGTAAGCTGAGAACCTCTCTTGTAACCATGGAAGCACTTCTATGAGATCATGATGCATCCGGTTTTACCCATCTAACTTAAATTCAAATGCGGCAAGTCGACCGGATACATTCCTCCCACGGAGCAAAGGTACTCATGAACCTACATCCATGAAATTATCTGATATAAAAAGGAAGCATGAATTAATTAAATAAATAAACAATGAATTACTATAGATTATGAAACACTAAAAATTTATATGAAAAACAACAAGTTTTCCAACTTTCCCCATGCAAAAGTAAACATAAGCACATACATGCAAAAACAACAACACTACCGTGGGAAATGGAAATTATATCATAATTCGTTAAATTTCAATGCCTCTCTTTTGAAATTTACACCAACTATGGAAAAGGAGTCATAGATCACATCAAATATGAAAACACAATTTCCCGCGAACAATTTGAAGGAAAATTCATACAAATTTTCACCCTTCACTTTGACAGTTGTCGAAAGGGAAAGCAATACTCAAATATCGAGTTTTCACAAGATTTAAGGTTTCACAATAGATTAAATTAAAGATTATGAACTACTGGAACCATTTCTTACAAAAAACCAACTTCCCGCGATGATTTTCCGCGAAAATCAACCAAAGAAAATCTCACCTAAAGATAGGTTATGAGTACACAATTATATATAATAACGAGTTTTCTTATAAAATAAACACACACTTACACTAAGCAATAAGCACAATACAATTTGCACAACTTATCTTGGTTTCAGCAGCGCACTTTACACGGAAAAACACACGGAAAACTCGCGACCGTGGAACCGCGAGATGAAATTTGTAAATATCGCGGAACTCTCAGAATTCATGTACTGCCAATATATGGCACATGAATTCGGATTATTTTTTAACGAAAAATACTATATCTACTAATGAAAAGAAAAGAGATAGCAAGTGGAAGTGAGATAGCTAAAAAGTACGTTCCACATCGAATTCTCTCAACATTATTATTCGATGAATTTAATTAATGATGGAGGTATTTTGATGGAAAAGATAGATGTCAATATTCCACATCGAATGGTATTAATGAAAAATTCTGAGTAATTTGCACTATAGTTGCAGGTTCCACATAAAAATGGATCACTTTCTTAATTTTTCGAGTGTCAAACAGTTCAGATCGTGTCAGAAAATTTTATATTTCAAGTGCTCAATTTTATTTCTTCAGTTATTTTTGAGTTTTTCATACTTGTGTAAATTGTGAAAATTGGCTTTCAATCTGCCTACGGTAAGAGTAAGCTTACATGCGATTTTTGCGTGGAGGTGAATTATGTGCCTATAAATACATGGTGACATTATTGTGGTCAAGTGAATAAATTTTTCTTTTGTTAAATAAGTGACTGAATTTAATTTTCACATTTTATAACATTTTTTTGATAATAGTTTAATATTAATCTAAAGTGCGTTTGTACAGGTTAAATTCAAGACAGTTATTCCCTTACTTCCCAAATCGGGTTAGCTGGAATATACCTACGAATTATCCTTTGTTTGCTTAAATTTTGTAATTTAATTAGTACATTAATATCATAAGTTTGAAGATTTTGCTAGATTTACTGTAGATAAGTGCTTAGTCGTGAATTAGAGTGCTTAAGCTAATCTTAACATGATTTTTTTATTAAATCGAAATGTAATTCTATTTTTGCTCTTTTTGATTTTAACATACTTCTACACTAACGTAATCCACCAAAGACAATATTATCACATGTGGCTTGTGAATGGTTCTACAGCAACCGTTACGTTACGCACGTGCTGAAAATACATTGTTTAGTAACGAGGGGCTTTACATCACTTTATTATACAAGCATAGGCATATGGAACTACTCTTTTGCGCAATAAAACATTTGGTGATCGCATACAGGATCCAAGCTATCTTGTACAAACAATAGTATTAGAAAGCAGAAAGAATAACATTATTTGTGCGACTCGCGTTAGGTGGTAAGTGTAAAGTGTAACAAAAAAGTAAAAAAAAAAACAAGAAAAAAAAAGAGATCAGGCAGGGTAATTTATCCCGCTATCTATAGATAACTAAATGAGTAGAGACGGAGTAATTGTTAAAGCACCTCATCCTTCACCAGGAGCTCAGTCTGGCTTCACGAGTACTTCAGTCTTGTCGACTCCCAACGCTCTGTGTCGGACAGCTATAAATGCTTCTGTTGAAAAAAAACAAGCAGCCATTCCCTCAGCAACGTGCATAGCAGCAATGCGGGAAAACAGGAGATTCCAACCATACTCACAAAGCTCACGTGTAGCCACGTGCGATTCTATTGATAAACAGCTCGCATAGTCTCGTGAACAAAAGCTTGCGCAGCTAGAAAAGTTTAAAGAAAATACAGAGAGGTTAAAACCAAAATTAAAAAATTTGGCGAGCTCTCTCACTCTCTCAACGTAGAGATTAAGAAAAATATTGTCAATTTAGGTGAAAGTGTCGTCGAGGACAGTGTCAGTGAGTTCACCGCGGGGGAAAAAACCTGTAAAATTGGCTGGGCGACTCCCTTTTGGACACCAGCATAGAAGATATTAGTTTCGAGAAAGTGTCGAGGACAAGTTTTCCCTAATTCCAGCATGCATGACAGATTATGCCAAAATTGCAAAACTAACCGCCCAGTTAGTTACCCTTTTCTCTGAGGAACAGTACCCCAAATGGCGCCTTGCTCCAAACAGTCCTAGGATGTTGCAAACAAGTGCAAGAATGCATTTTAGTGGAAGAACAAACGGCCTTCCCGCAAACCGTTGCCGCCTCGAGGAGTATCAGCTTTTGGCTTCCAACATCCCAAACAATTTTCAAGATCAATTCTTATGATACCCTAGACGAATGCCACCAATGTCACCCATCGCTGCAAGTTTGATTGTTGGGTTTTTCGCATATATTTATAGAGCTGGTCGTCTCAGTAAAAATGATTACAACCAATTTGATAGGATTTAATATTCTGAACATCTTCTTAGTACAATAAAAAGTAAAAAAGCTAGAATTGGTCTAAGACCAATTCTTATGATGAATGCCCGTATAAAATTTCGTAACCATACGATCGAAGGGTGACCACACCGATCTATGCAAATTTAATTTTTAAGTGGTTTTTCGCATATATTTCTAGAATGCTTCGTCGGACAGGAAAAATGATTATAATCAATTTTAGAGGATTTCGTATTCTGAAGAAGTTTTTAGACATAAAAATGTTTAGGACTGATCGTTTTCACAATATATATGTAAAAAACCTAAATTTTTATATGGCAAGAAGGGGTTGCCCGAATTATTCCATTTTTGAAATTTTATTTGTTATTATTATGTACCAAATTTCAGCTCTCTACGTCGACGCGTTCTCAGGCAGTGTGTGTCCAAATATATCGTGGAAAACGAAATTTTTGAATGGCAACCCCACGAAGGAGTTGACCGATTTGTCTCATTTTCAAACTTAATTTTACTTTTTTTTTAAATGCGTGTACAGCATTTCAGCTCTCCAAGTATACGCGTTCTCGAGTTATTGTGCGCACAGATGGACAGCGAATTTCCACGACTTACCAGTTCTTGCAAGTTGAAAATATGTCCGTTTTTGTTCCAAAAACGGCCATTTTTCACCTTAGAAAGGAGTGATACATTTTTTCCAGTTATCTCCGTTTATTGGACTTAAAAACTAATTACATATCAAATTAGGGGACAAAATAAACATGCGATTTTATCCTACATACAAGCTTTAACGTACATATTTCAAAATTTTATAGCATCTTTTCAGTACTGGAAGACACGTAAATTGACGTCCTTAAAGCTGGCAGAACCAAAATGGCAGAACGGGTTTTGAGGTAGTGCTATATTTAAGGCTCATTTAAGGCTAATTTAATGCCCCAACATAAAATTTACGCCTCCCATAGTTTTTCCAGAAATCACGGTTCTGCTAGCTTTAGAAAAAGTTAGCAGAACCAAACAAAAAAATTTATAAAACTTATTATTTTCGATGTAAATAGTGTATAAGAAATTGAGGCTAATTTAAGGCTGCATGTATCACGACATATAAATAATTTCAGTTAAAGATACGACAGAATTCATTCAAATAATATTGAATATTGGAATTGATAATTTGTAAAAGAATACCACCACTGCACTAAATAGCCCTAAAAACAAATTTCCACGAACAAATCGGATCGGTTCCTCAGTATTTAATTAGAATTCAAGGAGCCTCAAGTTCTGCCGGTTGAATCGAAGCTGTTTTCGAATAATAGATGTCGACTTGGTCTGGTTCTGCTAGCAAAACGCGGTTCTGCCCAGGGTACGTAAAATCTCGGTCGCGAGCAGCGGCTCCTGATGCGGCTCGCAGTTCCTAAAATGTCTGAGCCATTATTTTTCAAGTGGCTCCCGCCCAAGCAAGAGCTGTGTAGCGGCTCGGGCTCGCGAGCGGGAGCTGCGAGCTTCGTTCTATTGGCTCTTCTTTGCTCATGAACAATTTTCCTATTTTGTTTGCACTGTCCCTTGCTCATTCTTACGAATTAAAATTATCGACCTGTTTCAATAATAAGACGATTTTTTTTTATTTTTATATTAGGGTTCACAAAAGATAAAACATAAAAAGTACATACAGTCCCTGGCCAAAAAATTACAAACACTTGTAAATTTCATCATTACCTGAAGTTGTCTTCATCCTTTCTTCTCGGAAACCTGTTTAGGTTATTAATGGTTATTGATTGGGTGTTCCTAATTGGTTTACGGTAATAAAACGATGGTTTGATCCTTTTTCCAGGTTGTTTCTGTTAGAGGTGCCAATTGTTCAAGTGCTTCTGGTTGATTAACTGTGTTTTTAGTGGCTTAATTGAAAAATTTGTATTACTTCGGTTTTGATTGTAAAGCTTTTTGGAATTAAACATTGAGCTGCTGTGTAAGTAGTAAAATTGCTTTATTTTTAGACATTATTACAGTACAAAAAAGCAAGTTTAATGAAACTCTATCTTTGTGTACAGATTTTATAATGGGACGAAATGCAGATATCCCCAATGAAAAAAGAGTGCAATTTCTGCACTTCTTAGAACAGGGAACCATTCAATGAGAGAAATTTCTCGTCTCCAGGGAGTTTCACCCTATGTAGTGGTCCAAATTTCTAAAAAAATTAAGGAAAACTTTATAAAATTTTCAAAGTGTTTGTAACTTTTTAAAAGTGTTTGTAATTTTTTGGCCAGGGACTGTAGTATACCAACTCTGTATATTATGATTTTATTGTTCGGATAAATTTTATTTGCCCAAAAAAATAAATTTATATATTTAAAACAACGCTCAAAATACGGAAACTGTACCCAAAATGTAGTTTTTAGTTTTTTTACGACGGATATCTACAGGGAAAAGGTAAATATAAATTACAGAAGCATACCTGTACCTAAATAAAAACTCGTTTTCTACCTAGATTTTCCTAGAATTTCCGTATTATTTAATTCAATTAAAAGGAATTCTGAGACCTGTTATACAGATACCTACTGGGACAACTTATTAAAGAAAAATTTTTATTCCTACATAGGTAGAATTTAATGTAACCCAAATCAACTGTATTTTGTATATGTATCTAAGGGAGGTGGAAAAAAAAACAAACGATGGGCATACAGGAGCAACGTATTATTTATTTGTGATTTATGTATCTAGATTTAAGCCAAAGTATTGTAAAAGTTCGTAAAAGTTTTTTTTTATATATCCCTAACTCTAAAATTACACCGATTGAATAACACAGTGAAAAAACCAAAAACTTGTATATATTACAATGGCTCGCTCGCGAACCCGAGCTATTTAACGGCTCGGACTCACGGGCGAGAGCCTGTAAGAACATTTTGTGGCTCCAGCTCGCGAGCGAGAGGTTTTAAGTAACAATTTTTGGGCTCCGGGCCCGGCTCGTGAGTGAGAGCTATTTTACAAAGAGCTTTTCTGGAGTGCTCTTTCGAGAGCCGCTCGCGAGCGAGCTTTTACGTACCATAGCTGCCACTATGCCTAGTGCTAAAATGCAATTCCTTTTCTCAAAACGTATTTAATAAATATGATTATAATATACAATAAACTTCATTTTCAAAATTAATGAAACGAAAGCATTTCATGTTGTAACATCAAAATAACTGATATTAATGCTGGTTGTAAATTAGAATTACAAATTACTTTTAGAAGCTCTGTGACGAAATTTGTTTATAATAAATAATTTTTATGCAGGAAAGAAAGAAAAAAAAATATTATGAAATCATAAATATTTATTGAAGTTACAAGAAAATACCATAGTAAATTAAGTATGTAGGTAGGTATATCATAATAAAATTTTTTTTTTTAATGACAATTCCTTTCCAAAGCTCTTTTACCATTTGGAATATACACAATGGTAAAAACTTACAAATTTCCCTTTGGGGAAAACTTGATAGCTCACTTTTAATGGCACGGATTATACTTCTGATACTTATGTACTAAATCATGATGTGCCGAATGCGGTGAAAAACATCATGCATTACTTCCTTTTCCAAGAAAGAATGATGGTGTCGAAACAAATTTAGTTCTTTTAAAAGGTTCCAATTTGTTTCAATAGATTTTAGCGAAATTTAGTGACGTTGGTACTTCTAGGGTAAGAACTGCTCATATGAGCGATAAGAGACAGCTGCTAACATCACTGATCCTCCATATGAGTAAATCAGAGATGGCCGCTGAGATTACTGATCGTCTATATGAGTAAATTAGGTTTAGATTTCTTTGTATCTTGCAGTTAGGAAAAAATGCTAAATTTCAACAGAAAATGATTACTTCAAGATATTGTTTCCCACACATCTTACAAATATTTTATCTTGACGTCATTTCGTTAGATATAATACGTTCTTATAGTATTACCAGATCCGTGATCTTAGTAAAGAAATTCATGATTTTAATTTTACTTGAAGAAATGGAAAATTTCTGCAAAAATGAATTAAGGCAGAAAAGCATGTAATGAATTACTCCAATAATTAACAGCCAAATAAGGAAATATTGTTGGAATAATCCCTAGTAATAATAGAAATCAAAATTTATTAAATGTGTTTAAATATAAGATCTCAATAAATCTATTATTATTATTTACCTTCCTGTTAGAAAGCGACATAGCACTGGGAGTGATGTGAACCAGTCAGTATAAACTGGTGGAGTTTAAATATCCTTCCACAACAGCAGTTGAAATTTTCTTGCCATTATAATCAAAGACTTGCAGATATTCGTAAAAGTAAATCTGTTTTACTTTTTAAATATAAAATATCTCTATATGTCTACTATTTAAAAGCGTTTTGCACATGGGATATTTTACTAGCTTTCATTTAATTATTTACTGACTGACAATAAAATGAAGTGATCCTTTGGTATTAACAAAATAATTTTCGGCAATTCGAGTGTTCAAGCGGCCCTTTAAAATCATATTCACGATTTGTAAATTTTAGGAACTATTTTTGGGACCCATTAAGTGATATTTAATGTACCTACATATGTTATGTGTATATGCCAATATACCATACAATTTAGTTAATTTAATAAACCATATTATCCCGAAATTGAAGCATTATGCGAACAAACATTGATTAATGTGATGAGGAGTTTGAACTTGGTTAGGCACTTAACGACATTAGTCTTGAATAAGTTACAAAATGTGTTTTAATTTTCCAAAGAAAATTAAAGCATTCAAAAGTTATCAGAAAAATAAATGGCGTTTAGAATTGATACACTCAGAAGCCAAATCGTTTAACTGATTACTGAATTTGTTGTTACTATGAGTAGAGAACGGGTTTTCAAGTCTAATATTTTTCGGAAGCAAGGACATCAACTCAAAATTATTTAGCTACCGTATACTGAAAAGCAGTAAAATTTTGAATACACAAACTTGCTTCCGGAAAGAATTAGACTAGAAAACCCTTACGTACGTCGTAACAAAACCAAATGGAGTTAATCGATTTGTCTTCTGAGCGGCGCAATTATGGTTCAACAAACAAAATCACGTATGTCAGTATTTCAGTACTTATTTTGGCCACCAGCGAGATTCGAACCTACATAATCACATTAGAAGCTCGGCGCCCTATCCACTGAACCATCAGCGCCTTGTCCAATACATTTTTCAATTCCACTTTTCATGGAGAAGCGCTATTCCACAACTGCTGCCCTGAAATTATATCTACCCTCAAATGACTGCCTTCTACATCTTTTTAATAATTGCCCCTGCGAGATTTATATAGCTTAAAGACTTCTCCTTCCCTTGGTAGTGCCGCCAGCATTTAAGGTTCATTGAATTCTAATTAAATGCTAAAAAACTGATTCGTTTTGAGAAAAGGAATTGCATTTTAGCACTAGGGACAATAGCAGAACCAGACCAAATCGACATCTATTATTCGAAAACAGTTTCGGTTGAACCGGCAGAATTTAAGGCTCATTGAATTCTAATTAAATGATGAAAAACTACTGATTCGTTTTGAGAAAAGGAATTGCATTTTAGCACTAGGCACAATGGCAGAACCGCGTTTTGCTAGCAGAACCAGGCCAATTCGACATCTATTATTCGAAAACAGCTTAAATTGAACCGTCAGAATTTAAGGCTCATTGAATTCTAAGTAAATGCTGAAAAATTGATTCGTTTTGAGAAAAAGAATTGCATTTTAGCACTAGGCACAATGGCAGAACCAGGCCAAATCGACATCTATTATTTGAAAACAGCTTCGATTGAACAGGCAGAATTTAAGGCTGCTTGAATTCTAATTAAATGCTGGAAAACTGATTCGTTTTGTCAAAAGGAATCACATTATAGCACTAGGGTCAGTAGCAGAACCGTGTTTTGCTAGCAGAACTAGACCAAATCGACATCTATTATTCGAAAACTGCTTAAATTGAACCGCCAGAATTTAAGGCTCCTTGAATTCTAATTAAATGTTGAGAAACCGTGGAAATTTGTTTTTAGGGCTATTTAGTGCAGTGGTGGTGTTCTGTTACAAATTATCAATTCCAATATTCATGCCATTTGAATGAATTCGGTCGTATCTTTCACTAAAATTATTTATATGTCGTGATACATGCAGCCTTAAATTAGCCTCAAATTCTTATACACTATTTACATCGAAAATAATAAGTTTTATAAGTTTTTTTATTTGGTTCTGCTAACTTTTTCTAAAGCTAGCAGAACCGTGATTTCTGGGAAAACGATGGGAGCAGTAAATTTTATTTTTGGGCATTAAATTAGCCTTAAATGAGCCTTAAATATACCACTATCTCAAAAACCGTTCTGCCATTTTGGTTCTGCTAGCTTTAAGGACGTATCAAATTGACCATTTATGCGTGATTTAAAAAATCCATATTTCTCTGTAAGTATGGCATGAATCTTCATAATTTGCTTTTGTGAATATAGCCAGGATATGCGGTAGTTCCTAATATAATCTAAAAATGTCTAGGTACCTAAGTGCTTTAACAAATCACAACAAAAGCAGGAAATACTGTTAGTTGACAAATATTCTTCTTACTTCTCCACAACGACAACAACCGAAATTTTTGTCGAGTGGGGAGTTAAATGTCAAAAGAGCTCTCATCTCCCCAATTCCGCATCTGCAACAGAATCCGGTCAGGAGAGTACTTTTCTGAGTTCAGATTGTATTTTGATATTTTGGTCAACTGAAATTTTACTAAAATGAGGATATTATGTAGGAATGCATATTGCGGAAACTGACGATCAGCCAATGAGAATGAATATACCTTTTTCGGAAAGAGTTACACAAACCATTATGTTGCTCAGCCGGTTTTTTACCAGATTTTATACGTTTCCCAAAAGGAAAACATGTTTTTTAATCGTGCCACCTATTTCGGTTACATCCAATAGTTATGATTATGTACCGCCTAATTGTGAGAATGAGGACCTATTCCGATTTCGCATATACATAACATTAGAGTTCTTATTCTCATATTTCATATTCCTAACTGTGTCCTTGTACTTCCCTTGAAAGCCAGAGTCATACCAGAGTTTATAATAAAGCTTTTCGCTCCTGATGAAAGCTAATGAGAAACAACGGAGTATAAGTAAGTATTCACCTTCCACCAAAACTCGGAAAACCTCACCTTAATTTTTGTGCCACAAATCTATTTCACTGCTCCAAAGGGTATTCGCGAGTGCCTCAGCTATCGGATAGGAAAAAATTTGGAGTCCAGACCTTACAGCCAGGAACGAAATGAAAGCCAACACCATAATTACACTAATAAAATCAATTTTCATGCTTATAATATTCACGTTGGTAATTACACAACATTATCTGGAAAGGTACTTAACTTAGAAAGCATAAAACTTAATCATACCGTTTGGAAAGAAGCGGAAAAGCCGGCGTGAACTGTCATTTATTATCGCCTAATTATTTTTTAATTTATTTAGCGAAGATTGAGTGCGGTTCTAATGATAAACCGAACTCTAGCTAGAATCCAGACAATGAACAGTAACAAATTGATGCACGAGAATCACTCATTTAGATGGAACGCCGATTTCTATGGAAAGAACGCAAGTCATTGCAAATTAGCCGGTTGGTACTCGGTGGGATACCGAGAGGGTAAGTTGTAGGTTTTGTTGTCTCGCGGCGCTATGCTGAGTAAAAAAAGGCGGCAAGATTTTTCTTTACTTGACATATACACACATACTGCCACCAAAATACCAATGCTACAAAAAATATGAATTTCACGTATTTTGTGGTGAATTATTCTGCTGACTAATCAAACTCCCTTGGTGTTTTTTAAAAATTATTCTGTTTTGATAAATCTATGCGAAAAATCTATCCCGTCGCGCCAGAAAGGAGGATTGGGATAGTAGATTCGCTGCAATTAGATATTTTATAGGTAAACTTATACCTACTATTGTATTTTTTCTTAAATAAAATATTTAAATGTTTGGTCGAGTTCCTAATTTCACGTGAGAAAGCTTTTAAAATTGTTATATGTAGGTAACTACAGGGCCTGAGAGTGGTTATATGGGGCCCGGGTCAAACAGAAAAATGGAGCCTATCTCCGTCTGAAAGTCACAAAACTATGTTAACTAAACAAATAAAACATAAAAAAGGTTTTCTTTGAAGTATATATGAAATGCTTAAATAACTTAAATAATGTGAGAGCCTACTGTGAGAGGTGAAGGGAATTAAATTGTTTTAAAACTGCCTTTCAAGCTTTGTTTTGTGAGGATTCCTTTATAATCGTTGAAATGTCTATAGTCCGCGCAATGTTAGAATTTATACAATGCATTGATAGCCCGTTTAATCTTCTTCATAAAAATCACTGCGTCGCACATTTTTTACGACATTTCCTTTTGAATATTTCTGCTGTAATATATGCGTTGAGGTTTTTATTTGCTCCTCATTTAAGTCGTCAATGCATACAAAAATATGTGAATAAGAGTCTAGATTGTTGAATTTAAAACATGAACTTAAGTTCTTCTTCAGGGGCTCGAGGCCCATGTCATATGGCCCTCCTGCCTACCTTCTATTGGCCCCGGGATATCTACATATATGTATAGATAGCAAGATTATATATTTATTCAGTGCAAGGAATACCTGGATATCTACATATATGTGTAGATAGCGATAGTATTTATTTATTCAGTGCAATCAATAGAAAGAATGCTATTTATACAGCCATGTGATTTGGAAATATACAAAAAAAAGAAAAAAAAGAAGAAGAAATAGAAACGAAAGATTAGGTAAAAAACAGGCAACCTAAAATAAACTGAAATTATTAGGTAGGTATGCACTCGTATGTAGTAAGTCGAAAATCAATTAGTTTATGTTAAATACCTATAGAAAGGGAAATGAAAAACGGAGACTGAACATAATGCTAAGGGGAATTAGAATTTAAAACATCAACTTACCTCCCGATTCTACATAAGAGATAAGAGCTCTCTTCCTCTTAACTGGGCTGTCAAAGCCCATTAGGCGCCATTGGTATTCTACGTAAAGAGTTAAGAGATATCAGACGTCAGCTGTTCTCTTAACATTTGTGGAGATTGTTTTTTTAAGAGATTTGGTATTCTAGCAATTAAAAATTTCTGTCATATGTCACCGAGGTACGCTTAAATCTCTTATCGTGTCAGTTGCAGAAATTGTTTTGTTTTAAAATACTGAAATGTTCGATAAAAATGCTGTAAAATAAGTACATATTTATATAATTCGTATACAGAGCTGGGCAATACTTAAGTAAAAAAGACTTAAGTACTACTTAAAGTACATTTTCGTTACTTAAGACTTATTACTCAATACTTGCTTCTATTTACTTGTACTTAAGACGTCTATTAAGTACCTACAAATATCTAACTCTTCGTAGAGAAGCAATCACAATCCCTAGCGCAACTCCTGTTTTGTTGAGTTTTAAAGCACGCAAAGAACTGTCAAAGCATTTGCCACACTCACGCGTAAAGGCAGAACCTTAGACAAACTAATAACATACAAACAAGACTGGGCAAGCAGAACAAAAACCAGTAACGTCTCGCTAGAATATAAAATTGACGATGCCTCGACTTGATGACATAACCAAGGGTAAGCAAGCAGTGCCTCCCTAAAATATAAAATCAACGATGCCTCGACCTGATGTAGGGAAGATCTCAATTTCTTCTTAGAAATTTACTGGACATTTTTTCCTTAGAATTTTTATGCATTATTGGAGGCAACAATGGGTGCTTGGGCGAACCTCTAATAGTTTTTATGAGTATAGCAATGGGAAGTGAATGCTTTACTCTACGTGCAGTGCCGAAAACTAGAAAAATCTATAAATAGTAGCCACTATACATACATATTATAGTTTTCAAAACGTATTTATTTATTAATATCTATTAACTGAACTCGATAAACTTCATTATATTACTGCCAACGTACAAAGATTCTAAAAAAGTACTTTAAAAAGTACTTCTAAAAGTACTCAGTACTTTTTATAGACTTAATACTTAGTTACAAGTACTGCGGTACTTGTACTTACGCTGAAGTACTCAGGCCTTCGGTACTTGCCCAGCTCTGTTCATATATTATATAAATATGTACAAAATTGTGAAATATAAAATAATTATACAATTTGAGCCATGCACAGAGGATAGTTCTGAGCAATATGAGAGACGACTTGAATCACTTTGCTATTTCTGAGGCTGTATAGAATTTCAGAATGCTAAAATGTTTTGCCTTTAAAGTGATAGAAATGACATAGCCTTACGATAATCTTCATTACCCGACAATATTATCCTCACTTTAAAGTTTTGGTAACAATAAATTTTTTTGCTACAGGTTGATACGAAAATCCTGTTGGTCGTAACGACGGCTGTGGAACTCTTTACCTGCGATTTGAGTATTAAAATATTAATTCAATAATCATTAGGTGCTGTGAATTATCATACAATTATTACTTATATCGATAATTGTAACTTGATTAAAGACATCATCGCCTCGCCAATAACATTACATCTTCTTCTTCCTTCTTGAAAAGTAAACGTCTTAATAGCTGGGCTGACTGAGAGATTCCCCAAACCCTCTTAATCACTTAAAGTTAATATTTCTCCACAAAAATTTATGTAGAATACTAATTCTGCTAAAATCTCTAACTTATTTAGAATCGGGGGGTTAATTAGTTCGAGTTTATAAATATAGTTTCTCATTGTTTGACTCTTCCAGAAAACATAGATGTCGAACAAGTCTGCGAGAATAAGATAAAATCGCTATGGGGAGACTTTTAGCACTGGACCTAACTTTGAGAATATTGTATTAGGTCCCTATTCTTAAATAACGAGGACATAGTTCCGTATAAGTGAAGCTGTCAAAATACATGCGCATGTGAGTATTCTCGAAATCCGTAGAATATTGACTTTGTTGAAATTTTCTTAAGACAAAAATATTTATAGTCTAACGTCAGCGCTCTAGAAAGAAGCACCTTTTTTAAAAAAAAAATATTGCAAATACAAAACAATTAAATAAAGAAGAAATCACTCTAAATACAAGAAGGAGCCTTTAATTATCATTTGTAAGCAACCATATAGACATTCCTTTCCAACCTTGTAGATATCCAGTCAACGAACGAATATCGAGCAATTACAGAGTCCAGGGTTTCGAACTGAACAAGCTTTTGGACAACCTGTCATCGAGACAACTCGGAGGTATTTCACGTGAATAACGAGTCAAGAGCTTCGGATTGAATAGTTTCCGGAAAACATTTCATCGGGACAGCCTCGAGGAATTACAAGTGAATAGCGACGAATTACAAAGTCAGAGCTTCAGACTGATCACGTTTCTGGGTAAACTAGCACAGAGATAGCCCTGAGGAATTACAGTTACACACTGATTAAAATAATATTAAAAATAAGTATTTAATTTCAACGTGTCAAGCCCCTGGCATACCAGACGGTAATTTAAAGCTCAGTCGTCTCAACCAGATCTCTCCATATCCTTTTCTCCAACCTGACCCTCCCAACCAGTTCATACTTACACAGTTCTTTCATTCATATCCGCATTTCACTCTTTCAGTGTCCTTTCTCTGTAGCTAAACTAGTCAGGCGCGCTAGTGCAATAAATTCCCTAATTATTTCTATATAACTACTCTCACATCACTGAGACTCCTCTATAGTATTCCTTTTTCACAAAACCTATTTATTTATTTTCATTTGTTTATCACACCCATCCCAGGGAGAAGACATTCATCGCCAGATGTCTTTCTACAAATCCTTTTGAGTCGGGGGATTTTCCTGATTCCTTTCTTACACTTTGATAAGTTTCCTAATAGTAGCAAGTCCTGGAAATTCGGTTTCGCACAAGCTGTCATAAGGGCAGTTCGCCTGAATTCTGATGCTCCCGTCCAGGCGAGGTTTTAGAACGGCTGTCAAAGCCTGTTCTAAAAGGAAGCCTCCTCTTGTACGACAGCCTTTATCTTAGTGCTCAAACAGGTTTCGTGAGGTAACCAGACTGTGATTATGGCAGAGTCTTGTCCCAGACAAAGAGATACCAGACCGGAACCAGATGAAGGGTTGATCACTACCCTGTATGTTCCACTGAACGGACCAAATAGACATCTACTCCACAGTGCCCCAATGTTGCTTCAATCAAGTCTGGCTGTCGAAGGGACAGTGCTGTCTAAGAAGACATGACCACAACGTTACCAAAATCAAGTTTGACTGCTGAGGGGAGAGTACTGCTTAAGAAGTGGGGCGTCCGCAATTCACTTAACTCTATTTTTTTTAAATATAGCATCGCTAGTCGCAGATCAAACAACCGGCTCTCCACAAACACAGTAGAAGCCACTAAAACTGGGAACTCCGACAAGGAGCCGCAGCCGTCATCACTTGAAGAATTAAAAAAGATTGGAAAGTCTCCGACAAGGAGACGCAGCCGTCACCACTTGAAACGTTAAGGAAGGTTGGAAAGTCTGTGGCGGCGTGATGTCACTTTTGCTTTTGTATCAAACTATACTTTGGCTGAGCCGCTGTATTGACCTGAATATTAAGGATGATCCTAAATTAAATATTTCTTAAACTTCTACTCTGTGCAGCTGGTGTATTTTGTTCGGTAGTGGCAATTAGGCACAAAATGTAAAAATATGAACGATGTTAGTTTTTAAGTCAGTTTGCTTAAGTCCGCTACAGAGAAAAGTCTATATAATCAAGAAAGCAGCAATTATCCCCTGTCAACAACTTAATTAAATGTACTACTGAGCTGAGGAGCAAGATGCAGCAAATATATCAAATACTTGAATTAGTTGAACTATACTTCCTTTTCCTTTTATTCCCTCTGAAGTGGATAGTAGGCATTATCCAAAGGGGATAGGCCTACAATTACACCTGGCAAGAATTGTTTTTTCTTTACAATTATACACAAAAGTTTAATAATTTCTACAATATTCATAACTCTTTGCTCTTGATTTCATCACTTCAATTGTTGTATACTACAAAGCGTGATGTAAACGATCTGCGTTCAGCAACGTGTTACTAACGTTTTCTTACACTTCGTCGTTTTGTGTAAATTTCTAACATTTCCTTGCACTTTGTGGTTTCCTCCTGTGAGTTCGGTAATTGTCGACCGTCCGAAAGTAATAAACGAGAGCATGGACTCCGCTTACAGTGGCACACTGAACGAGTCCAATATATCCTTCCTGCAATCACAGTACGACCAGCACTGTTTGATGCGGTGTCTTTGAAGTCAGCGCCATGCTGGAAAAACAAAAACTGTCCAGACCTGTGGATCCTTCAGTTAGAGTCTCAATTTGAATTTGCCGGCATTTCACAAGACAAACCAAGGTTTTACCTCTTGGTAAGTGAGCTCGAAGAGAATGTCATACGCTTGGTGTGTGATATTGTCTTTGACCCACATCAAGCAATAAAATACTAAAATTAAAGAAACGTTAATTTCTAAACTGTCAGGAAGCATGAATCAAATGCTTAAATAGCTCTTACAGAACTTATTCTGGGTGATTCACGCTATCGCAAATGCCCCCTGAGGTACGAGCGTTCAGCAACAATAAACACAGCGGAGAGGCCTTGAAGTCGCTTTGGCTTCAACGATTGCCATTATACACGCAGGGAATTTGGGCTTGCAACCCACGAACGCTGGAGGTTTTGGCAACTTGTTCTGACAAAATTGTCGAGGTCAGCGCAAGATCTGAGGTGTTTGCGGTAACTTCTCCATCTGACAACAAACATCATATATTGGAAGAAATGGGAAGAAAAATAAATAACCTCACTAATTTAGTTGAGAAGTCGATAAAGGATAATAACCCAAAGCGTCATGGCCTGAACAGACGTCATCGACAACGGGTGGATGTGACAAAATAGTCAAAATAGTCGTCTTTATATTTTTGACAGGTCCTCAAAAAGAACGATTCTAATAGAAACAGGAACTGATATTTTAATCATTCCAAAAACTTTGTTCAAAGTCTTCCAAATTCCAATGTGCAGTTGGTAGCGGAATATTCCTCTCCTATCAGTACATTCGGAAACAAAATTGGTATCTTTGATTTAATTTTACGCAGATCTTGTTCTTGGGAGTTTGTGATAGTAGAACGATATTAGGTGCAGATTTGCTTTGTCACTATGGTCTTGTAGTTGACATAAAAAAGAAGTCTCTTATCGATCCACTCAATTCGTTAGAACCATCTGTTCAACGTCTCATAAGTTAAAATTCAAGTCTTTCGGTACTGATTAATCCAGCAATTTACTCATCAATCCAAGAGTTTCTTCGAAAGTAGTGTGCCATCATGCTTGAGACCAGCTTTACTAAGCAGGTAGCGAACACGGTTACACATCGGATAATCGCTGATGACGTTCAACTATTTCTTCCAGCCAATATTGACAATTTATCCGTCAGTGTTGATGAATTCAATAATGATTTATCTCGAATTAGTGCGTGGGCTGTGGATAATAAACTGTTGCTGAATCCAATTAAATCGCAAAGCATAATACTTTTTCATAGACCAATTACCGCCGTGAGTATCCCGGCATTGTATCTAAATGGTACCCGCATAGAGTATAGTGAAATGGTAACAAATCTGGGCATGACTGTGGATGCAACGTTGACATGGCGTTATCACATTAACAAAACTGTTGCCAAAGTCTATGGTGGCTTAAGAAACTTATGGCGTCATGCAAAGTATACACCTTCTAAGCTCCGCCAGCGCCTTGTCAAAGCACTTTTAATTCCCATCATATCTTATGGCGCCTGCATATATTCCAATGTTGACAGCATTAATCGTAGGAAACTTAATGTGGCGTATAATGCTTGCGTGCGATATATTTTTGGTCTCCGGAGATATGATCATAATCTGAATTTTCTAGGCAGATTTTTGGCTGCTCACTGGATAATTATTTAATATTCCGACTTAGTGTCATGATGTATTTGATAATAAACAATCATTGTCCTAATTATCTAAAAAAATTTCTAGGGTTCCTCCCATCACGTCGTACCCAACAAATTAATCTTCCAAGGTTTCAGACTTCTTTTAGTTCGCGCACCTTTTTCATACACGCTGTCAGAGTCTGGAATAATCTTACTCTGGATATTCGTATGAGTTCCAGTCCTGGGGATTTCAGACTGAGAGCCTTACAACACTTTAGGAGTTCATAATCTTATGTCCGTTACATATTACTGCTATCTGTTATACAGTTGCATGCATGATGTTTCTATTGTTTAATTATTACTCTTTTTTCACCCTATAGCTATATATCTTTTCACGTCCGATTATTAACAATGATCTTAACTCTTAGCTTGCTTATTTGATTAACTTTCATTGCTTTCGTTTGATTAGTTTAAATTGTAGATTAAGTACATACTTATATGAAATTATAACAGTTGAATTTTTCTAACTTAGAGTTTGCGCAAATTAATGAGAATTGTATCTCAATTGTACTCTTAAATAAAAAATATTATTATTATTATTGCCGCAGTGACCGGACGCGTCAATTTAAGCTCCGAGAAATAATAAAGAATAACAGTGGAAGAAAGTAGGAGAAAGGCCGTAAAAGTGCTCCAAAGTGACATTAAAGTTAACGCATTATAGGATATTGTGCTAGTGTAAATAAAAACTATCAAAAATTAAATTGTTGAAAAAGTGGAAAGTGATTGACAGACCTAGATTTGGATTTTTAAATAATTTCGTTCGTTGCCATGACAACATGGCAACCGTGAAAAATTTTAAGTATATCTGAAATTATTTTGAAGGAAAAAATTTATTAAAATTTTAGAAAATAAATTTCTTTTAAATTATAAAAAACTAATAATATTTAAAACAATAAAAGCAAAGCCACTTCTGCCGTACTCAAAATGAGTACGAGCAGTAGTGATTCTGTGGGGGCGGATGATCCCCTCAAGCTAAATGGAAGGAAGAAGAAGAGCAACAAGTCTTCTTCCGATAAAAATAACCAAGAGCCCACAGAAAAGGCCATTAAGGGCCCTACTCAAGAGGCCGTAAAGCAGACAGTAACCAGGGCAGCGGATGCAGCCCGAGAAGTACCTGGGACGTCAGCTGCTACAATGGCCGCAGCCCCAGCAGCACCTGAAGTAAGAGGACACCGTCCGAAATTATCGGAAGTTGTTAAAACGGCTTCGTCGTCAGCGCCAAAGCCTAGTGGCTTGGTAATGAGGCCACCGCTTTTTTTCAAGCGTCTCTAAGACACAAAAAACAGTACCAGCAGGACCAGCAGTAGTACCACGATCCCCAGCAATAGTTGCAGGGATCCCTTTTGCGCAGGTAAGTGGCAGTTCCAATAAGGCTTCCACAATTGAAATTATAGGTAAATGCATCACTCCTCGTCCAGCCCCACTGGACGCGGGTAAGCCTCGACCCAAGACCAATGCGGGCCTCCAGGGCTTCTTCGATGGGAGATGGCAGGATGAGAGCTGCGGTATGCAGCTCGAGCACATCAGAGGATGTCCTCAGAGCGTATACCTGAAGGCAATCTTCCGCGTCATCTCCTGTGAGCAGCTATTATCCATGGGGATAATAGCTGGGGGAATGGTTGAGGTGTATACCACAACCCTCGAAAGCGCGACCAAGCTTATGCTTGAAGGCATCGAGGTGGAGGGTAAACAACTTGTGCCGTTTCCACTCAGGGAAAAGCCCACGAAGATCGTGTTTTCGCGGGTCCCTATGCGAGCCCAACATGAAGACCTCTCGAATTTCCTTGGGAGATTCGGGAAGGTTCATGGAAAGGTTCGCGCTATTCCATTAAAATTGGGGACGAGGGTCTCGGGCGGGGTATCTTCGGTACTAGCCGGGAGGCGTCCATCACCTTGAATAAGGGGTGTACACTTCCGTCAGGCTTTTACCTGAGCATATCCGGCTCGAAGTACTGGATAGACGTGGGCACCGGAGCGAAATGCTATGCTTGCTGTAGCGCATTTTATTGCTGACTGCCCCAGGAGAACCGGGAAGAAGGCTGAACCGGGGGTTCCCTCGAAGGAAGCCACTACTACTGTAGTGGATCTGGAGAAGGAGCCTTCGGCCGGCACTCAACTTGCTATTTTGGAGCAGCCAGTGGTTAAGGTGCCTGAAGTTGTCCTAGAGGCAAAAGAAATTATGGCTATAAACGGCGCCACGTCGGCACGTGAAAACACGGCTAGTTCTGAGGAGGAGTCGAGTAGCCATCTAGGCAAAAAAAGGAGGACGAGAAGGAGGAAGACGAAGGTGGACCGGGTGATGCTGCCTCCTCCAGAGCCAGCAAAGCCAATCGCATCAAAACGGCCCCATTCGGAGGAGGACGATAGTGGAGCTCGCGGTTCGAAGGTTGTTGTGAGGGACGCGGAAGTGTCTCTCGAGCAGCTTTCGGACTGCGACATGACCGGTTTGGATGAGACTGGTCTCTCGAGCTTCAGTGGCTATGAGTCGTCTGGTAGCGCCATTTCGACTGGTAGCCAATTTGAGGTTTCGAAGGGGATGGAAACCCTTCCTAAGGAGAAAATTCGCAGCATTCTTGGCCAGCTCCTGTACAAGAAGAATTCAGGTAAAATCTGGAGTATTCTTGTACGGGAGCTGGAGAGGCCAGAGTTGTTACTTCCGCAACTTCTACTCCTACAACAGGAGTCGAAGAAAAAGGGGAAGTACAACGATGTAGCTCGCTTGGATCGTCTCCAAAGGAGGGTGGAGGAGCTGATTCAGGAGCATGGCTTGGTCGATTCTTCTCGTCCGTAGACGTCGTACATCATCGTTTGAGCTTCTTATCTCTTTGAATGGTAAGATAGGCTCTCTTAACACCGGGGGTTTAAGTGCTCATACAAGATTACACAGTACTATCGAACATGTTAAAATGTTCGATATAGACATTACACTTCTGCAGGAGACGAATTTCACTCAAGACACATATACACAACTTGAGCGCTATGCTTATCTACACACTGGCTATGCAATGTTTGCCACACCTGCGCCTCGCCGAGGCTCAGGGGTGGCAATCATTGTATCCAACAAATTTACACTATCGTCTCCTGTCTATACAGATATCTTCCCAGGCTTCGCTTCTTCCTTGGATTTTGTCGTTCAAGACAAACATATCAAAGCATTAAACGTGTACCTTCCTCATGACCAGGACATTACAAGACAAGTTCTTGATAGTGTTCAGTCCTGTCTGGTGAATTTAAGCGGCGAAACTGTCCTCGGTGGTGATTTCAACTGCACTCTGAATCCCTCAATGGATCGGCACTCTGGAGTTGAGTTCAACTCTGTCAATGCTACCCGATTGAGGAATTATGTCGGTGTTTTCAGACTCGTGGATATCTATCGTTGGATGCATCCTACGACTAGATTATACACGAGGGTCTCGCGAAATATCCATGGAAGTCTCGCAGGCTCCAGAATTGATAGACTTTACGTCTCACCTGGAATACTAGAACATTTCGTTGGTGTCACTCATGAAGTGTGTTCGATTAGTGATCATCTTCTTGTAGTGGTGACCAGCACTCTAGTTGAAAGACGAACTGCATACTGGATATTCAACAACTATTTGTTGAATTCCGAGCAGTTCATCAATGAGTTCATTGATTTCTGGCACGATTGGCAAGAGAGGAAAGCTGACTTTCCTTTTCTTAGTCAATGGTGGGATGTTGGAAAGCTCCAGATTCGGTCTTTTATCGATACGAATTTCAATCGAAGTGGCTATCAAGCAACTAGCTAGTCGGCCAAGGTCTCTCGGGTGGCAGCTCTTCTCCCAACTCAGCCGGGGTTGATTCTTTATTTCAATGGAATAAAGGAATGCTTGGCGACACAGACTTACAAGCACAGTTTGGAGTTTGTGCTACGCGGCCAATCGCGCTGGCTGAGAGAAGGCGATTCTCCAACCGAGTACTTCTTTCAGGCGACTAGACGTCGTACTGCTTCTTGTGAGGTCGGATCGATAATTGATGAATCTGGATAAGTCCTCAACGGACAACAGCTATCAGAATATATTCGAGACTACTACAGTAGTCTCTACTCTGAATCGACGTCGACAACATCCTCGACCACTCATGAATTTCTTGAGAATATTCCCACTTTCTCTGAAGACAGTAAGGAGCTCCTGGATACAGTAATCACATTGGAGGATATGATTGCTGCAACAAAGGATCTAAGGCGACACACTTCACCTGGTTATGACGGCTTGACTCCAGAATTCTTCCTACGTTTCAGGGATTTATTAATTCCTGACCTTTTGGAAGTCTTCAATTCGGCAGTTGAGACACATTCAGAATTTCCTTCTAGTTGGAGGAGATCTGTTATGCGCTTGATTCCAAAGAAGGGAGATTTGCAGAGGATGGGGAACTGGAGGCCAGTAACCCTATGCAATGTAGACTACAAAATCGTCTGCAAAGCATTAGGGGCGATACTCCGCTCAGTGATTGCTTCGGTAATACACCCGGAACAGTCCTATTGTGTACCTTGTCGTAGTATCTACGACAACATCGCGGTAGCCAAGCATTTGTTTGCCTACCATGAACAGACAGGTACACAAATGGCCATGATTTCACTTGACCAGCAAAAGGCTTTTGATAGTGTCTCGCACGAGTATCTCTTGACTGCTCTCGAGGCATTTGGGTTTCCGCCCAGGTGGCTCGATATCGTCGGGAAACTGTATAGAAATTCAGCGACTTTGATTAAGCATCAAGGACAAGTTCTGGCTCCTATCGCGTTTCATCGAGGTATCAGACAGGGCTGTCCATTTTCAGGTATGCTTTATGATCTTTCGTTGGAGCCGCTACTGGTGAATCTTCGTCGAATGCCCGGACAGTATGCGGTTCATCTACCATATACCAATGTGAGGCCTCTTATGTTGGCGTATGCGGATGATCTGTCTATTTTCGTGACAGGAGATGAAGCTTTTCCGGTCGCTCGTGCTGTTTTCAAACAGTTCGAACGTATAGCGGGCGCTAAAATCAACCTTAGTAAGAGTCAAGGCTTGTGGTGTGGAAGGTGGAGAGATCGTACAGATACTCCACTGAACATCCAATGGACTAATATTTGCCTGAAGTATTTAGGTGTGTATATCGGACGCGAGAGTAAATCAAATAATAGCCGCATCGCTCTTGAGAAACTCTCTAGAGCTGTAAACTCATGGCGTAGTCGACTGTATCCATTATCCTTAATGGGTAGGTAGGTTTCTATGGGGACCAAGGGTCTGTAGTCGAGTGAATTGTTTGATTAGTTTTGTGTTGACACTGGCCAAATCTACAATTCACCTGTACTACATGAGAGTCGAAGATGGGAATCAGAACACTGACCCACAACACCACGCACACGCACTTAAGCGCCACTTCGTTGACAGGTTGAAGAGACGTTTACGTCTCGAATATCTAGCAACGAACGCAGACACATTCAACTGCACATGGCAACCACTATCGTCGGTACAGGATGGAGCTCTTGTCTTTCGCTGGTGAGAACAGGCCACAGCATTTGCAACATTAGTCCACGGGGCCTCTCCCCGCTTAGGAATCGTTGCACGTGCTGTGGGAAGGACAAGCACTCTGTTAGAGATGCTAAGCTGGAGGGATGATGAGGGCAGTTTGTAGAGGTCTACGATACTACAGGCTGCCCTCGCGGGACTCTATAACGGTATCGGCTAAATTTTTTCTTTCGTTCGATTTCTCTTATTTCTAATTCGGTTTCGGTCTCGGTTCTAAATTACAAAATTTTCTGTTGAAAATTCGCTCGTTTAGGTCATTATTTTTATTAGATCATTTTGGAATTTTGGAACTGCTTGGAACTGCCACTTACCTAATTGTCAAAATTGGGACTGGTTTTAAATTTTTGGTTATTACTTAAATTTTTTTTTTCGAAATTCTCGTGACCGTTTATAGACTCTTTTGAGCATTTTGTTTGAATTTGTTTTACTTTTTGTGTCATTTTGTTTTAGTTTTGTGTCATTTGTTTAGTTTAACTGTTTTGCTTGTCCCTCTTGACTTTTACAACTTTAGTTTAGCTAGCGTCTTTTTTTACACTTTGTAGAGCCTTTTGCCACCTATTTTTAAGGAATTTTTAAAAGAGCCAAAGAGCCAACAAGCCAACAATAAAAGAGTCATTATACATATAAAAAAAATTATTATTAATCCGAGGAGCAGACGTGTCGAAACAGAGTTACAGAGATTTTAACAGATATACCGTAAAATAAGTGCGAAAAAAGCTAAAAAGTGAAGTGTAGTGTTACCGGCGGTACCACATCTGAGAAAGTGTCGTCTAACGAATCTGGATAAGTCCTCAACGGACAACAGTTATCAGAATATATTCGAGACTACTACAGTAGTCTCTACTCTGAATCGACGTCGACAACATCCTCGACCACTCATGAATTTCTTGAGAATATTCCCACTTTCTCTGAAGACAGTAAGGAGCTCCTGGATACAGTAGTCACATTGGAGGATATGATTGCTGCGACAAAGGATCTAAGGCGACACACTTCACCTGGTTGTGACGGCTTGACTCCAGAGTTCTTCATACGTTTCAGGGATTTATTAATTCCTGACCTTTTGGAAGTCTTCAATTCGGCGGTTGAGACACATTCAGACTTTCCTTCTAGTTGGAGGAGATCTCTTATGCGCTTGATTCAAAAGAAGGGAGATTTGAGAGGATGGGGAACTGGAGGCCAGTAACCCTATGCAATGTAGAATACAAAATCGTCTGCAAAGCATTAGGGGCGATACTCCGCTCAGTGATTGCTTCGGTAATACACCCGGAACAGTCCTATTGTGTACCTTGTCGTAGTATCTACGACAACATCGCGGTAGCCAAGCATTTGTTTGCCTACCATGAACAGACAGGTACACAAATGGCCATGATTTCACTTGACCAGCAAAAGGCTTTTGATAGTGTCTCGCACGAGTATCTCTTGACTGCTCTCGAGGCATTTGGGTTTCCGCCCAGGTGGCTCGATATCGTCGGGAAACTGTATAGAAATTCAGCGACTTTGATTAAGAATCAGTGCTCGGGGTTTTGAAGCTGACACGCATACACTGACGGTTCTCGGAGATATTATTGATATTTCTGGAAACTGTTGAATAAACACTAACACTGCACAACTACACGACCTGGCTGCTTCTGCGCGGGAGAGATTTGGGACCAGTGACCCTGGCACTAAGTTGGAAGATGCTTTCGTTTTGAACAGACCACCACACACACCTTTCAGCACACGTACAACACGTGTGCTCCGTGACGTGCTTATGTCAATAAGACCTCCGGAGTATACAGGATACAACAGATGGCGAACACACCTCGGGGTGAATATGGGCGTGATGGGAGGGATAACTTGCAGAGTAGTCTACAGTTATCCTTCTTGTTACAAAGATGCTGATGTAGCATTCAAATTGCTGCATCACATTCTTATGCATCCTAATCAGTTGTCACATATCGACCGCCGAGTTCAGAGGATTTGCACAGTGTGTGCTGGTGAGGGCACCCTGTTTCACAGGTTCTTCACTTGTCCGGCTTTGCAGGGTCTAATGGATCTCGTGCGCGGTATGTGTCAGTTGATCCACCCGAATTTCGGCATTACTAGGACATCGTTTCTATGGGGACCAAGGGTCTGTAGTCGAGTGAATTGTTTGATTAGTTTTGTGTTGACACTGGCCAAATCTACAATTCACCTGTACTACATGAGAGTCGAAGATGGGAATCAGAACACTGACCCACAACACCACGCACACGCACTTAAGCGCCACTTCGTTGACAGGTTGAAGAGACGTTTACGTCTCGAATATCTGGCAACGGACGCAGACACATTCAACTGCACATGGCAACCACTATCGTCGGTACAGGATGGAGCTCTTGTCTTTCGCTGGTGAGAACAGGCCACAGCATTTGCAACACTAGTCCACGGGGCCTCTCCCCGCTTAGGAATCGTTGCACGTGCTGTGGGAAGGACAAGCACTCTGTTAGAGATGCTAAGCTGGAGGGATGATGAGGGCAGTTTGTAGAGGTCTACGATACTACAGGCTGCCCTCGCGGGACTCTATAACGGTATCGGCTAAATTTTTTCTTTCGTTCGATTTCTCTTATTTCTAATTCGGTTTCGGTCTCGGTTCTAAATTACAAAATTTTCTGTTGAAAATTCGCTCGTTTAGGTCATTATTTTTATTAGATCATTTTGGAATTTTGGAACTGCTTGTAACTGCCACTTACCTAATTGTCAAAATTGGGACTGGTTTTAAATTTTTGGTTATTACTTAAATTTTTTTTTCGAAATTCTCGTGACCGTTTATAGACTCTTTTGAGCATTTTGTTTGAATTTATTTTACTTTTTGTGTCATTTTGTTTTAGTTTTGTGTCATTTGTTTAGTTTAATTGTTTTACTTGTCCCTCTTGACTTTTACAACTTTAGTTTAGCTAGCGTCTTTTTTTACACTTTGTAGAGCCTTTTGCCACCTATTTTTAAGGAATTTTTAAAAGAGCCAAAGAGCCAACAAGCCAACAATAAAAGAGTCATTATACATATAAAAAAATTATTATTAATCCGAGGAGCAGACGTGTCGAAACAGAGTTACAGAGATTTTAACAGATATACCGTAAAATAAGTGCGAAAAAAGCTAAAAAGTGAAGTGTAGTGTTACCGGCGGTACCACATCTGAGAAAGTGTCGTCTAACGAATCTGGATAAGTCCTCAACGGACAACAGTTATCAGAATATATTCGAGACTACTACAGTAGTCTCTACTCTGAATCGACGTCGACAACATCCTCGACCACTCATGAATTTCTTGAGAATATTCCCACTTTCTCTGAAGACAGTAAGGAGCTCCTGGATACAGTAGTCACATTGGAGGATATGATTGCTGCGACAAAGGATCTAAGGCGACACACTTCACCTGGTTGTGACGGCTTGACTCCAGAGTTCTTCATACGTTTCAGGGATTTATTAATTCCTGACCTTTTGGAAGTCTTCAATTCGGCGGTTGAGACACATTCAGACTTTCCTTCTAGTTGGAGGAGATCTCTTATGCGCTTGATTCAAAAGAAGGGAGATTTGAGAGGATGGGGAACTGGAAGCCAGTAACCCTATGCAATGTAGAATACAAAATCGTCTGCAAAGCATTAGGGGCGATACTCCGCTCAGTGATTGCTTCGGTAATACACCCGGAACAGTCCTATTGTGTACCTTGTCGTAGTATCTACGACAACATCGCGGTAGCCAAGCATTTGTTTGCCTACCATGAACAGACAGGTACACAAATGGCCATGATTTCACTTGACCAGCAAAAGGCTTTTGATAGTGTCTCGCACGAGTATCTCTTGACTGCTCTCGAGGCATTTGGGTTTCCGCCCAGGTGGCTCGATATCGTCGGGAAACTGTATAGAAATTCAGCGACTTTGATTAAGAATCAGTGCTCGGGGTTTTGAAGCTGACACGCATACACTGACGGTTCTCGGAGATATTATTGATATTTCTGGAAACTGTCGAATAAACACTAACACTGCACAACTACACGACCTGGCTGCTTCTGCGCGGGAGAGATTTGGGACCAGTGACCCTGGCACTAAGTTGGAAGATGCTTTCGTTTTGAACAGACCACCACACACACCTTTCAGCACACGTACAACACGTGTGCTCCGTGACGTGCTTATGTCAATAAGACCTCCGGAGTATACAGGATACAACAGATGGCGAACACACCTCGGGGTGAATATGGGCTGATGGGAGGGATAACTTGCAGAGTAGTCTACAGTTATCCTTCTTGTTACAAAGATGCTGATGTAGCATTCAAATTGCTGCATCACATTCTTATGCATCCTAATCAGTTGTCACATATCGACCGCCGAGTTCAGAGGATTTGCACAGTGTGTGCTGGTGAGGGCACCCTGTTTCACAGGTTCTTCACTTGTCCGGCTTTGCAGGGTCTAATGGATCTCGTGCGCGGTATGTGTCAGTTGATCCACCCGAATTTCGGCATTACTAGGACATCGTTTCTATGGGGACCAAGGGTCTGTAGTCGAGTGAATTGTTTGATTAGTTTTGTGTTGACACTGGCCAAATCTACAATTCACCTGTACTACATGAGAGTCGAAGATGGGAATCAGAACACTGACCCACAACACCACGCACACGCACTTAAGCGCCACTTCGTTGACAGGTTGAAGAGACGTTTACGTCTCGAATATCTGGCAACGGACGCAGACACATTCAACTGCACATGGCAACCACTATCGTCGGTACAGGATGGAGCTCTTGTCTTTCGCTGGTGAGAACAGGCCACAGCATTTGCAACACTAGTCCACGGGGCCTCTCCCCGCTTAGGAATCGTTGCACGTGCTGTGGGAAGGACAAGCACTCTGTTAGAGATGCTAAGCTGGAGGGATGATGAGGGCAGTTTGTAGAGGTCTACGATACTACAGGCTGCCCTCGCGGGACTCTATAACGGTATCGGCTAAATTTTTTCTTTCGTTCGATTTCTCTTATTTCTAATTCGGTTTCGGTCTCGGTTCTAAATTACAAAATTTTCTGTTGAAAATTCGCTCGTTTAGGTCATTATTTTTATTAGATCATTTTGGAATTTTGGAACTGCTTGTAACTGCCACTTACCTAATTGTCAAAATTGGGACTGGTTTTAAATTTTTGGTTATTACTTAAATTTTTTTTTCGAAATTCTCGTGACCGTTTATAGACTCTTTTGAGCATTTTGTTTGAATTTATTTTACTTTTTGTGTCATTTTGTTTTAGTTTTGTGTCATTTGTTTAGTTTAATTGTTTTACTTGTCCCTCTTGACTTTTACAACTTTAGTTTAGCTAGCGTCTTTTTTTACACTTTGTAGAGCCTTTTGCCACCTATTTTTAAGGAATTTTTAAAAGAGCCAAAGAGCCAACAAGCCAACAATAAAAGAGTCATTATACATATAAAAAAATTATTATTAATCCGAGGAGCAGACGTGTCGAAACAGAGTTACACAGATTTTAACAGATATACCGTAAAATAAGTGCGAAAAAAGCTAAAAAGTGAAGTGTAGTGTTACCGGCGGTACCACATCTGAGAAAGTGTCGTCTAACGAGGAATTTTTTGCCAAAGAACTATAAAAAAAAAGTTTAAAAAAATTGTGAAAAACGAACAATTTTGTGACATTTTGACAAATTAATTAAATTCCGGCCGTTGCCATGGCAACATGGCAACCGTAAAATTTTTTTAGTTTTGGACATAGCAAAAATAATATAATTGTAAAATAATAAATTAAATTAGAAGAAAAAATAATAAAAATTAAACTTATCGAAAATTATAAATTTATTAAAATAAAATAAAAAGTATAAAGAGCTTCTCTGCCTCACTCTAAATGGGTGAGAGCAGCAGCGATTCTGGGGGGTCTGATGATCCCCCATATCAACCCAAGGGAGGAAGAAGAAAAATAAATCTTCTTCTTCCCCTTCTAAGGAAAACTCAAAACGGCCCATTGAAAAGGCCAAACAAGGCCCAATTGAAGAGACCAAACCTGCAAAATTGCAGCCAACTCCTCCGGAGAAGACTGAAGGGGTACCAGAAGTTTTAACTGCCCCAACGACTAGTGCTGCAGCAGCTTTTGCGGTTGCCGCAGCAGCAAACGTGCCCCAGGCACTTCCAACATCCCCAACACCCAGACCTCACCAAAAATTGGCTGAAGTTGTAAAAGTGGCTTCAAGTACAGGGCCCAAGCCCAATGGTGTCGTAATGAGACCACCGCTGTCTTCAACGAAGAATACTCAAAAGAAGCACCGGCCAACAGCAGCAGCGGAAACAGCAGGACCAGAACCATCACTGCGAGCCCAACCTGTATTGCCAGGGATTTCGTATGCACAGGTAAGTGGTAGTTCCAGAAGAAATAGCACTATCGAAATTCAGAGCAGGGGCATCACTCCTCGTCCAGCCCCATTCGACGCAGGTAAGCCTCGGCCCAAGACCAGTGCGGGTCTCCAGGGCTTCTTTGACGGGAGATGGCAGGACGAGTGCTACGGGATGCAGCTTGAGCACATCAGAGGATGTCCTCAGTCTGCATACCTGAAAGCAATCTTCCGCGTCGTCTCCTGTGAGCAGCTGTTCTCGATTGGAATTATAGCTGGAGGAATGGTCGAGGTGTATACCACGACCCTCGAAAGCGCTACCAAGCTCATGCTAGAGGGCATCGAGGTGGAGGGTAGACACCTCGTTCCATTCCTGTTAAAAGAGAAGCCCACGAAGGTCGGGTTTTCCCGGGTCGCGCCATTCCCATTAAAATTTGGGACGAGGGTCTCGGGCGGGGTATCTTCGGTACTAGCCGGGAAGCGTCCATCACTTTAAATAAGGGGTGTACGCTTCCGTGAGGCTTTTACCTGAGCATATCCGGCTCGAGATACTTGATAGACGTTGGCACCGAAGCGAAATGCCATGCTTGCCATTTGGTAGGGCATTTCATTGCTGATTTCCCCAAGAGAAGCGGGAAGAAGGCTGATGGGAGGGCTCTTTCGAAGGAAACCACTGCTACAGTAGTGGCTCCGGAGAAGGAGTCTTCGCCCGGCACTCGACCTGCTACTTTGGAGCAGCCAGTGGTTAAGGTGCCTGAAGTTTTCTCAGAGGCAAAAGAAATTATGGCTATAAACGGCGCCACGTCGGCATGTGAAAACATGGCTACTTCTGACGAGGAGTCGAGTAGCCATTTAGGCAAAAAAAAGGAGGACGAGGAGGAGAAACAAGGTGGACCGGGCGATGCTGCCTCCTCCAGAGCCAGCATAGCCAGTCGCTCCAAAACGGCCCCACTCGGAGGAGGACGATAGTGGAGCTCGCGGTTCGAAGGTTGTTGTGAGAGAGGCGGAAGCATCTCTCGAACAGTTTTCGGACTGCGATATGAACGGTTTGGATGAGACTGATCTCTCGAGCTTCAATGGCTGCGAGTCGTGTGGTAGGTCCATTTCGACTGGTAGCCAATTTGAGGTCTCGAAGGGGATGGAAATCCTTCCTAGGGAGAAGATCTCTGAAATTCTTGGCCAGCTCCAGTACAAGAAGAACTCAGATAAAATCTGGAGCATTCTTGAAAAGGAGCTGGAGAGGCCAGAGTTGTTACTTCCACAGCTTCGAATCCTACAACAGGAGTCCAAGAAGAGGAGGAATTACAACCATGTAGCTCGCTTAGATCGTCTCCATATGAAGGTGGAGGAGTTGGTTCAGGAGCATCGCTGGGCCGATTCTCCTCGTCAGTAGATGTCGAACATTCATCGTTTGAGCTTCTTATCTCTTTGAATGTGTAAGATAGGCTCTCTTAACACCGGGGGTTTAAGTGCTCATACAAGACTACACAGCACTATCGAACATGTCAAAATGTTCGATATAGACATTACACTTCTACAAGAGACGAATTTCACTCAAGACACTTATACACAACTTGAGCGCTATGCTTATTTACACACTGGCTATGCAATGTTTGCCACACCTGCGCCTCGCCGCGGCTCAGGGGTGGCAATCATTGTATCCAACAAATTTACACTATCGTCTCCTGTCTATACAGATATCTTCCCAGGCTTCGCATCTTCCTTGGACTTTGTCGTTCAAGACAAACATATCAAGGTAGTAAACGTGTACCTTCCTCATGACAAGGACATTACAAGACAAGTTCTTGATAGTGTTCAGTCCTGTCTGGTGAATTTTAGTGGCGAAATTGTCCTCGGAGGTGATGTCAACTGCACCCTGAATCCCTCAATGGATCGGCACTCTAGAGTTGAGTTCAACTCTATCAATGCTACTCGGTTGAGGAATTTTGTCGGTGTTTTCAGACTCGTGGATATCTATCGTTGGATGCATCCTACGAATAGATAATACACGAGGGTCTCGCGAAATATCCATGGAAGTCTCGCGGGCTCCAGAATTGCTAGACTTTACGTCTCACCTGGAATACTAGAACATTTCGTTGGTGTCACTCATTAAGTGTGTTCGATTAGTGATCATCTTCTTGTAGACGTCGTACTGCTTCCTGTGAGGTCGAATCGATAATTGATGAATTGGGACAAGTCCTCAACGGACAACAGCTATCAGAATATATTCGAGATTACTACAGTAGTCTCTACTCTGAATCGATGTCGACAACATCCTCGACCATTCATGAATTTCTTGAGAATATTCCCACTTTCTCTGAAGACAGTAAGGAGCTCCTGGATACAGTAATCACATTGGAGGATATGATTGCTGCGACAAAGGATCTAAGGCGACACACTTCACCTGGTTATGACGGCTTGACTCCAGAATTCTTCATACGTTTCAGGGATTTATTAATTCCTGACCTTTTGGAAGTCTTCAATTCGGCGGTTGAGACACATTCAGACTTTCCTTCTAGTTGGAGGAGATCTGTTATGCGCTTGATTCCAAAGAAGGGAGATTTGCAGAGGATGGGGAACTGGAGGCCAGTAACCCTATGCAATGTAGACTACAAAATCATCTGCAAAGCATTAGGGGCGATACTCCGCTCAGTGATTGCTTCGGTAATACACCCGGAACAGTCCTACTGTGTACCTGGTCGTAGTATCTACGACAATATCGCGGTAGCCAAGCATTTGTTTGAATACCATGAACAGACAGGTACACAAATGTCCACGATTTCACTTGATCAGCAAAAGGCTTTTGATAGTGTCTCGGACGAGTATCTCTTGACTGCTCTCGAGGCATTTGGTTTTCCGCCCAGGTGGCGCGATATCGTCGGGAAACTGTATAGAGATTCAGCGATTTTGATTAAGCATCAGGGACAAGTTCTGGCTCCTATCTCGTTTCATCGAGGTATCAGACAGGGCTGTCCATTGTCAGGTATGCTTTATGATCTTTAGTTGGAGCCGCTACTGGTGAATCTTCGTCGAATGCTCGGACAGTATGCGGTTCATCTGCCGTATACCAATGTGAGGCCTCTTATGTTGGCGTATGCGGATGATCTGTCTATTTTCGTGACAAGAGATGAAGCTTTTCCGGTCGCTCGTGCTGTTTTCGAACAGTTCGAACGTATAGCGGGCGCTAAAATCAACCTCAGTAAGAGTCAAGGCTTGTGGTGTGGAAGCTGGAGAGACCGGACAGATACTCCACTGAACATCCAATGGACTAATACTTGCCTGAAGTATTTAGGTGTGTATATCGGACGCGAGAGTAAATCAAATAATAGCCGCATCGCTCTTGAGAAACTCTCTAGAGCCGTAAACTTATTGCGTAGTCGACTGTTTCCATTATCCTTAATGGGTAGGTCAGTCGTGATAAACTATTTGATTACCTCGTCCATCGTTCATCTGCTAAAGCCTGAGACGTTTGATGAAGGCTTTGTAGGTCTTCTTCAAGCAAAAGCGATAGACGCCTTTTGGTGCGGAAGACGATGGGTTTCTGAAAGCACGCTCTGTCTGCCAGTCAAGATAGGTCGATTAGGTCTCACTAACTTGGTTGTGAAATCAACGTGTCTCCAAGTGCGTGCATTCCAAAGAGTGTTTTGCCAGAGAGACAGGTTAATTTCTCAACTGTGGGTGAATGTACTGGGAGGGATCGGCATAGGGGAGTATTACTACTTACTCTCTGTTCGACCACCTTATCCTCGTGACTGGCCACAGGATCTAATCTCAACGATTCAGACCTGGTGCAGAATCAGGCCAGCATTTCACCTTAAGTGGAATGCTCTACGGTACACGCAATTCGCGTCAATTCCAATCAGGTTTAATCCTGAATTAATAGATTCAGTGTTCAGTAATGCTCGGGGTTTTGAAGCTGACACGCATACACTGACGGTTCTCGGAGATATTATTGATATCTCTGGAAACTGTCGAATAAACACTAACACTGCACAACTACACGACCTGGCTGCTTCTGTGCGGGAGAGATTTCGCCAACTTGGGACCAGTGACCCTGGCACTAAGTTGGAAGATGCTTTCGTTTTGAACAGACCACTACACATACCTTTCAGCACACTTACAACACGTGTGCTCTGTGACGTGCTTATGTCAATAAGACCTCCGGAGTATACAGGACACAACAGATGGCGAACACACCTCGGGGTGAATATGGGCGTGATGGGAGGGATAACTTGCAGAGTAGTCTACAGTTATCCTTCTAATTACAAAGATGATGATGTAGCATTCAAATTGCTGCATCACATTCTTGTGCATCCTAATCAGTTGTCACATATTGACCGGCGGGTTCAGAGGATTTGCACAGTGTGTGCTGGTAAAGGCACCCTGTTTCACAGGTTTTTCACTTGTCCGGCTTTGCAGGGTCTAATGGATCTCGTGCGCGGTATGTGTCAGTTGATCAACCCAAATTTCGGCATTACTAGGACATCGTTTTTATGGGGCCCAAAGGTCTGTAGTCGAGTGAATTGTTTGATTAGTTTTGTGTTGACACTGGCCAAATCTACAATTCACCTGTACTACATGAGAGTCGAAGATGGGAATCAGAACACTGACCCACAATACCACGCACACGCACTTAAGCGCCACTTCGTTGACAGATTGAAGAGACGTTTACGTCTTGAATATCTGGCAACGAACGCTGACACATTCAACTGCACATGGCAGCCACTATCGTCGGTGCAGGAAGGAGCTCTTGTCTTTCGCTGGTGATAGCAAGCCACAGCATTTGCAACACTAGTCCACGGGGCTTCTCCCCGCTTAGAAATCGTTGCACGTGCTGTGGGAAGGACAAGCACTCTGTTAGAGATGCTAAGCTGGAGGGATGATGAGGGCAGTTTGTAGAGGTCTACGATACTACAGGCTGCCCTCGCGGGACTCTATAACGGTATCGGCTAAATTTTTTCGTTCGTTCGGTCATTTATCTTTAATTCGGTTTCGGTCTCGGTGCTAAATTGCTAAATTTTTTGTTGAATTTCGCTCGTTTAGGTAAAGATATTTATTAGATTATTTTGGAATTTTGGAACTTTTGGAACTGCCACTTTCCCTATTGTCAAAATAGGGGCAAGCAAAATTTTTTATTGTTTTACATCTTGTGTTCAATTGTTCAAAATTTTTGTATCCGTTTATTATCTCTTTTGAGAACATAGTGTTCCCTTTTGGTCCTTTTACCTGTTAGTGTCTATTTTGTTTTTGTTGTCCCTATTGACTGTTATGTTTGTGATTTTTTAGTTTAGCTAGTGTCTTTTTCTTTATACATTGTACAGCCTTTTGCACCTATTTGTAAGGAATTTTGAAAAGAGCCAAAAAGTAAGAGCTTATATACATAAAAAAAAATTATTATTAATCACCAAAAACGCTTCCATTGCATCCAAAGTTCGTCGTCTTTCACCGAAGAAATTCTCAGTGGCCACAAAAGAATTGGCATTTCGCACATGCCATTTGATTTGTCTAACAATCTTTTCAAAGATTTACACACATGGTCCTACAAAAGTTTTCATTCTGTTTTGTATACTTGGATGATATTTTAATCGCTTTTTAAATTAAAGTCGAACACTATACACACACAGCGCAAGTTTTCCAAAACCTTCAGGAGCACGGCCTTATATTGAAT
Organism: Dioctria linearis; assembly: GCA_963930735.1. Taxonomy (NCBI): domain Eukaryota; kingdom Metazoa; phylum Arthropoda; class Insecta; order Diptera; family Asilidae; genus Dioctria; species Dioctria linearis. Next base: position 129,326,444 of record OZ005741.1, read on the forward strand.
GTTGAAAAATGCGTTTCGTTACGATCGCAGGTCGAAAATTTTTGGTAATTTAATCACACCCCAAGGCAGTAAACCAGGGGCTGGATTCAGCAACTATGAGTTTTCGCGTGTACACAAAAGTTTGTGTACACCCCCTTGTTCCAATTCCGCAAAAGTGGAAATGAGTTTTTCTCCCAAAATTCTGTAAATTTTAACTGATATTTTCTCACGGCCATTTTGGTCGTGAATTTTGAAGAAGTAGCTGTGAGCTTTTCAAAATTATTTATTATGTTATTTATTTTATCATTCTCTAAGCCGTAGTCGCCTTAATACTGAAAGCCGTTGGATTAAACCCGCAATCCAAATCTAAGTAATACACTTACAAAGATTGCCTTTTGGTCTCGTTGTTGTGGTAGTGAACGTATAGCGACGTCGACGCAGTTCCTTAACAAATAGTAATTATTATCCAGTGAGCTCTAGAAAGGATAGTCTTAATTCATAAACCAAATGAGCACTTCGACAATGTCTCTGCCCGGGACAATACGCGGGGCGCAAACTCGGGTTGGATAATAAAATTAGAATCTTGTCGGGTTAACAATACTAATGAATTCATGTAACTCATTTCTAATAACTAAACTTAACTTCTTCAAAATGGCGATTTTTTCACTCAAACAATATTCAGCACAGAGAAATTTTCATTCAGCACTTAAGTGTACACAGATACTTACGGAATCGTTTTAAATTCAAAAGTGTACACTTGCACTCACGTGAGTTTTTCAAATCGTGTGCACTTGCAAATTGTTCACAGTTGCGGAATCCAGCCCCAGCTCCTGATTGCGTAGAAAGTTTTTCTAAATTCAAAATTCGAGTAATCGTAAACGACGCTTTCTGGGTATGATAAACTTCTGCCGCCGGTTTTTACCACATGCCGCAGTAAAGCTTAAATCCTTCGAGTTGCCTAAATATCAATTTGCAAAAGGCTCTCCTTCCTTTTCCCATCGCGTCGGCCAAATTGCCATTATGAGTAGACCACTGACATATAAAACATGGACTGCTTGAATTTCTATTTCATATGGGTCAGCTTTTGTTGGCAGGGTTGTGACAATTATCTTAATTTCATGTTTTACTTTCGCTTTACTATTCATATTAAAAGTTCAACAAATTACAGATGCATTCGAAATTATTTCTATTTTTGGAATCTTATCTCCTACAACATCAAATATTTCTTAAACATTATTTTTAAAGAAATAAAATTAAGCAATTTTTGTCTGCCTGTCCCTAAAAGTAGATATGGGGGACAAAGAAAGGATTACAAATATTGTATTGCCATCTATTTCTATTTTATAATATTCATTTGGAAAACCACTGAACTGAAACCGGACTATGGTGGATTTTGTATAGAATTTATTATTTGAAGTTCAGCGGAATAAAGTAGTTATACCAAAAAGAGAGAACAATAGAAAAGTGATCCCAATAATGTAAGCAATTTCAGTAGTATCAGCAGTCCATTGTACATATGTCAGTGGAGTAGACGTCTCGGATACTGCCATTGGTGCCGCAGTCCAGCAAAAAGTTGACAGTAACTGGCAGCCTATAGGATTTTACTCTGTTAAATTAAACAATACACAATAGAAATACAGCACCTTTGACTGGAAATTTGCTAGCGGCTTACAAAAGTATTAAGTATTTTCGATATTGACTTGAGTGACGTATTCTAACGCTTCACACAAACCATAGTCCCTTAATTTCATTTCATCAAAATCCACAGAAAGCTTCTCCACGTCAGTTCCTTCATTTAGACTACGTAGGCTAATTTACTGCGTATATCAGGTTGTTACGTGCTCCCCAGCACGTATTAAGCTAGCTCAGGAGATGGGGTGGTTCTATTAGAAATGCGCCCCATGTGATTTTTATCTGGTAGGGTAAGTCACAAAACCTTTCGATCAGATTAATACTTAGTTTATTTAAATCACACATAAATTATTAATTATATACTGTATACAATGTTGACCACAAGCAAAGTAATTAAAAATAATAATAGTAATAAGTAATAATTAATAATAATAATAGTTACCAAAGAAAATAGGAAGAGATTAAATGCAACCTAAACTAAAGCCTTTAAGCGCTAATTCATCGCCAGCCAGCCACAGGTGTACCAAACAATCAAAATATATATACCTATATATATATATGCAAAAAAATATATACATATTTAAAAAGAACCCAAGTAGGTACTCAGCTTGAAAAGTTTTGGTAGCTCCCAGGTGTCTCGATCATGAGATTATATCTCACATAAAATTATCTCCCGATGTGGTCCAGAACATTCCGTTTCCCACTTTACTAATCTTTCTTATTTCTTCCTTTTTTCAGCGTTTTTTTCTTCTCTTCTTTGTTACCTTCGTTTCAACTTTTGTTCTTTTAACCTCTTAGCTTTTATTTAATTTAAAACCACTTTAACTTTGTGCAGCCATTTTAACCTGCAGTCCACCAAAACGAAAAACAGGAAACTCTGTTCCAATTGCCGTCTGTACATTTTTCACCATTTTTGCCTTTTTTTTATTGGTGGTACTCGATTCAACAATTGCGTTCGATTTGTTTAACACTTCGCTCACACATTTGTACTGGAATGCCAATGATGAGTTCATCAGTACACTTGGCGTTTATTCGTTGTATATAGTAAAAGTCTTAATTTCTTTTTATGAGTTTTGCAGGTGATTAATATTTAATAATAATCATGTTTGTTTCTATTATCTTATAATTGTCTTTTTCCCATTATTTATTCAGTTTGTTATTAGATGTTGTATTTTTTTTATACATCACTGCTTAGTATTTTATAATTCTTTATTTATTTTGAAGCTTTTTGTATTTTATTTTTCTATTTAAGTTTTTTTTTGTTATTCCTTTTTATATTTACATTTTTTATATTTTTTTTTTGTGAAATCCCTGGACACACGTATATCAGCCCAACGAATCTACATCTACTAATGACCTAAGGATGCCACCAAGCTTCCAACTTTCCGTTGGTTCCTTTCTTTATTTTATTTCCTCCAGCTATTAGAATAGGTAAAACTTTGGCTAGATGGTTCTTGACAATTCTATAAATTTAATCTAATCTGTAAATTCAACGTTCAAGAGGAGACGAAGTAAGTCCTGCTACGCGACGGTATCGGAAACTTTAACTTGTAGAAAACAATTGATATCAGAAAAAAATAATAAGATTAACAAGAAATCAAAAACATTCATCCAACACGATAAATGATCACAAAATTTAGTTGTGCAGTGGTGCGATCTCTAGAAATCATTATTAATTAAGAATTAGTTTTTTTTACTCGTGAACTCTCTAGAAATCGCAGTTAATTAATAAATTTAAGAATCTGAACAGTGACAATTTGGTAATATGTAAGTTTATAATTGGCTTGTTTTTATTTCATAGACCCATCCAGCAAAAATAAATAAAAGTAAACCAGTTTTAAAGGTAGGGAAGTTCTGTGGCTCAGTGCCTAACGCTATCGGTTTCAGTGGAATGCAAGTTCGATCCCGGAAAGTGCACTTGGTATTTTTTTATGTAACTGGTTACTTAGTCGTAATGTTTTATATTGGTTCTTAGAGACTAAGGAATTTAGCAAAAATCCCTTTTTTGTGATCGTTTTTGAACATTTGGTCCTTCGAGCCGGATATATAAGTCCTGTGAACTATATAATAATACGAGTGAACTCATTTGAACAATTAAACTCGTATCGGATAATAAATGTGAACTATATCGGTTGTTCGTGATATTAAGAACATTGTGAGTGAAAATAATCTCAGCTCGTTTAACATCAACGCTGCAACAAGCTAAAATTGGTAAGTCGTTTTTTTCTTTCTCTTTCATATATTTTTTTGCTAATAATTGCATAACAAAGAGAAATAATGAACCGGTTTTTTGAGAACTATAAAAAAGATGGGGCAGATAGAAGATCGGAAAGTTATTATAAAAAGCGGTTAAGCTCATATCAAGAATTATGGAAGGAAGCAACAGAAGACCACCGCGAGTTGTTAATGAAAAAATTAGCAAAAACTTCATCAGTTAAAGATCTTCCTTACTTCGACGATGATGTATATTCACAAATGGAGATTGACTTCATAAATAATTATGCAGCGATTGAAGAAAGATTTGAAAGGAAGTTGCCTACTGTGCATCCTTAGACTAATCGTCTCAATGCTTCAACCACACTACAAACGTGTCTATTAGGTTACCTAAGATTTCCATGGACAAGTTTTACGGTGATTACAGTAAGATGTACCTTCAAATTCGTATGTAGCCAGAGCATGCTAATTACCAATGTATCGTTTGGCGGCACTCTTCTAATGTACCAGTTAAGGGTTACATGTTACTGACATTAACTTTTGGAACGAAAAGTGCTCCATATCGTGCTACCCGTGTTCTACAACAAGTGGCTTTGGACGAGAAGGAGAAATACCCTATTGGAGCTCAAGCCGTGTTGAATGAATTTTACGTAGATGATCTGTTATCTGGAGCCGATGCCATCGAACTGAAAAGCAAAATCAGTTGATTCAAATGTTGCAATCGGGAGGCTTCAATTTGCGGAAATGTTCTGCTCTTTTAGGAAATGTAAGCGAAGAACTTAGAGAAATCAAAGTGCCATAGACGAAGGTGAACAAGTTAAGGCGCTTGGAGTGGTTTGGAAACCCTCAAATGTGATGCCTCCAACATGGCCTATGCTGCAGTGGTATATCTATGTATAATACATCCAGATGGAACCAGGAAAATGGCTCTAATATCTGCAAAACAAAAGTTGCTCCATTTAAAACAGTCTCCCATCTACTACGAAATTGTTTTGGCGTGGTTGAGAGGACACCCATCAAAGTGGAAAACCTTTATAGCCAACAGAGTTTCACATATTCATGATCTAATTGAAGACACGGTGCGGCATCATGTGCCCTCAAAGGAAAATCGTGCGGACTGTGCAACCAGAGGACTTCTGCCATCAAGTCTTAAAAGACTAGTATATGGTGGAACGGACTATCATGGTTAGAATTACATAAACCATCGTGGCCCAAACAAAACGATATAATTGACATAAATCTAGAAATAAGAAAAACTACAGTAAGATGCATGCAGGTGATTGCTGATAGAATCGAAGAAAATTTTCATTACTCAAAAGGCTTCTAAGAGTAACTGCATATTGCTATCGCTTCAAATCAAAAGAAATTCAACCTCATGCGAGATCTTTCGCGTCCAAGAGTGACAATATCACGATCACTTATTCATGCAGGAGTTGATTACTGTGGGCCCTTCCATGTATTGCCACATCGAGGCAGAGGTTCGAAAACATACAAATGCTATGTAGCAGTATGTATTTGTATGGCGATCAAGGCTATTCATCTAGAATGTGTTACAGATCTAAGTGCACAAGGGTTCATCGCAGCATTCAGGAGATTCACAGCACGAAGGAGACTATGCAGCGACGTGTATTGCGATTGCGGACCAAATTTCATTGGTGGATATGCAGTCTTACGAAAAAGCAATCAACAAATGATTGACCAACTCAACATTGACATCGGAACTCATCTTGAAAGAGAAGGGGTGAAATTTCACTTCATTCCACCAGGATCTCCACATTTTGGTGGATTGTGGGAGTCAGGTGTGAGATCTACAAAATTCCATATGAAGCGAATTCTTGGAAACGCTACTCTCACCTATGAAGAGCTATCCAACACCTTAGCCCAAATCGAAGTGTGTTTAAATTCGCGTCCTCTGTACCCCACCAGTAATGATCCAAACGACATGACAGCATTGACACCGGCACACTTTGTAATAAGAGATATCTTGCTAACATCCATCGACTAGACAGGTGGCAATATGTACAATATCTGTACCGATCTTTTTGGTAAAGATAGAACACCAAGTATTTAAGTCGTCTTCAACAACGACAGGAAGTGGATGCAGATACATAAAAATGTAGAAATCGGCAATCTAGTCATCTTAAAGGAAGAGCGACTTCCCCCATCACGATGGATTTTGGGTAGAATAATTGATACACATCCAGGAGCTCATGAGCTCGTGCGCGTAGTTACAATAAAGACAAAAGACTCTATCATGAAACGACCAGTCGCGAAAATATGCTTGTTGCCAGTCGAAAATGTAGAAAATACTCGCTTTAAATCGTAAAATCACAACCATAACTTGTGTCGAATATTCGTTCGTAATATGCATGCAGGCTTGCTTTGATCTATAAAAATCTAATTATGCTCCAAAACAATTAATCTGCACAAAATATTAACATACAAAAACCTGTTTCATACCTCCGGTGCCATCCACTCCCACATAAAAAAGTTCCTATCTAAATCACAGCCAAGACACCTTTCCGTCATTTTGGTTAAAATTACAGATAGTAAAAGCAGTTGTTGTGACCTCAACGGTCCCAACGCGGGGAGTATGTTTGGAGTCCCAAGGGCCTCTTACCTCTCGCCTAGAAGAAAAAGTAAAAGCACAAAGTACTACGAAGATATTAGAACAAAGGCAAAGAAACTTATCTGACAATCCGGACGTCTCTACATCGAGTCCTCCAATGATTATCATCGTACCTCTTGGAAGCAGCTAAAAAATAGCAAATGTAATAATTAATTAAAGTAGATTGAATATTTACATAGAATTAAGGTTAGGATTCACACATAATGCGAGGGTAGTAGGTTTGTTTACATGTACATTAGAGGTTAGGATTCACATAATTAGATAAATTAGATTTAGATACTTACGTTATGTTAGGCAACAGAGGACATTCACCAAACTAGCACAGAACATAAAACACGTAAAAAATATTAACGTAGAATTAAGGTTAGGATTCACACATAATGCGAGGGTAGTAGGTTTGTTTACATGTACATTAGAGGTTAGGATTCACATAATTAGATAAATTAGATTTAGATATTTACGTTATGTTAGGCAACAGAAGACATTCACCAAACTAGCACAGAACATAAAACACGTAAAAACAATGAATTACTATTCACATAGGAACTTATACTCACCATAATATGCGCTTAGAAGATTTCTTGCTATTGTACTACTCCAAAACTAGATTGACACTTGTCAGTGTTTTCCTCTTTTTCTCCTCGTTCTTCGTTAAGTTAGACATTTTGTTCATCCCATAATTTTATAGTTAAAAAGAGATGATTTAGTTCAAGAAAGAGATAGGGGAGATGAAGGAGAAAACCTTCTAGAAAATTGTAATTAGAAAAAAAAAGGGAAACGTTAGATTTAGATAAACCGTTGGAATTCAAATTCCATAAAAAGATCGGAAATTTTAACTTGTAGAAAACAATTGATATCAGAAAAAAATAATAATAAGATTAACAAGAAATCAAAAACATTCATCCAACACGATAAATGATCACAAAATTAAGTTGTGCAGTGGTGCCATCTCTAGAAATCATTATTAATTAAGAATTAGTTTTTTTTACTCGTGAACTCTCTAGAAATCGGAGTTAATTAATAACTAGTGTTCAAGCCTAGCCATATGCATAGTATTGTAGCACATTCCTTAGCTTTACATACCAAAAACTTAAATTTCATTAATTGTAAATCTGCTTACAATTAATTTCTCACCGCTGCCCATCACAATTCTAATGAAATTGTCTGCACGTAGGTAGGTAAGCAAAATATATATATCTGATTTCATGTGACTATGGGAAGTAAATAATTTAGAATTGTTGCTGAATTTGATATTTTGGATTTTCAGTGGATAATTTGTATAAAAAAGGAAGTTTTTGAGAAAATAAATTATTAGTTGTTCGTCAGTAGTCGCGAGTTTTATTTAGCGAATTTTCATCGATATGGTATTAAGGTTGAGTACCTTCAATACTTACAACTGTTTTTCTATTGAGGTTGAGTACTTCAACACACTTCGCCACTAGAAACACCGCTTTAAGGTTGAGTATCTTAAGGCACAAATCCTATTAAGGTTGAGTACCTTAATATACCACATTAAGGAAGTCGCGGGCAAGCAAAGGAGCTTGATCGCAATATAAACATAATTTGGTGACCCGACGTGATTTCACGTCACATTAATCGCATCAATCAACTGGAAGACAATCTATCATCATGGAACAGCTGCTAAAGCAACAAACGGCAACAGAAGATGAGATAGAAAGAATTATCTCTAATCATAAAAAGCAGCGTATTGCTGACAGAGATCTGAGATTTTACAAGAACAGTTTAAGCCGCCTGGATGAGCAATGGGCGAAGTACGGCAAGACCGATTGTGAGCTTCGAGAAAAAATTGACAATCAAGTCAACCCAGAATACTTCCATCATTATGAGGAATTCAAGGATGGTTATGAAACCATAAGAGAACAAATTTCCAACACGATTCATGAACTGCTTCAAGAGGAGGTTCAGCAATCTTTACCATCTCATAATACGGACTTGAATCTCAATAAAGATGTTCATCATCAAGATGAGCCGCAAACGCGACAAGCAACAGATGAGGTGTCAAAGGGTGCCAAGCCCAAAAACTCAATTGCATCAAAAATTCATGTTGATAACATCAAGAGTTCGTCATCAGATGCATTACGAGGACTTGTCCGCAAACAGCTGGCAATTATGGCTGCACTGAAAAGAGTACTGGAAGGTGTCAATACACAAGAATCATCAGGGGCATATTACAATGTTAAAAGCAATACAATCAATGAGTACTGGACACAACTAAGGACTATCAACCAATCCATTTGGGAAACTGCAGAAGACATTTTTGACTGCTATGAATATGACCCAGAAGAATATTATAGAGTTGAGGAAGCCACGCAAAACATGCTGGCGAAGTTACTGCAAAGGTCCGAAGAGATTTTAAACTCAAATATGGATCAACCCAGATCAACAATATCAACACAGATGAAATTGCCAAAGATCTCGCTGCCACAATTTGATGGCGACTACCTCAAATGGAAACAATTTCATGACTTGTTTTCACAAATGGTTCACGAACAAGACATTGGAGGGGCTCAGAAAATGTGGTTTCTCAAAACCAATTTAACTGGTGAAGCCGAACGCCTAATCAGACATTTGCCAATATCAGATGCAAACTACACAACGGCTTGGGATACCCTTACAAAACGATACAACAACAAAAGGTTGCTGACCAGAACATTGTTGGAAAAATTGTTAGGACAACAAGTAACCACACCAGACTCTTCTACATCAATAAAGAGGCTACATGACACTACAAGGGAATGCATCTTGGCATTGAATAATCTTGAAATCCAGACAGACACATGGGATCCAATATTGCTACACTTGCTTCTAGAAAAGGTAGACAAATCAACCCATGTTCTGTATGAGCAAGGATTACAGGCACCCAGAGATCTACAATCAGTAGAAGAGTTCCTGAAGTTCTTGGAACTTCGGTTCCAGGCTCTGGAAACACTAGGCTCACAGAAGGCAGACGGTAGACTCATCAACAAATCATCAGTACTGGTCACAGGAGCCAGCCCTACGCTTTGCAAAGCTTGTCAGAAGCAACGTGGATTATTTGCATGCCCTAAGTTTTTAAAACTTTCACCTATAGAACGTCGCAAGATGGCATACCAATTAAAAGTGTGCACAAATTGCCTGAAGAGTTCCCACCAAGTAGCAGATTGTCCGACAAGAGGGTGCTTAAAATGTAATCAGAAGCACAATACATTACTTCATCAACAAATTCAATCTAAGAGATCTGACGATCAGGTAATTAAGAGCGTCATCGTTCAACCAACAACAAGTTCCAAAGAGCCATCAGCAAGCTTGGCAGCAAGAACGAAAACACTCAAGAGAAATTATGTTCTGCTTGGAACCGTATTAATAATGATACCAAATGGCAAGGGCGAAACAATCCGATGTAGAGCAATTCTTGACTCAGGTTCGCAACTAAACTTCATTACAGAACGTTTGTCAAGCAAACTTGGTTTACAAAAATCATCAGGAGCGATGCTCATACAAGGCATAGGAGAAATAAAGCAACGCACCCAACATAGAATAAATGCACAAGTGATGTCACGGATCAACAACTTCACAGCACGAATCGAAGCATTCGTTCTTCCGGAAATAACTTCCGCACAGCCAACTTACGAAATAGATACGGAGTCCTGGTCTATTCCTCGCAACACAGAATTAGCGGACCCAAGTTTCAACTGTCCAGGCAAGATAGATCTGCTCATCGGCGCGGAGCTTTATTATCAACTTCTTTCGGTTGGTCAAATAAGGCTTGGAACAGACTTGCCTATTTTACAGAACACTGTTTTTGGTTGGGTAGCTGCAGGAACAACACCCCAGTTATCACAACAAACTTTAACTTGTGGCATTTCTACAACAGAAGATATCAATCTAGAGACACAAGTGGAAAAATTTTGGCAATTAGAAGAAACACAGTCAGTTTCTCCTAAACTCACAGCAGAACAAGCTAGATGTGAACATCATTTTCAAACCACAATCAAGCGTGATAACACTGGGCGTTTTATTGTCAAACTACCCTTTAATCGAGGCACACCAAGGAATTAGGCGAATCAAAAGATGTAGTTCTGCGCCGATTTCTAGCTATCGAACGAAAATTCGAAAGAAATCCATCATTACATACACAATATATGGACTTCATGAAGGAATACATAGAACTCGACCACATGAGAGAGATTGACTTTAACATTGTCACTAAGCCGTATTATTTCTTGCCACACCATGCTGTGGTAAAACCAGACAGCACAACAACGAAATTAAGAGTAGTGTTTGACGGCTCCTGCAAATCATCATCAAACACTTCGTTGAACGATATTTTGTCAACTGGCCCTACCATACAAAACGATTTATTTTCAATATTGCTTCGTTTCCGCATCCCACGGTTTGTCTTCACAGCCGACATAGAAAAGATGTACAGACAAATATTAGTGGATCCAGAGGATCAGAAGTTTCAATTAATCTGGTGGAGAGACAACAGCACCAAACCTATAAAATGTTTCAACCTGCGCACTGTTACATATGGCACCACATCAGCGCCATACCTTGCGACTAGATGTCTTCAACAACTAGGAAAGGAGTTCAAGGCGATTTATCCATTGGCATCTGAAACAACTGAAAGAGACTTTTATGTGGACGACGTAATGACGGGGTCAAATAGTTTGGTTGAAGCATTACAGTTACAGAGGCAGTTGCAAGAAGCTCTAAGGAGTGGCGCATTCAAGCTCAGGAAATGGTGCGCCAATCATCCCCAATTATTGAAATCTTTCTCAAGAGAGGACAAGGCTCTGCAATTTGACATTTACGAGTCCGAACTAGGCATAAAAACATTGGGCCTGACATGGATACCTCACTCAGATGAATTTTGCATCAAAACATTGTGCACTGAGCGTAGCAGGGTGACAAAGAGAACAGTTTTATCGGACATTGCACATTTGTTCGATCCGCTGGGCATCTTAAGTCCTGTGATAGTTTCTGCAAAGATTTTCCTTCAAACCCTATGGCGTCTTTAACTTGACTGGGATGCAGCGCTCCCTATGGAAGTACACACATTTTGGACAAAATTTCATCAAGAACTGCCATCACTCACTAGAATCAAATTTCCAAGACATATGTTTTCTGCAGCAGTTCCAGTATCAGTACAACTGCATGCCTTCGCTGACGCATCTGAGAAGGCCTATGGTTCTGCAATATTCTTACGTTCCATAAACCAGGAAGGAGTTACAATCGTGCGACTCCTATGCTCTAAATCAAGAGTAGCTCCAGCGAAACCATGCACTCTTCCACGACTAGAGTTGTGCGCAGCAAAACTGACTGCAGAATTAGCTAGCCGAGTCAAATCCGATCTAAACTTGAAGGACGTCCAATGCTATTACTGAACTGATTCAAAAATCACATTGGACTGGATCAATTCGGATCCGGCATTATATCATACATTCATCGCCAACCGGATCGTGTCTATTCAAGAAATATCATCACCAGACCAATGGAGGCATGTAAGCTCAAAACAGAATCCGGCCGACCTGGTATCCAGAAAAACTAGCTTCTCAGAACATTTGGTTTTATGGTCCTCTATTCCTTCATGGCACAGAAACCGACTGGCCTCCACAATACATCAAATCAGAAACGGACCTGGAAAAAAGGCGCCCGAAAACTATTCTGACAGTCTTTAGTGAAGATTCACACTTTGTAAACACCATTGAGCATCACAATAACTTCAGTCGATGGCAACGAATTGTTGGTTATGTTTTGAGATTCACACGAAATTGTCGACCTGTCCATCACTGTCGGATCAGCCTCATTGACATATGTGGAACTTGAAACACTTATGATCGAAATTGACGCCATTCTGAACTCTCGGCCATTAACGCCATTATCTAGTGACCCAAACGATCTAACCGCTCTCACTCCTGGACATTTTTTAATCGGAGAGCCACTCACGACCGCTGCAGATCCAAATGCACAACCATCAAGGAGCAGCCTTTCACAGCGATGGAAACAAGTGTTCATTCTAAAATCTCAGTTCTGGCAAAGATGGTCCAAGGAATACCTCAGCCAGTTACAACATCGTTACAAGTGGAAAAAACAATCAAATAATGCTCGTCCAGGAATGATGGTGGTCATAAAGGAAGAAAATCTTCCCACAACCCAATGGCAGCTAGGTCGAATCATAGAAACAGTCAGGGGACAAGATGGGTTGGTGAGAGTAGCAGACGTGAGAACGTCATCAGGCATATTACGAAGACCCATACATAAACTAGCACCATTGTCCGTTGAAGATGGCAGTGATTCTACTCATCAAATGCTAGGCAACTCTTTGACCATCGAAGACTCTAAAGAACAAAGGTCGCATTCAAAACACACGCAGAAACGCAAAACTTCGCCAAACGTTTCTTCAATAACAACCGCATCTACCTCAGAAGGTGCAACAGCATTTGCCTCAGAAGGTCCAACGGCATCTATCTCAGAAGGTGCAACATCTCATAAAAGAAGACACCGTCAGAATGGTGCAACAAGCTTGTTGCTATTTACCTGCTTAATCTTGCCAGTATTCAGTCAAGTACGAATTAACGAATTCAAATCAAAACCAGGAATATATGTTGAGCCCATGGGCAACGCTCACCTCATATCCAACGAATGGACGCTCGAAGTGCACTACAACATGAACCCAGTTTGGGAAGAATACGAAGCTATACCTTGTGGCATAAGCAATTTGAGTAATCTTTGCAACATAATTACTGACAAGATATCCTGCGAGCCTATCCTAAACCAATTTCAAGGTTTCCTAACCGAAATGCAGAATGGTAATGAGCTCCTACTTCATAGTCATAAAAAGATGCGATCGAGAACAAAAAGAGCTCCCTTAAACATTATAGGCAGTCTGGCCAACTCCTTATTTGGGGTTTTAGATTCAGAATATGGCAACCAGATGTCTGAAGTAATTGAAAATATGAAGAGCAATGATCACTATCTTCTAGAGCTCATTAAGAACCAAACCTCAGTAATTGACTCAACTGCCAATGTAATCAAAAGGTCACAAGAAAGGACAGAGAGCCAGTTCATGGAGTTTCACAAATATTTCAATACAACCATCTCTCAACTCAACAACCTAACACATGAAGCCCACCAGCTAAGAATAACACAAATATTTACAGCACTTTCGCTCCGGTTAGTAATGGCTATCAATAATTATCAACGGATCCAATCAACTCTGTGGGACGGACTAATTGATACTCATCAAGGGAAATAAATCCTTACCTATTGGCGCCAAGACAGTTCAACAAGGAGCTCAGTCATATTCAAGAGCATCTCACATCATCACTGAGATTGCCGGCGAAACCTGAGGACTTGATAAAATTGTACAGCATCATGTCAGTTGAAGGACGAGCCAGTCCTAGCCACATGATCTTTCGGTTAACTCTACCATTATTTACATCTGAACAATTTGAAATGATGCACTTGGTGTCAATACCATTTTTAAGGAACAACAGTCTCCTGATGATTCAACCATCAACAGAATTCTTGATAATCAATCTCCATAGAGATCAGAATTATCCTCTACAAGAGAACGAACTAAGATCATGCCGAGCAGGCGAATCAGGATTCATCTGCAAGCAACATCATCCGATCTATAACAAGCAGTCCAATCATAGCCTGTGCGAGATGAGTCTGCTGACACAATCAACACCAAGAAACTGTTTTCTTACATCAGCTCACTCCCTTCGATGGATACAATTAGCCACCCCCAATCATTGGATATACTTGATGCCAACACGAACAACCATCAATATTGTTTGTGAAGGGTCAGTTCATCAAGAAGTCCTCAAAGGTTCTGGTATATTAGAATTAAGCCCACAATGCTCTGTCCGAGATGAATCTACCACTATAAGGGGCCACAACATTATCTCCAGCCACTCAGAAGGTCAATTTATTACCACACCAAGATTCACCGACTTTATCCGTATACTAAACAACACCAACACCGACCTCGCATTGAAGGTCTCCCCAGCACAAGGCAATGAGAATCAACTCACTCAAGGAAAGGGAAAGACTAGCTCCCAAGGACATCAACTTTCATGATACTCATCAATACACCATTGGCTACACAAGTTTGCTATTAATATTGGCTCTTATCGTATATGTGACATGGAGATATAAACAACATACGTTTGGACATCAAACAATACAACCTAGACCACCCGTACCATTGCCAAGAACCACTTCCCTGGACCTATTACAATCAGAAGATCTTGAGCCAGCTCAACGCGGGGAGAATGTTCAAGCCTAGCCATATGCATAGTATTGTAGCACATTCCTTAGCTTTACATACCAAAAACTTAAATTTCATTAATTGTAAATCAGCTTACAATTAATTTCTCACCGCTGCCCATCACAATTCTCATGAAATTGTCTGCACTATGCAAGTAAACAAGATCATATTGCATGAGAATTGTGATAACAGAAGGCGCAGTGACAATTATTTTGTAGGTAGGTAAGCAAAATATATATATCTGATTTCATGTGACTATGGGAAGAAAATAATTTAGAATTGTTGCTGAATTTGATATTTTGGATTTTCAGTGGATAATTTGTATAAAAAAAGGAAGTTTTTGAGAAAATAAATTATTAGTTGTTCGTCAGTAGTCGCGAGTTTTATTTAGCGAATTTTCATCGATATCGTATTAAGGTTGAGTACCTTCAATACTTACAACTGTTTTTCTATTGAGGTTGAGTACCTCAATACACTTCGCCACTAGAAACACCGCTTTAAGGTTGAGTACCTTAAGGCACAAATCCTATTAAGGTTGAGTACCTTAATATACCACATTAAGGAAGTCGCGGGCAAGCAAAGGAGCTTGATCGCAATATAAACAACTAGGTTGTTTTTACTAGTGAACTCAGTTTGTGAAATTTAAGAATCTGAACAGTGACAATTTGGTAATATGTAAGTTTATAATTGGCTTGTTTTTATTTCATAGACCCATCCAACAAAAATAAGTAAAAGTAAACCAGTTTTAAAGGTAAGATTCTTAGAAACTTCTGTGGCTCAGTGCCTAACGCTATCAGTTTCAGTGTGATGCAAGTTCGATCCCGGAAAGTGCACTTGGTTTTTGTTTTTGTGTAACTGGTTACTTAGTCGCAATTTTTTATATTGGTTCTTAGAGACAAAGGAATTTAGCAAAAATCCCTTTTTTGTGATTGTCCTTGAACAAAAGCAAAAATCTCAACAGTATCGTGTCGGCTAAAACAAGGACGAACACAACACAATCGGGGACAGGCTTGCACACCGTAACAAGGTATGTGGCCGGTAGAGATAATATGGTTGCCCATGCGCTATCAAGAGTTGAAGAAATTCAAGTTCTCGGGTCAATCAATTTTTAGGCTATCGCAGAACCATAATTTGAAGATCCCGAGTCACACCAACTCCTTTAAAGATAAAAAATATTGTACTGTGAAATTACAGAGCCAAAAATTGGAACGTTTATTCCCATGGTTTACGAAATTCAAGTTTTCGAAACCATTCCTAATTTATCTCACTCGAGCATTCATACAACTTACAAAATGGTCACTTCTAGATACTTCTGGCCATCCATTAATAAAGATTTCAACGCTTGGACACAATCCTGCTTAGCTTGTCAGAGGAGTAAAATATCTGGACACTGCAAAACGATTCCAGGCTCATTTCATGATTGCTCCGGATGTTTCCAAACTATCCACATTGACGTCGTTGGCCCTTTGCCCCCTTCGGAAAATTTTATTGTCTTGCAATTATCGATTACTTTATTCGATAGGATAAAATATGCCTAATGGCATATCAAGAGAAGTCCTTGACAAGAGTCTTACACTACTACTACGAGCAACATTTAAGAAGGAGTTTCTCGAAGTTTCAACCCAAAAATCAAATTATTATTTCTTAACAAAACGTTTTTTCTGACATTAGACCGGTTCCGGCATTGAACCCTTCTCGTCAAGCTACTTTAAGATTTAAGGACCTTGAAAGTGCACGCATGTGTTCCTAAGAACAGACTCAATGCAGTCGTTACTTAAGTCACCTTACGAAGACCCTTTCGAAGTAAGCAAGCGTACAAAATATATCTTTACCCTGAAAGTCCAGAAACAGAGAATTTAACGTCTCAATTAATCGCCTCAAACTTTGCTTTACAAATTTAGAAATTAAGGATGAAATTCAAGGTTAATCTCTAAGCTTCAACACAATAAATGATATTCTTTAGAATATAGTTTGTGAGATATAGTCTCGGACGTGGGTCGGAGTGCCGGTTTGTAAAGAACAACTCAGTTTTAAAATCCAAATATAAAACTTATTCCAAAAAATTCAATTTCACTTGCTTAACCTGATATCACAAAAATTCAGAAACAAATTTACCTACAAACTAGTACAATTCAAAACTAAAAAAATATAAAAAATAAAATAAATAAATAAAAAATAAACAACTTAGAAATTCAAAGTAAAAAAAACGATACACCTTCCTGCTTGCTTTAATTCTGAAAAAAGAAGAAGAAGGTCTGAGCAACTGTTATCAAAATAAATTTCAATATGTATTAATTGACAACATGTTTTTGTTGGTGCGTGAGGGCACCAGGATAGTAAAATGATTTGCTAGAGAAATCAGACACTCATGTCGTGTCCCTAGGTAATCAAACACTTCATTTCAACAAATTCACTACATTTATTTAATTCACTGATATCACTAACTTAACTTTAACTTTAACTTAATCTAACTATTAGCGCCGACCCATCGCTGTTTAATTGTAACCCGAACTGACCACACCACATTCAGTTGCGCACCTCGAAAACTTGCACACGGAAATCGGAAGTAGAACATGACCCTCAAGATAATGTAATTATGATGTGGTAATATTCTACAACCGATGACGAAAACTACTGGACAATGTCACTGATAGCAAGCAGCTGTGCTGTTGTAAACAAAACGGGCAATGACCGTTCTATATGCGAAGTAGCATGTTTAGTCACTGCCGCTGTAATGTAAACAATCATCACATTATTTAGCAATAAGCGGATACCATACTGTGCGAACTAATGTCTTCCGCTATTGCTTGCTACTTTACTATCGGTACACCTGCCATGCTCTTGCTTCCGTGTACCAGCAGACTGGGCCACAACACTCAGATTATCTCTGATCAGCATTATCTTCTGTGATGATGCGTGAGGGCACCAGAGTAGAAAAATGATTTGTTAGAAAAATCAGATACTCAGACTATTTCTGATCAGAATTATCTTCTGTGATGGTGCGTGAGGGCACCAGGGTAATAAAATGATTTTATAGAAAATATAAAACACTCAGATTATCTCTGACCAGAATTATCTTCTGTGTAAAAGGATAGGACACTCAGGTTATCCCTGACCAGAATTATCTTCTGTGGAAAAGGTAAGAAGCATGATTCTTTGTAACTTAGATCAGCTCTGATACAGATCAACTATGCCAAAAGAATCCACCACCGAACCATACTTCCCTCGACGTTTTCAATTGTTGAGTTCCTAAAAAAATAAAACAAAAACACACAAAGAATCAAGTTTTAAATTGAACAAATTTAATACTTATCTGATGATAAAACTTCTGTACACTCTAATCGTCTCCTACAATCAACTTCTATTATCCCTCGATGCATCCAGTCCAAATTAATTTGCGTACTAATTCCTAAAAAGATAGAAGGGAAATACAAAGTAACATGTTTTTAGAAAATCACTAACAACAAAAATACTTATCTAATTAAGTATACCAGCTCTTGCGGCATCCCACGATTATCCTAAATGTTGCCCTGTATATGGTTCTTCTGAAAATGGAAAACAAAAAAACTAATACATATTTAATTAAAATAATAATTAAACAAAACTTACCGAAAATACACATTTCTTCGTGTATACACAAATTTGACATGTCAGTCTGTCAGTCAACTGACATTGCGTCAACCAGATGTTCTCGTAGCAGCAGCTAGTATAAAAGTCGCTATGGCAACGCCATGAGGAGTACATCACATGACCAACCTCAGCAGTATAATGAGTGGAGGCTTCAAAACCCCAAAAACACCCATTTTCGCATACTAGTATGGCATCTATAGTATCTCAGCCACTCATTACTTTCCCTAGAAAGGATACATTTTTGAAAGGACGCATAAAAGACAATACATGTCATAAAACACGAGCGAGGCCAATAATATAAATTCCCAAAGGCGGCCATGAAGCAACTAGAGAAAAACTCAATTGTTTTACTTCCTCGAACATGAGGTAATACCAAACGCTCAATTGAGCATTTCTTAAGCTGAATTTCACTTTCTCAGTTAAAAATCCCAACATATGGCCTACTAGCCAACTGGGCCTCTGAGGCATTTTCTACATACATGAAACTGTTTACGTGAGAACAATTCAAG
Source organism: Dioctria linearis (assembly GCA_963930735.1). Lineage (NCBI taxonomy): Eukaryota > Metazoa > Arthropoda > Insecta > Diptera > Asilidae > Dioctria > Dioctria linearis. The sequence goes on from OZ005741.1 coordinate 129,345,315, forward strand.
TATTCTCAGAGGGGAATGCCTTATAAAAGTAAACATTAAGATTATGTACTCAAGAATTTCCCAAACATTTTCAGTGGGGAAAGCTTGAACAGATATAGGAACCAATGTGAATTAAGAACGAGTATCGAATAGATACTCGCTAATTCTATTAAGAATTGACCGAAGGGGAAATCCTAAAATGTCTTGCTGCGTTTACGATTCGCTGGAAACCTAGTAATGGGGCGTGGTTTCTTGTAAATAAGAAATACTCAGCTTCTGATCAAAAAAATATGGCGTAACCCTTTAGTATAAATTTCCGATCAGTTGTACGATCGAGGCAGTCTATTTTAAAAATTTAAAAAACTAAGAACTACTGCTAAGATTCCCCCAACCTACGGTAAGGGATCTTAACAGCTAAATAAAATAAGGAAGACAGTGTATTTTCATCGTAACGAGTGCATTATCACAGTATTGAACCTAAATAACGAAATAAACTAAATAAACATAGAGTGAAGTGATAGTTTTTCTTTTTACGCTACGAATAACTCAGAAAAGGGCAGGTGATCTTCCTCATTTTAACGAGAAGCACTCCCTCGTCCTGTTGCCCAATAGTCACGCAAAAGCAGCTATAAAAAGGCGGCGAACGATAGCAAAATCACCCATTTCCAAATCAGAGTTGATCTGATCAGGAGTCTGTTCTGAGCAAAATCCTTATCCAAAAAAGAAGTTAATTCTGAAATCCCATAGAAGTTAATTCTACACCAACAAATTGAGGTTGACTCAATCCTAAAACAGAAGTTAATTCTGGCCGTCATAAATATTTGAGGTTGACTCAATCCATAAAACAGAACTTAATTCTTGCTGTCACTAATATTTAAAGTTAACCCAATTCTAAAACAGAAATTAATTCTGGCCAAACAAATATTTGAGGTTCATTAAAATTATCATATAGGAGTTGATCCTAAAACAAATACATTATTTGAGGTTAACTCAAATACGTCGGCTAGGACCTGATCTTAAGGATTGCAAAAGTGAGGTTAACTCAACCAATCTCACACAGGAGTTAATCCGACGGCCTAGACAATGTTATACAAAGGTTGGTCTAGATCTATTTCCAGAGGTTAACTCTGCACTAAATACATTCAGAAGCTAATTCTGATCAAAGTGGAAGGAACTTCTATCCCACACGTAGCAGTACTCATATCGCTGCACTCATAAAAGCGCACAAGACTAAACGTCACAAGTGCCAACATTACGATCCCAGACGCTGCAATATTCCAGTTTGCTGCAATTGAAAAGGTACGCATACGATAAACGTCATCAGTGTTACCTTCATACCCTCACGTACCAGCACGCCAAAAAACTGCACAATAGAAGCAGAATAGTTGCTTACGTTTATCAACATCACTTATAGCAGCCACACAAGTTGTTATTATCGTGAATTAATACATTCCGTATTATACCTCGACTGCCCTCACGTAGCAGCTCGAGGAAGGAACTTCCCAACTGCCCTCACGTAGCAGTTCAAGTGAAGCAGTCTAATTCTCGAGATCAGACAAAATTTATTTGCTCTCACAGTTCAAATTGTCTCGTGCCTACTCACTCACCAAATTCTTCTTCTTCATTACAGGAGTAAGAAAAGAGCAACGCAGCACGGAGCACTGCTACACCGACATTTATCTGAATTGTTTGAATTGTTGTTTTTATTGAAATTTTTATTAGGTATTAAGTTTTTGTGAATTTTAAATTAGTAATAAGTCTGAATGAATTGTGATATAGCTGTAAGAAACTTGAATTAGCACTGATAAGAAAATAAAATTTTATCCTTTGAAATATAAAACTGAGTTATCTATCAAACCGGCACCCCGTCAAACACATATACTATAATACAGTCCACTAGAGAGAATTATCAGTTTCAGAACTTGGTTCTTTGTGTTTCTTTCGTTGGTAGGATATTCATCGTGGGATGTCAATTTATGTGAGGACTGACCATAGTTTTTGTGAAGAATTTACTAAAGTTGTCCGTTCTACTTAACTCAAATTAAGTACTCTGAGTTCTCAAATAACTTAACACATTGCGTTTGAATATGGAGCTTCTCATATAGGAAATTCACCTCCCCCAATACTGCGCTTTTAATTTTATCATACGAGTATATATTTCTAAACAGAAATACAGCATGGAGCTTAGGTTGAGCATATCTGACAAAATATTTAGTTGATTGGCTCCCTAAAGATGGGCATGCTCCAGTCTTATCAGCTTTTAAGCATTGGCGGACGGTATCCACGATATGTAATGGTGATATAGTGTGTCCGCACCCTTGGAAGATCCGAAGAGGATAAGGATGGGAACATAGATACTGTTCGAACCAGATTCGATTCATACTAAAAATAATTCCTGAAAAACGAACATTCTAAAAAAAAAAAAAACGTGCTAAAAAATTAAGTTCTGAAAAGAAAATAATTTAATTTAATTTATGTAATCTAATTGCAATTTGCTAAAATTTGGTACAGTTTTTAACAAAAGCATGTGTTTGTCATTTAATATGCAACTTATTGCACATATATCATTAGATCAAGCAGATAAACGTAAATTAAAGCATTCTGAATACAAACATCGAACGAGAATTTATTTTTCTTCATGGGCTACGGCACCGAAATTTCATTTATCACAGCAGCATTTGTTGCAGTCTGTTTCTTGTTGCTATGTTTTTTGTTCGTTGCTAGGTAAATTTTATCACTAGAACCGTAAGTGCACAGATGTACTGCCAATTCTTGTGATCATGCGCCTTTGTTACTCCATCATTGGTGTCGTGTGCAAGCAAGGGCTATAAAAACCATAAGCTGACTGATCTCGATCTCTTTTTGCACTTGGCATCGTTTGGGATAGATTGACTAGGTAGGGACTAACATTTTATATCGGGTATCGACTGATAGAATTCTTATTAACAAATCACATTATTTCGGGAGCTGACTGAAATAATCATTACTAACATACATTTGATTTTGGGAGTTGACTAAAATAAAATTTCTTACTTCGGGAGTTGACTGAAGTTAAGATAACACTTTAAGCCGGGCATTGACTGAAATAATAATTACCAACATACATTTTATTTTGGGAGTTGACTGAAATAAAATTTCTTACCTCGGGAGTTGACTGAAGTTAAGATAGCACTTTAAGCCGGGCGTTGACTGACCTAAAGAATATTATTTCGGGAGTTGACTGAAATAATCCATACTAACATTAACACTTTATTTCTGCCCTTAACAGATGTCGTGTCCCAATGCAATCAATTAACGAAAACCCAACGCTTAATCATAACTTCTTCAATAAAAGATAAACCAATCAATTAACCATGGTTTACTTGCTTCAAATGAAAACACTACTCAAATTACTTTAAACGTACACCAATATTTATTACAGCAAAAGCATGACCTATCTTAACAATGCTTTAAGTAGCCCGAACCGAACGTACACTTGACACCACTATTACTGATAATAGAACGGCACTCGCCAGACTAGTCATTAGTCTTTTTATGTCCGATACTCGGAAGTAAACTTTCTTTGCTCACAACGCGGATGTAAACAAACGACAATGATTGGCGATTTGGCAATAACTTGTCATATCGACTCACTCGAGCACCGCCGCAATGTTGGATGCCTTTCGCTCCTTTATCGCTATATGCATGGTCAATGTTCTGATGAAATATCTAGTCTAATCCCTTGTAGAATGATTTCTGCACGCAATACTCGCGCTGCAAACCGCGCACATCCTTTAACCCTTCAAATTACTTTCGGCCGTACAGTAAAATTCCGAGATGCTTTTTTATCCCGAACAGTGCGAATGTGGAACAGCTTACCATCTTCTGTTTTTCCTCCGGCATACAATCTGCGGAAGTTTAAGGGCGACATACATCGGCACCTTCGCCACTTTCCTCATATCCCCTAATCCTTTCCCTATCTCCTTCCTGCCATGCTGTGCTTTGCATCATAGGGTATCCCCTGAGCTTGGCTTAATAATATAAAAAAAAAACAACCTTGTCGTTTGTTCTACCGGTTGCAGCACCTAAGTCGATTAGTTGTAAACAATCGCTTTACATAATAATTACCATGCGAGGTGAATTATTATTGTAATCATCGATTGCTCCACTAAGCGCTCATCGCAGCCAGCTCTTGGGCTAATCAGGAAAACAACCGACAGTTGCAGAACAATACCATGCGAGGTTACTGTTTAGCAATTGCTGATTATTTCGCTGTAATGCCTTTGGCTGCTGGAAGAATCTTCCGTATATCGGGCCATAATATCCCTCCCCCCTTTGAAAAACTAGTTTCCACAGGGAACTAGATCTGGAGAGTGCAATCAATTAAATATACTGAAAATATCTTAATTCACGTTCGGTTCAGATTCTTTTCATTTCATCATTACATTTTTACCATCTCTATTTTCATATTTTCTTTTCTTCAACTTTTTGATTATCTTTTTTAAATTTCTTTCTTATACCTATTACATTTTCTTCTTTTCTGCCTAACATTTTTTTTCTATATTTCATTTTTTACACTTGTTATTCATATTAAATTTTTTTTCTTCCTTATTTTATTTTCATAGTCCATTATATCTTCTTTTCAAATTTACCTTCTTTATTTGTCTCACATGTAATTTATTTTATTGTCTTAATAAAAAAAAACGGTTTTTTTTTTGTTTTTTTTTTAATTTAAATTTTTTCTACTTGTATTTATTTCTATTACCTTCAAATTTTATGATTAACCTATTGTACTCCTTAATTACCTTACACGTATTACATTGTTAGAAATCATTACTTACTGTATAATACTACATATATAATAACAACAATTCAAAAACACAAAAATAAATTCCTTTTACTATATCTTATATCAACAAATCTCTGCAATGATTACAATTTTATGACTTTGCTTCACTTTACCTTGCTTTCTAACTACACGGGTTGCCCCCTATATTTTACAAAACTATCCTACCACTTCTATTTATAAATTTTCTACTACCCTAATGTGGTCACTCCAACTGTACCAGTTGTTTTTTCACGACGTTTGGCAGGGATGTTGTAGGTATATTGGCTGTTGTGGGGATGACCTCGATGCTAATGTTCGGTTCTGGTTCTTCCAGCGATGACTCCTTTTGCATACTTTGGATTGGTTTAGACATCTGGATGGATATCTCGATAGTCGACTGGTGCTCTTCATTGTCTGTCTCTTCTTCCAACGTCTCAGGTGGATCAAAATTCCTGTTAATATTGCAAGAGTGACGATGCACCAACACCCTGTAATAGATGAGACCGCAACGTGGACGTGATAAGGAATAATTTGTCCGAAGAATTTAATTTTAAAGTTTAAACAATACACTCTTCTATAGATGCCATTATATTTCTCCCTTTAGTGAAAGGTGTTATTTCCTTATGGAACGTTACATTTTTAAAGGCGCTCCAAGCTCAAACTACAAAATATTATGCATATGAAATTTACAAATTAGTCATTAAATTTTTACGTTCCATCCAACTGGATTAAGAGTCATAACTTACTTATTGGATTTAAAAGCTGTATCGCCGAAGATGATTTTTTCATTTATTCATTCATGATAAAGTTGTTCCGTGTATATAATAGTTTGTAGTTTGTGCTTAGAGGGAGATATAAAGAGAGTTGCATTAAAAAAACATATTCTATAATTCCTTAAACTAAATCTAATCAGGTGAAGTAGTGTAAATTTTCGTCTGAATTTCTGCGAGCTGGAGATGGTGATGGCGAAGGTGAAGAAGATGAAAAAATGAACTTCTTAGATCGTTGTTTTTTGTATTTCTTACTTTTGTGAGATTTTTTTCCTAGATTTTTAGATTCTTCTTTTTTATTTTGGAATCAGATTTGCGATGTTTAGAATGTGTACCTTTCCGTCGATGTTTTCGTTGATTTTCGCCATCCGACCAAGATGGGTCAAAGTTTGAGTCTGTTTCTGAATCTGAATAGCTTTCGTCAGAATAACTGGATTCTGATTCACTAGAACTATCTTCAAAAATACTTTTAACACTTCGACGGCTTTTGCGTACTCTATGGGACGAGCGTAAAATTTCTTAACGCTATTTGTTCTACTTTCAACGCTTTCTATGCGCGAAGAAGTGGATGCTCCCGCATTAAGCTCACCCTTATTTTCAGACACCTCTTCATTAGATGGTTGGGTTTCGTTATTTGATTGCATTGGGACACGACAATTTGAACCAATTTAATTGAAGACAGTGGCGGAAATCATCCTGAAACTTAAGTTTTTCGTGGCAATGCAGCATACCGTACTAAAACTCATTAGCTAGAGTAAAGAGTGGCTGGACCAGTGTGCAATTTTATGAACGTATATTTTACTATTTTATCACTAAATAAATAGTATACCAATGAGCATTCTTTTTTAGGTATATTTGAATACGTAATTATTAAGTAGAACAATTAATTTATTGATATTATTTTACAAAAATAAAAAAATTATCAGAAATTATAAAAAAAAGCAGTCGTAGCCGAGTAGTTAAGGCTTCTGATTCGAAATCAGATTCCCTTTGGGAGCGTAGGTTCGTATCCTACCGGCTGCGCACACTGTCGTGTCCCAATGCAATCAAATAACGAAAACCCAATCAAATAACGAAACCCCAATCAAATAACGAAACCCAACGCTTAATCATAACTTCTTCAATAAATGATAAACCAATCAGTTAACCACGGTTTACTTGCTTCAAATGAAAACACTACTCAAATTACTTTAAACGTACACCAATATTTATTATAGCAAAAGCAAGACCTATCTTAACAACGCTTTAAGTAGCCCGAACCGCACGTACACTTGACACCACTATTACTGATAATAAAACGGCACTCGGCAGACCAGTCATTAGTCTTTTTATGTCCGATACTCGGAAGTAAACTTTCTTTGCTCACAACGCGGATGTAAACAAACGACAACAACCTTGTCGTTTGTTCTACCGGTTGCAGCACCTGAGTCGATTAGTTGTAAACAATCGCTTTACATAATAATTACCATGCGAGGTGAATTATTATTGTAATCATCGGTTGCTCCACTAAGCGCTCATCGCAGCCAGCTGTTGGGCTAACCTGGAAAACAACCGACAGTTGCAGAACAATACCATGCGAGGTTATTGTTTAGCAATTGCTGATTATTTCGCTGTAATGCCTTTGGCTGCTGGAAGAATCTTGCGTATATCGGGCCATAACACAGAAATAAAGAATCAACGATTAAAACAAAGTGTCTTAACATTAGCTTAAAGTCAACCATCTTGTAACATTTTATTATTTATTTATATATCTATTCTATAATAAATTTACTCATATATATATATATATATCTACTTACTATATACTACGTGTTCATATTTATCAAATAAAACAATTCAACTCACTCTACCTATATGTATTTTATAAATATATTGCTTTCTTAGCGATCTTGTAATGCAATCTTTTGCCAATAAGTGTTTTTTCTGACCCAAACTTATATATATTGAGTTTTGTCCCAATACAACTATTCTTGGAAATCGTGCATTACAAATCTGTGTCAATATGTGTGTTGCCTAATGTGTTTGAATCTCTGACTTGGTAACAAATATCTTATCTCATTCTAATATTACCATTGGGAAAGTGTGTTTTCGAATGTGTTTAAATCTCTGACCCAATCACTTGTGTATAATTCCTTTCTACTCCAACCAATGGGAAATTGTAAAAAATAATCGTGATAATTTTAGTGATAGTTATAAGGAAGTGGACAGTGTTGAAGGGATAAACCACTGTTAAGCCCAGTGTGGGCTTAGCATGCAAAAAAAAGGGGTAGGTGCCGGTTTTAAATGACAAGACAGGTTGACTTCAAAATAACAAATTCAGTTTTATTATCACCTATTTCTCTTTGCAACTAATTAATTCAAGTACTTAATTCTATATAAATTCACTTTAATTTTACCTCTAATACTATAATTCTAAAAATACAGTCCAATTATTTAAGCCTCCAATGGCAATTTTGTCCCTTAATCTGTAATGAGAGAAGAGGAACTATTTTTAGTTAACCAAAAAAATGTAAGGTAAAAGTTGATTAAATGAGCTTCAATGGTCTGCTCATGTAGGGCTTTAGCTGGGATCAAATAATCTCCCCGTGGGATGCTAAAAATATATTAAATCAAATATTATAACGTTGATTAATATGTTAGTAAAAATAGGGTGCAATACTTCCCTTATGTTTTTGTTAAACAAGACTTAATTTGGCTTCAATATCAACTGCCGATCTGTCTTGGTGCTCAGTCAGAACTTGAGTGGTTTGCTACTTCCAGTAGCTCGCTATTTATAGGCAGCAACACAATGGGAATTGTGTCTGCCGGTAGCGTTGCCATGACGCCGGCGTCGTTTGTGAGGTTTCACGGATTTGGTCCCCAAATGGCGTCATCGTGTGAATTTTCCTGCATTTGGTCCAAAAATGGCGTTATCATAATTCTAATTGGAATCCTTTGCTATGTACTGCAGGTTGCCATTTTAGAAATGTCGAACGACTTTGGCAGCTGCTTGGTTATGGGTAAGTGTTTATATTTTGAATATTACGTTATTTATTTTATTAATAATATGTTTCGCTTTTTAGATTTTTGGTCCCTTAGGACATCGTGGGATATTTCTCGCATCGTGGGAATTGATGCGTTAGTTTTAGTTCTAATTGAAGTCTCAGATCGTGAATGATCTGAGACTTCTGTTTGTTTATTTATTTTTTGCAGATGCTTTGTTTTTATTTTAGATTATGTTGCTGCATCGAGGGATCTGTGATTGTATTATCTTTTGTGGAATACATTTATTAACAGTGAGTGTTAGTCTTATAGTGTTTTAGTATATAAGTTTGTTTTTAGTTTTGTTCCGAGACGGAACATCCTCCCGCCTCTCGAAAAAGAGGAGTCGTGCATATAAAATAAGTTAATTTGTGCAAACTTACGTGTTGTGTTTTTATTTTATTTGTAGCCTTACTCTGATCTGTCCCGTTTTCAACTTGAGAAACCTGGATGTGTCTCCATCTTCAGTTACGATGCGGAAGCACTTTCTTGCTGTAAATACTTTCAGCCATGGAATTGGCTGAGTTCGTACTTGTTCCCATAGATCTGGCTTCACGATAAAATTCGTAGGGGACCTTGTTGGGACTGTGTTACTACGATGGTCTGCAGCCGTCCGGGCTGGCCTTTTGGGTGGCGTGTCGGATGTCGTCGTCAACGCTTGTTTTTTACTCGGAACGTTTGATAGTCCTGCTGTTGACGTTTAGGCTGTCGGTGGTAGTTTTGAGGCTAAAGCTGTTGGAGCTGGTATGTTAAATTTAGCCTGTGATGATGTTGATGCAGCCGTCAATGCTGGCTGAAGTTTTGATGCGTCGCGTTGCGTCGCTGATGAAGCCGTCAGTGCTGGCTTTTTCAATGATGTGCTAGACGACATCGTTATGTTTTGAGGTGCGACATTTGTGGACGTCACTGCTAGTTCTGTGGTATTGTGCTGAGTTATTATTACTGCCGGTTGTATGGCAGATCTTTTGGTGCCAGTAGGGGGCCTGATCGGCCTAGTTGGTTTCCTAAAAATGGCTGCGTCAGCTAGTCTTTTGGTTTCAGGTGAAGCTGGAAGCGCCTCAAACGGGGGTACGTAAGTTTTTGGACGTCTGGGCATGTCAGTTGTCCGGAGCTTGTCCTTTAAGGGAATTTCAAGCTCGGGGACGTCATCTATCCACAAACACTCATCGAGACTTGGTAGCGACTCCATCTCTATTCTTTTTGTGGTTTAAAAAATAAAAAAAATAAAAAGCAAAGAAAAATAAAAAATTGCAAGCAAAAAATAGTAAGTCATAAATGATAAACCAAAAAAAAACTTACAAATGGTAAAGAGGAAACAAAAGAGAAAAATAATAATGAAAAAAAAAAATAAAGAATAAATAAATTTGCAACTAATAATTTTTAGAAAAAATTGTATTAGAAGACTTTTTAGCTTTGCTAGTTGTCATACGATTTTGGCGCACAACATAATGAGTGAAGTAGGTTCTGATTTGAGCTGCATTGAAGACGATTTGCTGCAATAAAGTTTTTTATATGTTGAGGCCCACACGCTTTAGTTTTAACTTGTTTTTATTATTTATGTTGCTTGTATATGTGTTTTTTGGGCAGTGATCATGATTTGTTTTAGATGGGCCCATGATTATTCCTGACTTTTATGACGGTGGAGCGAATTATGTCTGCACCTAAGTTCAGCTATTGTCTTTTTACAGTGGTGCTGTAGTGTGTGGGTTTGTCCTGTGGATTTATTAATCTGTTGATTTGTTGTGGTCTTCTATCAGAGGTAATTTTGACAATTTGTGTATGGGGCGACAATATTCTTGTAGTGCTGTTTTTATTGTCGAAACTCTGACTTTGTTGTCCTTTCCTGCGTGGATTTTAATTATTCTGCCCAGTAGCCATTTGTGGGAGGACAGTGTTTGTTGTGAATTAAGACCAGGTCATTAGGTTTTAGATTAGTTTCTGAAATTCTCCACTTTTTGCGCTGCTGCATGCTGTGTATATATTCCACAGACCATTTTTTCCAAAATTGGTCTGTCAAATATTGTGTGTATTGCCAACGTTTGAGTAATGTAGAGTTCTCAATTGTAGATGGCTCTGGAATTGCCTTGATGTTTATGCCTGTTAAGAAGTGTCCTGGTGTCAAAACGTTGCAGTCTTTGGGATCGTTTGACAAGGGGGTCAGCGGACGCGAGTTTACGCATGCTTCCATCTGGCACATGACAGTTGAAAGTTTTTCGTATGTTAAGATTGTGTTTTGTATTGTTCGTTTTAAATGTGTTTTAAGTGATTTGACCCCGGCTTCCCATAATCCACCAAAGTGTGGCGCTGCTGGTGGATTGAAATGCCATGTGATTCCTGCTAGTATGATTCGCAATGTCGTGTGGAAGTTGAGTTAACAGCTTTTGTAACTGGCATGACAGTTCTTTGTTTGCTCCGATGAAATTTGTACCGCAGTCGGAATATAGATGTCGACATAATCCTCTTCGACTAGTAAATCGCTTGAGCGCTGCGAGAAATGCTGACGTTGTTAGTTCTGTTACTATTTCGATATGGATTGCCTTTGTGGCCATGCATATGAACAGACTAAAATATGCTTTAATGATTTTCGAATTTCAAATTTTTGACGTTTTTACATCAACTGGGCCAGCGTAATCTACTCCTGTGTGTTCAAATACCATGGATGGTGTTATTCTCGCAGTAGGTAAATTTCCCATTATTTGATTTGAAAACTTTGGCTTTGTTCGGAAGCAAGCGATGCAGTGATGAATCTGGCGTCGGATTGTATTTCTAGCATTTAGTAGCCAGTACCGATTTCTTAATGTATTGAGGACAAGTTGGGTTCCTCCATGTAGAGTGTATGAATGAGTGTAATTAATGATTAACTTAGACACGTGATGATTGTTTGGTAGAATCATCGGATGTTTTTGGTCGAAGGTTAGTGTGGCGTTTTCGAGTCTACCACCAACTCGTATAGCTTGGTTTGTGTCTAAAAATGGATTCAAACTTGATATCCGACTTTTGCTTGAAATTGGTTTTTGCCTTGATAGGCATTCGAATTCGTCTGGAAATGCTTGTTTCTGCATTAATATGATGATTCTAACTTCTGCTTCGTGTAATTCACTTGATGTTAGATAGCTATTCTTTCGTTTTGCTAATGATGTTTGGCAATTTGTAGAAAATCTTCTGCAATGTGCGATTATGCGTATTAATTTGCTAAATGATGAATATTTTTCCAGCCATTCAGTATGGTCGTTAGTGCAAATCAAAACTTTGACCTTTCGTTGCTCAAGTTCACAGCACTTGTCGTTGACATGTCGTTGTGGCCAGCTGTCATCATGCTGTCTCAACCATAATGGACCATTCCACCAAAGAGTATGATGCCGTAATTCGGCGGGATATAATCCTCGAGTAGCGCAATCAGCTGGATTTTCTTTGGATGGAACAAATCGCCAGGCCCTTGGATGGAGATTCTCGTGTATTTCTGCCACTCTATTGGCAACGAATGTCTTCCATCTTGTTGGGTGGCTTTGTATCCAGGCTAATGTTATTTCTGAATCGCACCAAGCTACGGTTGGGATGTCCTGAAATTTCATGTCATCTTGTATTTGTTTGAGGAGGCGTGACAAAATGACAGCTCCACATAGTTCCAGCTTGGGCAGTGATCTGGATTTTGTGGGGGCAACTCTTGTTTCAGATGTCAACAAGTGTGTGACAATTGAGTTGTCGTTGTTGATAATTCGTAGAAATGCGACGCTTGCGTAAGCTTTAGTTGACGCGTCACAGAATCCGTGCAGAAAATTGGTAGAAAATTTATCCATCTGGGGATTTTTAGAGATTTGACATCTTGTAAGTTCTCTCGATATTTGATCCATTCTAGGTTGAGTGAGGTTGGTAAACGCTCGTCCCAGGAGTATCCAGCTAGCCATAGTTTTTGAATGAATATTTTCGCTAATATGACGCATGGAGCCAGCCATCCAAGTGGATCGAACAAGGCTGCAGTTTCAGAGAGAATTTTTCTTTTGGTATAGTTGTCACTTATCATTGTTGATTTAATGGTGAAGCTAAATTCGTCGGTTGATGGATTCCATTGCAGCCCGAGAGTTTTTATGGTGTTGTTTTCTGACAAATTTAGCGTAGTTTTAACCTCTTGGTCTTGTATTGGTAGTTAGCTAGTAATTCTGGACAGTTTGATGTCCATTTTCTGAGGTGAAATCCTCCCTTGATGAGGGTGTTAGTTAGTTCTTGTTGAAGTGGCAAGCCTGTATGGATATCATGGGCGCCAGTTAGTAGGTCATCGACGTAAAAGTCTGTTCTTAGACTTAGAGACGCTTTTGGAGAGCTGTCTTGTTCGTCACTGGCTAGTTGCTGCAGCGTTCTGATAGCTAAATATAGGGCTGCTGCTGTGCCGAAAGTGACAGTTGTCAATTTGAAGTCTCTTATTGGCTCTTTGGGGCAATCTCTCCATAAAATTCTCTGATAGTTCTGATGATCTGGATGCATGTGTACCATCCTGTACATTTTTTCAATGTCAGCTGTCAGTACGTACTTATACTGACGCCATCGCAAGATTATGGTCCAGAGGGTTTGTTGGATTGTTGGGCCTACTAAAATCTGCTCATTTAATGACTGGCCATTGGTTGATCGTGCTGATGCATTGAACACTACTCTTGTCTTGGTACTGGAACTCTCTTTTTTGACTGCATGGTGTGGTAGATAGAAATGTTGGATCGGCATTAATCCGATTTCGCTCCTTTCTGCTGCCAGCTGTTGATATTCCTGGATGCATGATCTGTATTGTGCAGCCATCTCTGGTTGCCTTTCCAAACGTTTTTCAAGTTCTGGTCCGACCTTCCCCTTGAAGGGTAATTTGACTTGATATGCTCCATGGCTTAACCGTTGGTGGGTGTTGGTGTAGATTTTCTTAGATATTTCATTGTCAGGATGGGCTATTTTTCGTGGGATTTCTTCCAATTCCCAGAATTGTTTTAGTTGCTGATCTAGGTTATTGTTTTCATCAATCTGTACTGTGAACGTAGTGAGATGACTCGTTTTCTCACTAGTTTTTGTTTTACCCATTAAAATCCATCCCAACTGTGTATGCTGTGCGGTGGGTTCTCCTAGCGCTCCCTTGATAACCCCGTTTTCTATGACGTCTGCATAGACGTCAGCTCCTAGCAATACGTCAATTGGGCCAGGCGTATAGAAGCTTGGATCTGCTAAAATCAGATGCTGCAGATAAAATAATTTGCTGATGTCTAATGTGTCAGCTGGTATGAAGCCGGTTATCTTTCTTAGCACTAGAGCAGTTATGTGTGTCTTAAAATTTGTGTGAAGGGAGTTTTGAGTAAATGATATTTGTGCTCTTGCAGATGCTGTTCTAGTTTTTCCCAACCCTGTCACCTTAATGTTTGTGGATATTTGCTGTAGTCGTATTTTTCTACTTGCGGCTTCTGTGATGAATGAGACTTGAGAGCCTGAGTCTAATAATGCTCTCATGGTATGCTTGTGGCCGTCTGGACCCTCGATTTGAATTAGTGCTGTTGATAATAATGCACGGTTGACATTTGTCGTAAAGAATGATGCAGTGCTTGCCTCATTACTGCCGCCGGGCTTATTAAGCTTCAGTTCTGCCTGCCCTTGATTTGGTTCGTTTTTACTTATTATACTGTCTGCTTCGGAATTTTGCTTGATGTGCAACAGAGTGTTGTGTCGTTTGTGACACTCAAAGTTTTTTGGCTAGGAAAGTTATTTAAGTTGTGCCCTGATGCAAGACAGTTTTTGCATAGGTTGTGTTGCTGCAGAAATTGTGATCTTGATTGGAGAGATAACTTCTTGAAGGATGTGCTGTGGAACAACGTATGATTTTGCTTGCACTTGGTGCAAGTATATGTTTTGCTCATGAAGGCATGAGCACATTTGCGTGTATGGTTATATGACGGAATGTTATTTGAGTTCGTGGGTCTATAGCCGCGCCGTAACTCTTGGATATGTGACGACTTTGTTTGTCGTCCGTGTTCTGCTGAGTTCAAGTTTTGAATTGATTCTAGCGTACGGAAACGTGAATCTAGAAAAGCTGACAGATCAGCGTATGTTGGCATCTCGGCCTTGCTGCCTTGCTCTTGCTCCCATAGTTGATGAGTCTCTGATGGGAGGCGTTGAACAAGGTTGTAAATTAATATTGCATCCCAATGTTCTATTGGTAAGTCTAAATATTTTAGCTCGTGTAGGCTCTCTTCTGTTTGGTCTAAAAGAGAGCGAATGGCGTGAGCTGATTTGTTTTTAATGGGCATTTGTGTCAATAATGCCTTTAAGTGAGTGTTGACTAGGACTCGTTTGTTGTCATATCTCTTTTTTAATAATTCCCATGCCTTGTTATAATTGGTTTCTGTTACTTCAAATTGACGTAATAAGTGTTCAGCTTCTCCAGTGACACTGAGTTTGAGGTAATGTAGTTTTTGGACCTTTGATATATTAGGGTCTGTGTGAATTAATGAATTGAACAAATCATGGAATGTCCGCCATGATTTGTAATTACCGTCAAATATCGGTATATGGATTGGTGGAAGCCGCGTTTCAGGCTTTGTATCACTATTTGCTTTGGTGTGATTTATAGCGGCTTTTTTATTTGATCGTTAAGAGCTACTAGTGATAATGTAAAACTAGCGATATCCGCCATTTTGAAAATCTTCCTGTCTTATCCGGCTTTGAAGGACCAATGTTAAGTCCCAATGTGGGCTTAGCATGCAAAAAAAAAGGGGCAGGGTCCGGTTTTAAGTGACAAGACAGGTTGACTTCAAAATAACAAATTCAGTTTTATTATCACCTATTTCTCTTTGCAACTAATTAATTCAAGTACTTAATTCTACATAAATTCATTTTAATTTTACCTCTAATACTATAATTCTAAAAATACAGTCCAATTATTTAAGCCTCCAATGGCAATTTTGTCCCTTAATCTGTAATGAGAGAAGAGGAACTATTTTTAGTTAACCAAAAAAATGTAAGGTCAAAGTTGATTAAATGAGCTTCAATGGTCTGCTCATGTAGGGTTTTAGCTGGGATCAAATAATCTCCCCGTGGGATGCTAAAAATATATTAAATCAAATATTATAACGTTGATTAATATGTTAGTAAAAATAGGGTGCAATACTTCCCTTATGTTTTTGTTAAACAAGACTTAATTTGGCTTCAATATCAACTGCCGATCTGTCTTGGTGCTCAGTCAGAACTTGAGTGGTTTGCTACTTCCAGTAGCTTGCTATTTATAGGCAGAAACACAATGGGAATTGTGTCTGCCGGTAGCGTTGCCATGACGCCGGCGTCGTTTGTGAGGTTTCATGGATTTGGTCCCCATATGGCGTCATCGTGTGAATTTTCCTGCATTTGGTCCAAAAATGGCGTTATCATAATTCTAATTGGAATACTTTGCTATGTACTGCAGGTTGCCATTTTAGAAATGTCGAACGACTTTGGCAGCTGCTTGGTTATGGGTAAGTGTTTATATTTTGAATATTACGTTATTTATTTTATTAATAATATGTTTCCCTTTTTAGATTTTTGGTCCCTTAGGACATCGTGGGATATTTCTCGCATCGTGGGAATTGATGCGTTATTCTTGTGAGTTTTAGTTCTAATTGAAGTCTCAGATCGTGAATGATCTGAGACTTCTATTTGTTTATTTATTTTTTGTAGATGCTTTGTTTTTATTTTAGATTATGTTGCTGCATCGAGGGATCTGTGATTGTATTATCCTTTGTGGAATACATTTATTAACAGTGAGTGTTAGTCTTGTAGTGTTTTAGTATATAACTATGTTTTTAGTTTTGTTCCGAGACGGAACAACCACTGCTTTGCATCCAAAATTACCAGTGCATTCATTTCAGTGTCACTTAACTCAAATTTGCGTGTACGTTCTAACTACGGGCAGTACATTTTATGGTCCTTCGAGCCGGATTTTAGGTCTAGTGTTTTATCTTATCAATCTTTTATGTCTGCACTTCAAAAACTTTTGGGCAACCAAGCCACCTTTGCAATAATCTTCGAAAAGCCGTTCAATAACTACACCAAAACTGATGTAGAAAAACGAACGAAAGGTCTTATTTCTGAGCGATTAACCGCTCTAAGTGAAATTTGGTCAGATTATAAGAAAGATCACTATACAATTATCCAAGCCACGCAGGCCTTGGAAGAGAGTGAACTTTAAAAGTATGATTATTTCGCAAACGATCAATTTTCGAAAATGAAAAATAAATACTCCATGTTTCGAGGTACTTTTAGGGATGCATTAGATGCATTTGAAACAAAGTTTGTACCAAGTTAAAAAACAGAGAATAAAACTTCCTTGTGTCTGAGATTGCCTAGAATTACAATTCCAAAATTCTCAGGTTCTTACGATTCATGGAGGCATTTTCACGATCTATTTACTTCTCTGGTGCTTACAAATTCTGCGTTATCTGCGGTGCAGAAATTGCATTATTTGAAAGTGTATCTGGAGAAGCAGAGCACTTGTTTCGTCAATTTCCTATGACCAACTCGAGTTACGACAATGCATGGAAGATACTAATTGAGAGGTATGATAATAAACGAGTATTAGTGAATACCCAATTGAAAACACGCTTCACTCTACCTAAAGTGACACACGAATCAGCCAAGGCTATCAAAACCTTGGTAGATAAGTCTTCCGAATGTATTTTTGAACTCGAGGCATTGCAAGTTTCCACTAAGCAATGGGATGCAATTCTCATCTATATGTTGGTACAATGCTTACCAGCAGAAACGCATCGCTCATGGGAACAAGAAGTAAATACTGCAGAAGGACGTCCCACCTTCGAATCCTTAAAATTATTTTTACAATGTAGATTTAGAATTTTAGAAGCCATAGTCGATAACTAACCGTCCCTAGTCACCAAGAATGCTCATGTCCCGAGAGCATCAAACCCTTTTACGTCATCCACCCAAGCATGTACCTTGTGCAAAGAGCAGCACCGATTATTCAAATGTCCGAAATTCTTAAAACTTGACGTAGACAATAAATTCAAAGTTGTCGCATCAAATCAATTGTGTAACAATTGCCTATCAAAAGGCCACAACACGAAAACTTGTACGAGTAAGTTTTCATGTCACCGATGTGGAAGGAGGCATCATTCTTTACTTCACAGGAATAATGCTACTCCAAGGGTCTCGACCCAATTCAAGCCAAGGGAGCGGAAATCAGAAGCTCAACCTTGCAATTCACCTTCCACATACAATAACTCTTTCCATACGCTTCACGCAAAAGACCAACGTACCAAACAAGCACTGCTTGCCACAGCATTGTTAAACGTTCCTACCAAAAAGGGAAACATGTTGGTATTAAGAACACTGATAGATTCAGGCTCGCAAGTTTCAACGTGGAAATTCAAATCACTGGCCTGGGAAAAACTGAAACTACAAATGTTCAGAAACAAACAATATTGAACATTCATCCTTATTCAACCACCAGTAAGGCAACCACAGTTACTGCCCTTATCGTGGAAACAATCACGGACATTTTACCACCTTCAACCATTCCAAACAAAGAATGGAGTCATATACCTACATCAGCTACCACTTGCCGATCTATTTTTCTTTAAACTAGGAAACGTTGATTTGCTTTTAGGAGCGGATGTATATAGTGAAATCCTCTTGGAAGGCGTACGGAAAGGTCCTCCAGGAACACCTGTTGACCAAAACAGTACCCTTGGATGATACTCTTTGGAAAACTCCAAAATACTTCTACATTTTTAACAGCATCTGCGTTAACAGCAAACGCTCACTATGATGACGACACTTCACTGGATAAACTCCTACGTCAGTTTTGGGAAAGTGAAGAAGTTAATCCAGGACGAAGGCTGTCTAAAGCAGATCAAGAATGTGAAGAATTTTATCAAAAAACTCATGTTCGTAACGCACACGGCCGATACGAAGTTCATCTGCCTTTCACCGCAGAAAGTCCTAGTCTAGGCGACACTCGTGGTATGGCAGTACGTAGGTTCTACAGCCTAGAATCGCAAGTAAAACGAAATCCTGAACTCTGTAAGAATACAAAGCTTGTATTAATGAATACAAGACACTAAGTCACATGACAGTGGCTAATAAGATAGTAGGCAATGAACAAAGCTACTATCTTCCTCACCATGGTGTTATCAAAGATAGCACCACCACAAGGGTTCGCCTTGTCTTTGATGCTTCGGCAAAAATGACTAATGGAAAAAGTCTAAACGAACAGCTGCATACTGGTCCAGTTCTACAGTCTGAACTCTTCTCCATCATTCTCAGATGGCGAAAGTATAAATTCGCTATGTTGGCTGACATAGAAAAAATGTATAGAATGATAAAGGCTCAAGCTCCAGATCAATACTATCAAAGAATAGTTTGGAGAAATAATCACAACGAGCCCATTCAAGATTACAAATTAACCACCGTAAGCTTTGGCACCACGCCAGCCCCATATCTCGCAATCAAAACACTCAACCAGCTAGCCTTCGATGAAGCCGACAAATTTCCTGAAACTGCAAGAATAGTGTTGCGAGACTTCTATGTTGATGACCTTCTTACAGGAAGAAGCTTTCAAAATACAAGACCAAGTACTCAATCTGTTACGTTTAGGAGGGTTTAATTTGAGAAAATGGGTCAGCAATTCCTCGGATATATTATCAAGGATTCCCGAAACTTATAGAGAAGTTCAACTTCCTTTGCGACTAGCAAGCGATGAGTCTGTAAAAACTTTAGGCATTCATTGGTATCCAGGATTTGATTGCTTCACACTACAATACAGAAAGAGACTCGATTGCCTCTCTACAAAGCGTTCTGTTCTCTCAGAAATCGCAACGCTTTCCGATCCACTTGGCTGGATATCTCCAATTGTAATTAGTGCTAAAATTTTGATGCAAGCCTTATGGCTCGCAGGATGTTTATGAACCAATACCGGCACACATTGATAAGCAGTGGCGCGAATTCAAAATAGAATTACATCATATAGGTAATATCAAGATACAACGTTGGATACATACCACAAGTAACTTATCCACTTGTCAAATACATGGTTTCTCAGATGCCTCTAATCAAGCCTATTCTGCTGCTGTCTACATTAGAGTTGTTAATGAAGAAGGAATAGTTCAAGTTAACTTACTTATGGCAAAGTCAAAAGTGGCGCCCGTCAAATCCGTTTCGCTTCCACGTCTCGAATTGTGTGGTACAGTATTGTTAGCACGACTCATAAATCGTGTCAAAGTAGATCTACAATTTGAACACGTTCCTACATATGCTTGGAGAGATTCTTCTATTGTATTAGCTTGGATACGTAGCCACCTAAAGAAGTATAAAACATATGTGGCTAATAGATTTTCGGAAATTCAAGGCCTAATCAACATTAAAGTATGGCAACATGTAAGGTCTGTTGACAATCCAGCCGACTGTAATTCAAGAGAAGTGAGAAAATTGGCCTAATGCAAAAGCAATTCTAGCTAATCAGAATGAGGCGGAACAAAGACGACCAATTCATCTTACAACAACTCATTCAAACATCAATGATTTGTTTGAGAGTTTCTCATATTGCATTAGGTTCATTACTAAATGCTGAAACGCATGTATAGAATTAACTCAAGAACAACAAATGGACCCAAAGATGCTTAGTTCTACAGAACTGTCTCAAGCAAAAATTCGGCTCATAAAATTAGCACAGAAGGCCATTTTCAGTATTGAAATTCAATATTACCAAGCACGGAATGCACTTCCAGTGTTGTGGTCTGAGTGCCGTGCTCGTGATAGAGAGCACTCGACCTTTAAGACTAAGACCTTTTACGATTTGGGGCTTAATTAACCAAACAAAATCTTGGCTTTTGAAGTTATTATTTATTTCAAAGCTTTTAATTAAGAGTTTCCAAGTTTTCTCTATATAACTAGGGTTAACACTTTAGTTTTAATGATCGTCAACTTTTCACAATAAGTTTAGTTATTACTTTCTACTAACAATTTTGTTTTAATGATCTTCTACTTTTCACAATAAGTTTAGTTATTTCTTTTTACTAACAATTTTGTTTTACCGCTTACAACTTTTTAATATTTGAGTTGATTGCCGGTCTATCCCGATCGACGGTTTCAAAAAGAACTCCTCGAGGTTTAGGCAAATTGCGCCCAGGTACCCGTGATCGCTTCAAAAGCTCTTTTTTTCTTTTTATTGTTTTCTCACGAAGTTGAAAAAACGTACGTGAGGAAATGCAAAAAGTTCTGATACGAGCTATATGCATCAATGAAAAGTGTAATCCGATATGCACTTGTGCGCCCGTCTTGAAATATTAATTTTAAGAGGGCGCGAATAATTGTGATAATTGTATGTATGTAAGTACATTCAATTAGATTGGATTAAGTAAGTAATGTACATATGTACAGTGTACATACGGAAAAAAAGTAAGAAGACACTGTATGTAGGTGAGTGTGCATACGGTGTGAGTGGAATGTGTGTCTGATAACAAAATGCAATTTATGCCAAATTGCATTTTGTTGCAGTATGGAAATGCATTTTAAATTTTAAATGAAACTTTGAATGCATGAATTTAAATTAATTTTCAGGGTCAACTTTGCAGTGCATCGATATATTGCATAGGGCAATATATTGGTGCATGGACCTTTATGGTTGTGATTTAGGCACCTGAGTCATAACATCCCTTCCCCCTGGGGAAAAGAAAGTTTTATTCCAAGGAGAAAACTTTCTTTATATTACTAATATACAGCTTAGCTAAATTTTATATATAGAAAAGATTTTTGTTTTTTTTACAGGTAAGCTATACTGTGTAACCTAGTTGTATATATAATTTTTTCCTCAGAATGTACATGCATATATAAATATAGGTTAGCTATAAATGCTTTGTTTGTTTTTTTTTATTTTTTTTTTACATTGAATATTGTATTCCTTATCTCTATATTTCATAATTGTTTATAATCGTTCAAAGGTAATCGGTACATAAAATAATATTTTATAGTAAATATAAGAATGTGTTACAGTTATTACGTATTATCTTTACTGTATGTGTTTATTTTACACACATGTATTGCCTTTATTATAAAAATCTTCCTCTATTGTATCGATAAGGGGGGGGGGGGAAGAGCTTAGGAAAGCGTGGGGGAGTGGAAAAAAAACTAAATGCGGCGATAAGGATGTTTTATATAGCGTTGACATCGCGTGGGTAGTCTTGAAAGAAATATTTCGGTTTATCTTTTGGATTTTTCTTGTTGCATATATTTTTCGGACAAAAATTGCTTCATTGCAATTTTTTTTGATACGGTGGGTATGAGTGAAGAAATTTGTTAGACGTTTGTGGTCACTTGTAAAATGATTTTCATGAAGTTAGTATCGAGACGCCCCTACAGGGCTCCAGCAGTTATCATTGATGGCGTTTACGTAGAGTCTATTTGGCCTGATTGGAAGAGACCAATTCGCATGAATTTCATTTGTCCGGGTAGAGAAACCAGGACGTTTTGGGGAAACGAGCCCCATGCTGGACGGTATCACGTGGTTAACTTTTCACTCTGGCCGAAATATGATATGTCGGTGGCGGCATTAGGAAAGTTTTTGTAAAATATGCATTATGGGAAAAAAATTTTAATCGCTTTTTTTTTTCTTTCACAGTCATATTCCCATACCTAGGGGCAAACCTTTTTCTGATTGGCAGATCGTATTACTGTCCTGACCCGACGAGCTTTGACCACCACCCGCCATTAATGACCCTAACTGCGGATGTATAATTTTGATAGAAGTAGCTGTTCCTTTTTTTTCATGTTTTATTTTTTGAATTTCATTTATTTGTATCTAAATTTATAATATGATCTTTTTTGTATAGAAAATTTCTCCGATTTTTTTTTAATATATAAAACATATGAAAGAAGGAAAAAGAAATTGTGTTG
This sequence comes from Dioctria linearis, assembly GCA_963930735.1. Lineage (NCBI taxonomy): Eukaryota > Metazoa > Arthropoda > Insecta > Diptera > Asilidae > Dioctria > Dioctria linearis. Next base: position 129,367,791 of record OZ005741.1, read on the forward strand.
TATTTAATGTCTTTCTTTTACCTTATTCGTTGTCCTTTCTCCTCTTTTTTTTATTTTGTTTTTGCTTGTTTTGAACATGTTCAGGATGTGCAGTTCTGTATCCCTTTAGAATTTGGATTGTATTTTTTGTTATAAGGAATGTGGTTATGGCTGGCGATTGGGATTTGTTTTATAATCACTAGTGGTGACATTTGTTGTATGTTTTCCTGATGGGGAAATGTTTTATTTTTTTTCTTGAGTTTGCTAGGATTTATATACTATGAGGAGGAATTGTAGTTAGCCTTAAATGACTACAATATTATAAAGAATAGTAAAAGTACTATCTGTAGATGTTCCAATGTCTATGTTTTATCTATTACTAGTTATAGTAATTATTAAATACAAAACAAATTTCCTTATTGATGTAGATGGAGTTATTTTCGTTTCTAACTTCCTCTTTTATATATTTTTATACCTATTTAGTTATCTAGTGTTATAATAAAAAAATAAAAAATAAAAAAAAAGGTTTTTCGTTTTTTACTGTTATCTACTTTATTTTATTACATATTATAAATTATAAAATAAAGGAAGGTTAAAACTTATTGCATTATCATTAATATTGAATAGTGTAATGTACCTTACCTACTATAGTTATTTTATATAACGTAGATTACTAATTATTGATTCATTCTTCTTTTGTAAATATAAATTACATTTGTTTCATTACCCTCTTTTATTTATTTTACTTTTATAGGATTATTGCTCCTACTCGTTCATTAATAGTTCGGGGATGTAAAAATTTGTTAATGTCGGTTTTTTTCTTATTTTATTCATTAATTTGTTTTATATATATATATATATATATATATATACTACTTTGTTATGTATTTCAAACAAAATACAATTATAAACTCTACGAGCTAAAAAAAAAACATTTTATTTTCTATCCACCAAGGAAAATTTAAGGAAGGATGGAGTTACCATTGCTCAGTTTTCTGTTTGTCATATTTGCCTGTTTAATCGTTAAAGCTAAATTAGTTAAACGTGTTCTAACGTTCTTCTTGTAGGTGCTGGAGTTATTTTGAAACTCAGTTTTCGTGGTGCTGGTCTAGGTATATCTTCCAGTTCTTGTTCTGGAAGTGTATTTTCAGACTCTCGGGTTTTTCGATTGTATTTAATATATAGTACAGATAAACGCATAGAATGAAGATAATTAAGGCAATTGCCAGGTACGACAATGTATAGTGGTGAATATGGTGATTGTTTATAGCATTTAAAGGAACTAATTCTTGGTCTATATTAGAAATGTTTATCGTTGGGATAAAATGGGAATTGAATTTGGACATTTTTACGTTGTGTCCGTGCAGGACGAATTCCTTGCTGTGAACATAATAACCGGCATTGATGTGCATTGTTCCTATTCCATGCAAGGTTTGGGAACTAATGGAATCTTCACAAATAATATCTATGTGGAGGGATCCTTTCAGGGAGAAAAGCCAGGCATTCTGCTGCGATAACTGCGACAAATAATAAACTTGCTCTAATGTTAAGATTGTACATTTCGATGTAAATGGTTCCTTTTATCTCAAGTTTAATTCACATTGTTTTATTTTTGTATTTGTGGTTAGTATAGGTGATGAGATTTTGTAGTAAAAATGCATTTGGTCCAACGTTGCGCAATTGTGGATATCCTGGAGAGTTAATTCAACATGGTGTTCACGATTGTAGTCGAGCAGGATATATTCCTTTGATGGATTAATATACACGAACGATCCGTTAAGGAGTGTAGGTAATGGTATCGCCTTAAATATTGATAAGGTTCTTTAAAAGGTAGAGGAATTCGGAGTTCTATAATTATTTTGTTGTTGAAAATATTTGCGGATATCGTGCTTAATTTGTAGATTTGTGAAAATATATTGTCTCTGGAATTTATAGGAAGCATTAGTGAATTTGGTAATTCTTGCCTAATTTTTGATAAAAGATCTTCAATATTTTTCGGTGATATTAATATAGGATGGAATTTTCCATGCTTGGAATCTGTTAAAGATCTATTAACTCTGTAGTGTGGGTATTTTGGTATCTGAATGCCATTAGTGAGACTAGTGAAATGAGTGATTCCAGTTCAATTGATATTTTGTTATCAAGTGACCTATTTTCCAATGAAGTGGGTATCTGCACTGATATTAGTTTTTTATGCATGACCATGAATTCCTTTTCAATTGCGGCTTTAGTTTTATGGAAAACATTTGCGGTTGCTTCGACTATCGCAGTTTGGCTTTTCATAAGTGATAGGAGGGAGTTTTGGTTAAGGGTGAGGTTACGGATATGCTCGTCATAAATCTTGGCATCATCTTCGTCTAATGTGTCGAAAAGAGCTTTAGAGATTGAGCCTATAGCATTGAAAAGTGCTCTTTGTTTTCTATTTTGGGTCACAAGTAACATATTATTATATTCTATGTTTGCTAATATAAGATTTATTTGTAACAATGTACCGTTACAAGTGTGGCTCAATTCTGAGTGTTTGTCCAGTTTCAGGCAGGTCGCTGTAATTTGTTGGGCTATGAACTGGATGTTGTTGAATTCAGATTTAAAATTCGCTAGGTCGTAATAGGTGACGATCTTCCATTCGTTGGTGTATAGGTTGGCTCTGCCAATCTCTTCGAAGTAAATGCCTGCAGTAGCATTTAGCTGCTTGACTTCTATTCCTGAGCCGTAGACGAAAGGGATGAAAATCAAAATGAATGCTGTATGCATCATTTTGGAAACCTGGAAGATGATACTGTATTAATCATTTGGAATGATTTTTTGGGAGGGATGAAATTACTGGCATTAATCTGTGAAAAGTTTCAAGTCATTATTATGGACTCTTTTAGTTTTATTTTTGACCTTTATGGTGAAATTTTCGGGGGAATTAATCTCCTATATCTCATACGGACCTGACCATAGTGGTGGGAACTTATTATCTCTCACTCTGCTTTTCAGTAAGACTTTATCACCAGTATTAAATGATTTTTGGATGGAGTTCTTATCGTATTGCAATTTTGATTTTTCTTTGTTGGCCATGGCTATGTCTTTAGCTATTTTGAAACTATGCTGTAGACGCGCTTTTAACTCGTTTGCATAATTGTCGTAATTATAGCAAACGGTTGGAGATGATTTTAAATTATTTGGGATTTCGGCTGGGAATCCGTAAAGGAGTTCGCGAGGATTATAATTAGTACTCGAATGAGGGGTAGTATTGTATACAAACATGGCATAAGGAATCCATGTATCCCAGTCTTGTGGATCTTTTGCTACATAAGATCGGAGATATTCTGGTAAGGTTCTGTGACTTCTTTCCAATGCACCATTCGTTCGCGGGTGATATGGAGTAGTTTTAAGTCGTTTTATTCTTAGTAATTTAGATACCTCGGCGAACATGCCACTTATGAAGTTAGAACCTTGATCTGTGAGGATGCTTTTTGGAATACCATGTCGACAAACTATTGTTGTCTTAGACTCGGTGTAGACTATGGGAATAGCCTCAGAAAATTTTGAAAGGTCGTCTTGGAATGTAAGGAGATATTTGTTTCCAGAATGAGAAATTGGGACAGGTCCAACAGCATCTAGGTACACTCTTTCGAAAGGTTTGGAGCTAATGCTCGAGATTTTCATTGGAATTTTAGGGTTCCTGTATACTTTGTTCACCTGACAAAGGTTACATTTCCTTACATGCTTTACGATGTCGTCTGACATGCCAGACCAGTAGAATTGCTTTTTGATTCTTTTAATAGTACGGGAAATACCTTGATACCTCCAAAATTGTAAGTAGTACGCAGGTCAGAAATTATGTCGATGTCATGCTTTCATTAATAATATTCAATGAGTCAGTATCAGATTCGATAATCCATTCACCAACTATCGGGGGGATATTGGACTGTTGGCGAGAAGGGTCGATAGGAATGGTGTGTTATTATAATTGGATGCTATTCATTAATATTAAGCTCGTTAAATATAACTACATATTATGTTTATTGAAGTAGTAAGAATGTTATCCTTAATTAATCTTCTGTTGATGGTTATAGAATCTATTCTTAATTCCCCTACATTATAGAGCTCGTTTAAATTTTAATGTAAAATATCTTAAGCTAGAAACCTTATTAAAATATTTCTTATTTTATATGGAGGAGAATAGATTCATCGCTTCATCATATTTAAATACATGTGAGAGAATTTACAGGTGGGTAAAATCTTAGTTCATAAATTCGACTTACTTAAAAGACACATACATTTCCACTTTAATTCAAATTAACGTTTACTTCGATGTAACAATTATACAATTTATTTTTACAATTTTTTTTTATTACGTTTTCGTTATTCCTGATTTGAAGAGCCATTGAAAAATAATAAGTTGTGATAAAATTCACAGTAACATAACATTATTCAGATTAAAACTATGTAATCCAATTCAAACTGTGTTGTTTTACATAACAGCATCTTTTAAATTTCAATAAATTAAGAGGAAAAAATCGAAATGGAATTATATAACAAAATGGAATTCAACGTTTTATAAATTAGAATAATAAAAGAAATTTTTGCTTTAAAAAAAAAAAATTTAGAGGAAATTAAGATTAGAGTGCCAAAGTGCTCCACCGTGGGACCCAAGGAGGCTTCCTCCCTGCCTCACTAAGACGTGCCCAGACGGAAGGAAGTCCCCTCTCACTCAGACAGAAAATCGTCGTAACCTTATCGTCGTCATACTCATCCAACACCTACACACAACATACAACAACAACATCTTTAACTCAACTCTAAATCTCCTAGAAACCGTCGCCCCGGACGCGCGACGTATTGACATAAACTTCAACAAAACAAAGATACTAACAGCTATACCAACACCTCTGGATAAAATAAAAGGTAGCAAAAAAAACATAGATATTTATAATCAAGTCATTTTATATACAAAGACACATTATTTTTATAATCGATTCATTTTGTGTTTGAAATCAAAATATTTTTATGCTCGATTCTTTTTATTTGCAGAAACAAATTATTTTCACTATCAATTCATTTATACAAACATAACGACATAGTGCAATCAGCGTACTCTTTTTTTTTTTGTAAGTGAAGTTTTCTGTACTCTGGGAGATCGTACAAAATCCTAGCTTAAAACCTTTTTTTTTTAATATATATATAAATCCAACTTATCATACTATCACCTTTCACCCTTCCGCGAAGCGACCTCTGCGGTAAGACCTCGTGAGCTTGCTGGTCAGGGGACTTCGAAAATCATCAATCACTCCCCTGTGATAGAACTTGGAAAGGCTATTGTTCAGCGGAGAGATTCTGATTGGAGGGAGGAATCGTGAAAAAAGAATTTTTTTTTCAGCATTCCTGTTCCAGAGTTTCCTATTCTAATATAAAATTGTTTTTTTTTGTGTGCTACCAAATCAATCCCAAATTTTTATTTTTTCCTCCTCTTAATTAACAGAAATATTTACTTGCAACCAACATAACTCTTTATATTGACTTTGGGAGTCCTAATAAATTAATTTTTAAAATTAAAACTTTAAATCAACCTGCTGCCTGGCAGCTGCAATACGTATAGATCACTACAATAATTATTAATCAAGTGATCGTAGTTTACTGTCGTTTCTCCTTCACCTCAATTTTTTAAACCCTACAAAACTTTTAACATTTAATTCAAAAAACATTTTTTTTTATTAACCTAATTCTTATATCCCTATTGATTTATTATTTTGTTGCTGCTATTGTCGTTTTATACACTTACCCCTCTTACAAAAAACAACGCACCTAAACATATACATACCTAAATTCTCCCAAACTTAAAAAAGCTTTTTTGCTCTTCAACCCCCATATAATTTTCCACGTCTTCTATATTTTTCTAAACTTAAACAAATTCACCCCGATCTGAATACTACTGGTATCAAACATGACTGAAGAAAACAAATCTTTCGATGAGCTTTGCTTGTCACAAGTTCCAAAAATGGCAGAAATTAGACAAATTCTGGCCGATTATCACAGAGCGAATAAAAGTAAAAGGACTTCTGAAAAACTCCAAAATTTGGAAGACGTATGGGCTTCATTTGAAAAAACGGAAACCCTGATTCAAGATTATGAAGATTTTACTGAAACTCATGATTATTTTAAGCAGTCATGCTATGACAAAACGGAGGACTGGTACAATTCTACAAAGGCAACTCTGTATGATAGGTTGAAATCCATATCAGTCCACACAGAGCGCAAAAATAACCCGTTTTATGTCCCACTTCCAAAAACTTCTCAAAAAACAACTGCAGCTGATAACCTGGACAGCACAGACAAAGAGCCATCAAATACAGTACGGTTTCGGTTGCAAGAAGATAGACGAAAAACATTATCCCATATTATTCAATCTATAGATAATAATTCACTTGCAACTGCAACACAGGCGTACTTAAACCAAAAATTGAACTCGTTGCACAAATATTGGGACGATTTTGAAGAAACACATAAAGAAATAATCTTGAATGTCGGCCCAAACGACAAAGATAGTGAATACTTCGTATTCTCACACGCTGCAGGAACAGACTCGAGATTCCAAAATATAACAAATACTACAAATAATTCCACAGAGCATCACCACAATGTCTCTTTCAGAGACCAATCAAATTTTTTCCCATCCGACGCGAGGTCATTAATTCCAAACTTTAATGGAAATCCCAAAGATCTTCACAAATTCCTTTCAAGCTGTGATGATATATGTATATGCGACAGCAACGACGGCGAACGAAAAACACTCCCTCCTTAGCTTAATAAGGAGTAAAGTATCTGCAGATGCATATGATATTTTCAGGTACAATCAAGTTGAAGATTGGCCTACCTTAAAATCAATTTTAACTCAAACTTTTGAGGTAAAAATTCCCAGAACTACGCTACAGTCTCAATTAAATAATTCTAAACAGAGAATAGAGGAAAGCGTCAAAGATTTCCTTCAGAGACTTAACACAACTCTATCCAAACTAAATGAGGCAACGCACTCATATACAAGTGATAAAATTCTTTTAAAATCTCTTTTAAAAGATAATGAGTGTCAAGCAGTGAGAGCAATAGAGGATGGATTATCCAATCCACAACTCCAAACATTAGCCAAAGTGCATTCCGATAAATCCTTTTCTGCATTAAAATCACACATCTTGGAGCATGCATCACGCATAGAGCAGAAACAACTTGTTTCCCAAGCACAAAACAAGATAAATCAATCTCCATTTGCGCAAGCAATAAATTCAAGTCTTCGCTGCGTCAAATGGAATAGACTAGGGCATGCTGCATCAAGCTAACCAGTGATACAACGCTCCACCCAAAATTTCAACGCAGTTCCAAAGCTAAGCTCGCAATTGCAACGTCCTCCAGGTTTTAAGAATGCCACATCTCCGTCACAGGTACCATCTTGTCGATATTGCCATCGGTTGAGCCATTCTATTGAAGAATGAAGGACAAGAGCTGCAAATAATTCCCGATTTAACGACAATCAAGGAAATCGGAATAATTTCCAAAAAGTAAACACAGCTCCGCAAAAAAGCACGGCTGATAGACAGCCACAAAACAGGAACTGGCAGCAGCCAGAAATCCGAGAAAGTACAACTCCACCGTCGAGATATAATAATACGAATATCTCGGCAAGATCACCTTCTCCGAATAGGAAGAATAGTAGAACTGCATCGGCATCCAGGCAGGGAAACTGGATGCAGCGGGGGGTCTCATTCGCCAACCCCTCGCACATACAAACTTCAGCACAAGTCCACAGGAATCCCGGGACAATATCAACGGAAAAGTAGGCAGCAAGAAAATAATTCAAATCCCCGTTCAAATAAATACAAATTCTGTAACTCTTTCCTTGCCTGTTGACATCTTCTCTGCTCCAAAACTTACATTTTTAATTGATACTGGAGCAGAGATCAGCCTAATAAAACTCCATCCACTGAAACCAGACAGTATCTGCTACAGAGATGCTGTTTGCTATATTAATACATTATTTACCGAGTCCACTTGTACAGAAGGACTCATATTTGCAAAAATAAATTTGAAATCTACCAAATTTAAATCAATCCTGGGGCACCCATTTCAAATTGTGGGAAATAACTCCATCCTCTCATACGATGGCCTACTTGGTCATGATTTTCTATATCGATACAATGCGACTATCAACTACAAAACTAAACTTATTTACAATGCGACTATCAACTACAAAAATAAACTTATTTCTCTAGAAGTAAATGAATCAAACGAATTCTACCCGTATGAAGAATATTACACTAACTACCCATACGTTTATTTGAAAAGCGAAGACCCAGAAAAGAGGTCTCAAACAAAGAGTCTGTTATATACAGGGGTAACAGTCTCCAATAAAGATATTAATACAATACCATCTCCATCAATTGCTTCGAAAAGCAATGCAAATCGATCCCCAGCCAATGCTTCACAAGAAATGAAGCATAAAGGTAAAAATCTATCTCCATCTATAGCCACACAAGAGGCTGAATTAAATAAAATTCTATCTCCATCGAAGGCTTCACAAGATATGAAGCAAAAACATAAAAGTATATCTCCATCATCAATAGATTCACAAAAAGTGAATTCCAAGATAAAATCAAAGAAGTCAAAGAATTTCAATAAAGTTTCATCTCCTTCAAATTCTATCGAGTGGGAATCATCGAATAACTCCTTCCAAAATCCACAAAAGTTGGAATCATATCTCCTTCCTTTTAAAAATCCGAAAGAATCGGGTAAAATAAATAAAATTAAAATTCCGGCTCATTGAAATTCAAACTCCTTCTATTCAACATCAATCCGTCTGTTTCAAGAAGGAAATATGGCCAGGATTATTTCTCGGAAACTCGATCATCGAACCAGTCAACGGTATGGCAAAAGTCCTAATCTTCAACACAAATGAGGAGGACGCCGATCTGGGCCCTTACGAGGTGAACCCAGTTTACCGAGACTTGGACGACTTTGTGGTCATCTCCACAGACTCAGACAGAGATCCAATTAAGGGTAGAATAATTAAACTGCAAAACCTTATAAAATTGGATCACTGTAATTCAGAGGAATCTGAGAGTATTCGCAATATCTGTAGGGAATTCAACGATCTCTTCTTTATAGAAGGGGACTTCCTTTCATATACAGATGCGATTACCCACAAAATCGAGACACTCCAAGACAAACCGCCCATATATGCCAAGCTTTATAGACTTCCTGAAGCAAGCCGAACTGAAATAAATAAGCAAATACAAGAAATGCTTGAGTCAGAAATCATCAGACCTTTACATAGTCCCTGGAATTCTCCACTTCTCCTGGTTCCCAAAAAACCAGATGAGAATGGAAATAAAAGGTGGCGAGTAGTGGTAGACTTTCGTCGTATTAACGACATTACTATTGGCGATGCGTACCCACTGCCCAATATCACTGATATATTAGACCAGTTGGGCAAGTCGAAATATTTTACCACACTTGACTTAGCCAGTGGATTTCACCAGATAAAAATGGACTCGAAGGACAGGGAGAAAACTGCCTTTAGCACACACTATGGCCACTACGAATACAATCGTATGCCACTTGGTTTAAAAGGAGCCCCTGCTACTTTTCAACGAGCCATGGACAATGTTCTATCTGGACTTTAAGGTTTATTGCTTCGTATACATGGACGATATCGTAGTCCATGGATACAACCTTAAAGAGCATAACTCAAGACTCACAGCAGTATTTAGTCGTCTTCGTGAAGTCAACCTAAAACTCCAACCCGACAAGTGCCATTTCCTAAGAAAGGAAATTATGTATTTAGGGCACATTATAACTGAAAATGGAGTCAAACCAGATCCAGCAAAGATAAAGTCAGTTCAGTCCTATCCCAGGCCAAAAAAAGAGAAAGATATTAAGGCCTTACTTGCTTTCGTCGGCTACTATCGCCGCTTTATACCAAACTTTTCAAAAATAGCTAAACCACTTACAAATCTGTTAAAGAAATATATCCCTTTCAAGTTCGACGCAATTTCTGACGAGGAATTTTGCGATTTACGAAATAAATTAATTTCAGCACCAATTCTATCTTATCCTGATTTCGACAAAGAATTTTTTGTCACCTCCGATGCCAGTGACTACGCCATCGGAGCTGTTCTTTCACAAGTTGATGATCAAGGAGATCATCCAATCGCCTATGTGAGTCGAGTTCTCAATGGTGCGGAGACTCGTTACTCAACTATAGAGAAAGAGCTCTTAGCTATCGTTTTCGCAGTTGAGCAATTCAGACCATACGTTTATGGCAGACAGTTTACAATTATAACTGACCATAAACCATTTGTATGGCTCATGAATCTGAAAGACCACCCCTCAAGGCTGATGAGATGAAGAATACGTCTTGAGGAATATGACTACAAAATAGTTCACAAATCAGGCAAGTTCAACACAAATGCAGACGCTCTCAGTAGAGCTATCACAGAATATTCCAAACATTTTGCAGAACCTTCAACCTGCGTGAATGTTCTAACTAGGAATCAAGCTAGAGCTCAGACGAATTTGAATACTCCCAACACGAGTGCCATTAATCAAAATCCAACTCCATCACAAGTGAACAATTCCTCAGTCATAATAACTGAGACAAATTTTCCATTACTATTGACGAAAAATGCGAATCCTAAATTTTTCATCTTGCCCATGCAAGGTACTGAACTTGAAAGAGTGTTGGCTTCGAAACTAAAACTTTCAGATAAATCTCCACTTTCAGAAACTGAACTGAACTTCTTCAAGAAAAAAGACTCGTCAATAATTATATCAAAAATTAATTTACCTTGCCGATCTCAAAGAGATAGATCAGACCTCGAAAACATTTTAACTGAGATCTGCTCATACATAAAACAGTTAAAACAAATAAATATCTCCTTCCCTATATTAGATGCACAAAACCTTCTAATAATTAAAAACGCTTTTACACGGATCTTCGCTAATAAACAAATAAACATTCAACTTCATCAGGATTCAATAAAATATTTATACGGCATTAAGGACATCGAACAAGTATTAAAAGATTTTCACTCAGACGACGTGGTCAAATATGTAAGGAAATGTAAACTTTGTCAGATGAACAACGTATCCAGAAACCCTAAAATTCCAATGAAAATCTCGAGCATTAGCTCAAAACCTTTCGAAAGAGTGTACCTAGACGTTGTAGAACCTCTCCCAATATTACATTCTGGAAATAAATATCTCCTCACATTTCAAGACGACCTTTAAAAATTTTCTGAGGCTATTCCCATAGTCGACACCGAGTCTAAGCCATTAGCGGAAGCCTTCACGACAACAATAGTTTGTCGGCATGGTACTCCAGAAAGTATCCTCACAGATCAGGGTTTTAACCTCATAGGTGGCATGTTCGCCGAGATATCTAAATTGTTGAGAATAAAACGACTTAAAACTAATCCATATCACCCTCAAACGAATGGTGCATTGGAAAGAAGACGCAGAACTTTAGCAGAATATCTCCGATCTTATATAGCAAAAGATCCACAAGACTGGGATACCTTATGTTTCCATGTTTGTATATAATACAACCCCTCATTCGAGTACTAATTATACTCCTCGCGAACTCCTATACGGACTCCCAGCCGAAATCCCAAATAATTTAAAATCTTCTCCAACCGTTTGCTATAATTATGACAATTATGCAAACGAGTTAAAAGCGCGTCTACAACATAACTTCAAAATAGCTAAGGACATAGCCATGGCAAACAAAGGAAAATCAAAATTGCAATACGATAAGAACTCCATCCAAAAATCATTTAATACTGGTGATAAAGTCTTACTGAAAAGCAGAGTGAGAGATAATAAGTTCTCACCTCTATGGTCAGGTCCGTATGAGATTATGGAGATTAATTCCCCCGAAAATTCCACTATTAAAATCAATAATAAAAACGAAAGAATCCATAACAATGACCTAAAATTTTTCTCAGAGTAAAAACTTCATCATCTTCAAATATCTTTCAGAGATATTAACATAGTGTCATCTTCCAGGTTTCCAAAATGATGCATATAGCATCTAATTTGCATCCCCTTAATCTACGGCTCAGGAATAGAGATAAAGCAGCTAAATGCTACTGCAGGCATTTACTTCGAAGAGATTGGCAGAGCCAACCTCTACACCAAGGAATGGAAGATCGTCACCTATTACAACCTAGCGAATTTTAAATCAGAATTCAACAACATCCAGTTCATAGCCCAACAAATTACAGCGACCTGCCAGAAACTGGACAAACACTCAGCCTTGAGCCATACGGTACGTTGTTACAAATAAATCTTATATTAGCAAACATAGAATATAAGAATATGATACTTGTGACCCAAAATAGAAAACAAAGAGCTCTTTTCAATGCTATAGGCTCAATCTCTAAAGATCGTTTCGACACATTAGACGAAGATGATGCCAAGATTTATGACGAACAAATCCGTAACCTCACCCTTAACTAAAACTGACTCCTATCACTTATGAAAAGCCAAACTGCGATAGTCGAAGCAACCGCAAATGTTTTCCATAAAACCAAAGCCGTAATTGAAAAGGAATTCCTGGTTATGCATAAAAAATTGATATCAATACAGATAGTCACGTCATTGGCGGAAAATAGAACATTGGATAACAAAATATCCATTGAACTTGAATCCCTAATCACACTAATTTCATTAATGGCATTTAGATATCAAAATACCCAGTCGGAATTAATAGATCTTCGAATGGATTCAAAGCATGGAGAATTCCATCCTACGCTAATATCAACGAAAAATATTGAAGATCTCTTATCAAAGATTATGCAAGAATTACCAAACTCATTGATGCTCCCTATAAATTCCAGAGACAATATATTTCACAGATCTACAAATTAAGCACAATATCTGCAAATATTTTCAACAACAAAATAAATTATTGAACTCCGAATTCCACTTCCGTTCAAGGAACCATACCAAATATTCAAATCAATTCCGTTACCGACACTCCTTAACGAATCGTTCGTATATATCGAACCATCGATGTAAATCAGAAGTTCTTTTACTCTGATGGAATGTAGATGAGCTCACGATACCTGTATCGTGAACGAATTTGTTGGAGCTGTGTCCGGTTCTTGTACCGACACATATATCGAACCATCGATGTAAATCAGAAGTTCTTTTACTCTGATGGAATGTAGATGAGCTCACAATACCTGTATCGTGAACGAATTTCTTGGAGCTGTATCCGGTTCTTGTACCGACACAGCAAGTAATTTATTGTTCGTCGCAATGAAGATGGTGATAACAATGATGATGCTTACGATGCTTGCAAGACAATCTTAATCGAGACTGACAAAGCGAAAGCTACTGGTAAAACAACACCTTGTATATGATAATGAAAACTGATATATTTAATTTATTTTGCACGATATTTATACAAACATAAAGCTTGGGTCAATAATCATTACAGCACTAAATTATTGAGGTAAACGCATTGCTGACATACACAAAATTAGCGCATTTACAAATTACTAAAGCGAATGACCTGTGCTGGTTGTGCGTTTTTATTTTCGTGTTACAAGCCAATTTATTTGTTGTCAGCGAATGCCTTTATGCTTTCTAAGAGAAGGTCAATGATTTGTGAAATGCATGCATGTGAATTGATGAATTGTCTTTGTTGATTTAATTAAGCTTGAAAAAACGACTTAAGATTAAACAATCGAAGGAATACATATTAATAGATTACAATCGCGAACATTTTGTTGAATTAACGCTTCAGGATATTCATAATTGCGCAACGTTGGACCATATGCATTTCTACTGCAAAATTTCATTCCCCATCCTAAACACAAATACAAGTACAAACCAATTTGAAGTGAATCTACTAAAGAAGGAACCTATTACATAAAAGTGCAAAATTCTGATCTTGCGACAGGATTACTATTGGACGCAATTATCACAGCAGAACGCTTGGCTTTTCTCCTTAAAAGAACTCCTCGAGGTTTAGGCAAATTGCGCCCAGGTACCCGTGATCGCTTCAAAAGCTCTTTTTTTCTTTTTATTGTTTTCTCACGACGTTGAAAAAAACGTACGTGAGAAAATACAAAAAGTTCTGATGCGAGCTATATGCATCAATGAAAAGTGTAATCCGATATGCACTTGTGCGCCCGTCTTGAAATATTAATTTTAAGAGGGCGCGAATAATTGTGATAATTGTATGTATGTAAGTACATACAATTCGATCGGATTAAGTAATTAATGTAATGTAAAAAGTAAGAAGACACTGTATGGATGTAAGTGTGCATACGGTGTAAGTGGAATGTGTGTCTGATAACTAAATGCAATTTATGCTAAATTGCATTTTGTTGCAGTATGGAAATGCATTCTTAAATGCATTTTAAATTTTAAATGAAACTTTGAATGCATGAATTTAAATTAATTTTCAGGGTCAACTTTGCAATGCATCGATATATTGCATAGGCCAATGTATTGGTGCATGGACCTTTATGGTTGCGATTTAGGCACCTGAGTCACAACACCAGCGAAAAGCAAAATATTATCTCTTAATCCTTTTTTAGATAAGGACGGGTTAATTCGTGTAGGAGGACGACTAAAAAATGCCAATATTCACTTTAATCAAAAGCATCCAATTATTCTCCCAAAGGAAAGCAAATTAACAATCTTGATAATTGAATATTTCCATATAAAAACTTTATATGGAGGCCTGCAATTGGTTTTGTCATTCATAATGAATTTTGGATCCCACAAGGACGAAAGCAATCCGCATCCAACAAAAATCAACTTATGGGTAATCTACCCTCACCCCGGGTCAACATAACCAGAGCTTTTCAACAAACTGGGTTAGATTTTGCTGGCCCTTTCAATCTAAATGTATCTAAATTTAGATCTAATCATCTTTATAAAGGACATATATGCATTTTCGTTTGCATGGCTACCAAAGCTATTCACATAGAAGCTGTATCCGATATATCCACAGCAGCCTTCATGGCAGCGGTCCGACGGTTTTCCAGCCGAAGGGGACTCAGCACTGATATCTTCTCAGATTGTGGCTCTAATTTCGTTGGAGCTGATAAAGTCCTACAAAGGGAATTTAAAGCAGCCATATTGCAAGCTAATAAGCAGATGGCAGAAGTGGTAGGCCAAGACGGTATTTCTTGGCACTTTAACCCTCCTTCCGCACCTCATTTCGGAGGATTGTGGGAGGCCGGAGTTAAATCAATAAAATTCCATTTAAGGCGAATTTTAGGGAATTCTTCAATGACCTTTGAAGAACTCACAACTGTATTGACACAAATTGAAGCCTGTCTAAATTCTAGGCCTCTGTGTTCTATCACAGAAGATCCAGACGACCTCAGTCTTTTAACCCCTGGACATTTTTTAATTGGTACATCCTTATTATTTCCACCTGAACCTGTGATGGAAAATAACGTTTCTTCACTCACACGATGGAAAGACCTTCAACTATTGCAACAACAGTGTTGGCATAAATGGTCTAATGATTATTTAAATTCTTTACAAAATCGACCCAAATGGCAGTCCCCAATATCAAATCCTAAAATAGAAGACTTAGTCATAATCAAAGAACCCAATTTGCTAGCATGCCGTTGGTTATTAGGACGAATGGCTGATCTCCATCCAGGTGCTGACGAATATGTTCGTGTAGTTACTATAAAAATAAAAACTGGACTTTAAAAAAGACCATTGTCAAAAATATGTATCTTATCGATACAAGAAAGTTAAATTAAATCAAAAATAAGACTAAATTACAAAAAAACAAAAATTATAATTTTTTTTTATTAAAAAAAAAAAACAAGTATAATATTCCAACCAAATTGCAATGCAAGGGTATACCGCTATTTTTCAAACAAAATATTAACTTCGGAGGGCTAAAATTATTCATTTTCTTTGTTCCGACCGCTAAATTTTTTTTGTTACAAAGTCGGTGCTACAGCCAATCAATGTAGGCAAGAATTAAACAGAAATTCCCGTTATGTTCGTATAAATACGATCATGCAATAAGATTATTTACCAGTCAAAAATAAACTATTCCAACATGACCACATCCTCAAAAGAGAGTAATGTTGAGAACGAGTTGCCCCTCACAGCTGGACGAAGCATTGAAAAGGAGCTCGAGGAAGACTGGAAATTGGAAAGGGAATTTGCAGAATGGATCTCATCTCCAAATTAGGACAAGCAGAACTCCACGGATGAGGAGTGGGATCTGGAGGAAGAAATCAAGCTATTACCACCATCTCATGACCGGAGTATCGACGAAGAACAAGAGGAAATCCGAAAATTGACGCAAGAACTGGATGAGTTGAAACAACATTCAACTATGGGAAAGGTTAGCCAACGCCTCAATCGGATGACTTTAAGCACCGAACAAATACCAACAATAGTAATCCAAGATTCACGCTCCACCTCCCCGAATCCTGAAGAGGAATCTTCCGGAAAGGAAAGCAAGGCAGAGTCCTACAACTCAACAATCCATTCGCTTACAGGAACAATTCTCTTCAGCAAAAATAGATATTTTGAGTGACCAAAGCATCACCTCAACAATTCTTCCGGATGATGATCTCCAAATAATTGTTGTAGACAATCGCACTGGGGCACAAGAAGAGTTTGCAGTTTCCATGGCCGCTCTAAAACGGTCGAAAAAAGGGAGCTGGCGTCTTTCTACCAGCGATGGTACACGAATGAAAGTTAGACTTTTGGCGAATGGTGACATTAAAATTATCAAATAATAAGGTTACGTTTTCTTTTCTTACTTATTCGTCCATTTGTTAAACGGGGTATGTCTACTCCCGCAAATTACACATTTTACAGGTGTATCATAGCTCCGATCCACTTCAGGTCTTACGTTTTCATCACCTTTTCGTATTTAGTAGGGTCAAAGGTTTCTTTTCGTTCTAAAGGTGTGAATACAACGGAAACGGGAATTTTTTTTTCTTCATGGGCTACTGCACCGAAATTTCATTTATCACAGCAGCATTTGTTGCAGTCTGTTTCTTGTTGCTATAGCAAGGGCTATAAAAACCAAAAGCTGACTGATCTCGATCTCTTTTTGCACTTGGCATCGTTTGGGATAGGTTGACTAGGTAGGGACTAACATTTTATATCGGGTATCGACTGATATAGAATTCTTATTAACAAACCACATTATTTCGGGAGCTGACTTAAATAATCATTACTAACATACATTTTATTTTGGGAGTTGACTAAAATAAAATTTCTTACTTCGGGAGTTGACTGAAGTTAAGATAACACTTTAAGCCGGGCATTGACTGACTTAAAGAATATTATTTCGGGAGTTGACTGAAATAATCATTACTAATATACATTTTATTTTGGGAGTTGACTAAAATAAAATTTCTTACTTCGGAAGTTGACTGAAGTTAAGATAACACTTTAAGCCGGGCGTTGTCTGAACTAAAGAATATTATTTCGGGAGTTGACTGAAATAATCCATACTAACATTAGCACTTTATTTCTGCCCTTAACAGAAATAAAGAATTGTTCTAATCAACGATTAAAACAAAGGGTCTTAACATTAGCTTAAAGTCAACCATCTTAAGTGCCAAGTTTAGGTCGGTGAGTACCAGCCACTTGTAACATTTTATTATTTATTTATATATCTATTCTATAATTCATTTACACACATATATATATATATCTACTTACTACAGTGAAAGAAAAACCATGGTTATTGCAAGTTTGCATTAACCAAACTATAATTATAACCATCATGATTTTGATTGTATATTTCGAATAGTAATGTGAATAGTTATAATAACCATAGTTGCTATGGTCATTAAAATCATATTATGGGTAGCATCAGCATAGCCTTATATTTGTTCTAACTAATCTTTCATTATGATTATATGAAACTTGTAATATAGTTAATAGAGCTATAATTTTATCATATTATGTTTCCTCCAAACATAAAATAGTTACATCAATATTTCAGACAACCATGGTTTTCTAAACCATGCTAAGGCTCAACTAAATATAAGTTTTGTTGAATTAATCATGGTAAGCTTAGAGCAACCATATTTTGTTTATATTTACCGTAATCAGTGTTGGGTAATGACACATTCGTAGTAGTTTTCATTTGTTTCGTAAAAGTCGACGTGAATAGACGTATGTATATTCAGTGAAATTTTACAAAGTTAAAATCAGTGCTGTGAGTAAATAATACCTAGCTGTAATAAAAAACAAAAAGTGCCTTTCTTAAGAATAAACTTTTAGGTTGAGATTGGAGGTGATAATTATTTTGATAGGGTGATAAGTTTCTGTTGCTTTCCTTTTGGCGTCCATATACAGTCGCACATTAATTTGCGCTTGGATAATTGATTTCAACAGCTGGTAAGTAATATTTAATAGCTTATAATCTTAGCTTTATATTATTTTTGTGTTTTAATATTATAGGAATATTCGCAGAAATCTGTACTATTTATTAACTTACAAATTCCATAAACATGGATAAAATATTTTTAACAGTCGCATATGATGGCATAAAAAAATTAGTTAAAGTGGTGTATGAAAATCATCTTACCGTAGATGCGTTAAAGAATTCGGTAATTAATGCCTTTTCCCTGGAAGAAAATCCTGTGTTTCTTACAAATACAGATTCAATAATTCCAGAGGAAGATGTTGCTGATTATATAAAGCAATACATCTCTAACTTAGATTTTATTCTATATATACAAGGTAGAGTTTTAATTAATTCGGTGTTTTTAGAATGTAGTATGCACTTTCCAAAATTAATATAATTTTAAAACTTCATGTTCTATTAGGCAAAGTAAAATCAAAAATTTGTCAATTGAGAATTACAATCCCCAGCCTATAGCGGGCCCGTCTTATTTAACTGAAACATCTATTTTGAACTTAACTGATGGTACATTACTGCTTAATGTATTTAATAATCTTCAATCAAGAGAGGTGCACTGAATTTCAATTGCGTTTCTACAATATTTTTAAATTTTGCTTTTGCTATTTTAGGAGTTGCTACAGTTTCTTGAATGTCATGCAAAAATTATAATTACAAATTATAGAGAAAAGAAGTGCTTATCGAATTCCGATAGAATTTTACTGGCCAAGTTAATTATTCGTCATATTATTGATATAGATCCCAACAAACAGTATTCAAAATATTTTTTTCTGAAAACAAATTGTAGTAATGCCTAACTTTTAGTTTTCAACGGTTCGATTTTGAAAAATTATCTACAC
Organism: Dioctria linearis; assembly: GCA_963930735.1. Taxonomy (NCBI): domain Eukaryota; kingdom Metazoa; phylum Arthropoda; class Insecta; order Diptera; family Asilidae; genus Dioctria; species Dioctria linearis. The sequence continues at coordinate 129,387,030 of OZ005741.1, forward strand.
TTATTGTGGAGATTTTTCCTAGTGAGGTGCCCTCAACATATTATAAAAAATTTTGCAATGGAAAATTAGCTACTTGTAAACTTTGGGACTCATATAATAATTATAGAGTTCAACTCGCCAAGGCTGGGATTATCAGAAGACGTTCAAGAAGTTGAACTCCTAACAAAGAAGTTTACTCCTCTGGCATCACTAGATAGAACAGAAATATTTTATAAGTAACGCCCAATTTTCTCCTACAAACTAAGAACATACCGCCCAGCCCAAAGTCATTATATCACTACTAACATTCTGTATGGTACGCTGTCCAAAATGTAGCGTATGACCCACCCACCATCATTCCACCCAACACCAGATCCACCCCGATTTGTCTTGTCAAGCAAGCTACATAATATTCGCGAGGTATGGATGGAACGGCATTAGAATCAAACACCGTTGCCACTGGCATCGCAGTGACGCTGAAATACTTACAGCGTTTTTACAACAACAAAGCCAATGTAAACAGTTAAATACATTTAACTTTTTAGACTCATATTCACTCAAGAGTTTGCATGCGTACATTGCTATGGTACGCTGGCCGCGGCGTAGCGTTTGGAAATTGATTTACACCCCGTGATAGTAACTTTCATTCATAAATTCAGAATTATATGCCGGTGCGGTTGGGTGTCGGTCTTGCTCACGATTTATTTAAATGCTGCCAGATGTTAACAACAAATTCGTAGCTTTTTTAAATACCATTTATCCGAACTTCGTGACGAATATTGTGAAATTTTAGGAATAGTTTTAGAATAGTAAACGTGGATGGCAGTGCATTCATTTCAGCGTCACTTAACTCAAATTTTCGTGTACGTTCTAACTACGGGCAGTACAGATACCGTTACACAATTTTAGGATATATTCCAAATATTCTTCCTTCTTGGTACCTAGTCACGCGCAGAACTTTGCGTGACGTCTAGGCAAACGAACGCCTTCCGTTATGGGGCCCGTTGGCTCTACCACCTGGTCGAGCGGTCACCGTGGCGTAGAGTGGAGTTCGAGTGCCCCAATGTTACACCAGTGGAAACGTAATGAACAAGAAGGAAAGTTTTACCTGGATTTCCAGCTTCGGGCGGTCGAGTTTGCGGGCTATTTCGCCTGACGTGCTCCCTTCCTCTTCAAAGGGAAAAGTAGAACTTGATTTTCGTCGCTTTTTCACTTTATTTTATTCTTTTCTCTTCTTTTTAAAACAATAAAACAAAAACAACTTTTTACTTTTAACTTTTAAGAAAACTCCTTTCTTTTCTTTATTTCTTCCTAATTTCTTTGTTTTTTCGGTTTTTAATTTTAGTCTGACCTCTTACTACAAGACTCTGATTTACAATAATGGCGCCTTCTTCATTTTTCCTTTACCGAACCCTAACTTTCATGAGACCTAAACTTATCTAGCGACATCTCGTTGTCCCTAGCTTAAAATTTTTCTCGTTGTACAGTTCTGATATAATTTTATCTTAATCTTAAATTACCTTCATTTACTTTAGATTTTATTTCAATAGTTTTCAATTTCGACAAATTTTGAACTAAGTACTAGTTGACATTTACTTTAGATTTTATTTTAATAGTTTTCAAGTTCGACAAAAGTTTGAACTAAGTACTTGCTGACATTTACTTTAGATTTCATTTTAATAGTTTTCAAGTTTGACAAATTTTGAACTAAGTACTAGTTGACATTTCCTTTAGATTTTATTATAATAGTTTTCAAGTTTGACAAATTTTGAACTAAGTACTAGTTGACATTTCCTTTAGATTTCATTTTAATAGTTTTCAAGTTTGAAAAATTTTGAACTAAGTACTAAAGGAAGGGGTACAAATATGGGATACCTATTTTAGTTTTAATGATAAAAGGCCCCAAAATAGACATATCCAAAAAATAAATGGCATAAAGATAGAAAATTTTGTTTACTTATCACTGATATTAACATAAATAATGTAGACTACAACAGGCTCAAAATTTATTTATTTAAACAAAAAATATCAAAATTTGAAATTTCCAAATTAGGGTAGTAATATGAGACTGTATTAAAATATCAAAAACAAACGGAAAATTGTGGCAAAAGATGTGCAGTATCAGTGATAACTCGGTAATATTATATAAGATTTTTAATATACTGTAAAACTCTAATATACGCCCACAAAAGTCATCATCATCATCTAGAATACCGCCTTAATAGTTGGTAGAAATATGAGATAGTCCGATATTATTACCAACATAATATGGTCTCATATTATGGCCAGCCAAGTGTCTCATATTGCAACCAATTGGTTTTTTCAGTAAAATTAGTAATTTAGTGAGAAGAACTCAAGCTTTTTCGTAATATTTAATTATAGTCTAAAACTAAAGTAAATATAATGTAACTTACCGTATTCTTGTTCGAAACTAGGAGAATATACAGATATAAACTAGAAAGCAAAACATGTAAAAGAAAACTTTTCATTTATGCCCTAACTGTAAACGTTCAGCACGCGTCAAGCCTAATAACGAAACGTCCGCCGGCTGTTTCAAAACCTTCGCAGAACTAATAGCAATGCTAGCCTAGCTACGCTTTAGATATCAGTAGCGTAGGGAGACCAAAACCCCGGTGTCTCAAATTACTACCATATCTCATATTCCTACCCCCTCCTCTAGTTGACATTTCCTTTAGATTTCATTTTAATAGTTTTCAAGTTTGACAAATTTTGAACAAAGTACTAATTGACATTTACTTTAGATTTTATTTTAGGACTCGTTAAGTGTTAGTTTATTTCTGGGCGTTTATTCGTCTATACTTGCCAGCTTGGTTCATATTTTTTTTTCTTTTCAAAAATTCCATGTTTGCCAGATTATTATGGACTTTCCACTTGTCCACATTTGCGAATACGCTTTATTTTAAACTTCAATTTGGTGTCAGCTTATTTAATTTTTGATTTTCTATCTTTTCTAGATTGCTTTGTTTTAAAATGTGATTAGTGACAGTTTATTTATTGGTTTTTAACTTTCCTATATTTGCGGACTTGGTTTACATTTCAAATGTGCAATAGGCTTGTAGTTACTAATTGCTTCTATATTTCAATTCTCTTCTATTTTAAAATGTAATCGTATTTCTAAATTTTCGGGCCGCATTGTACCGGTGAACTTGGGTTGACGTTGGGTTGAGTCCTCACTTGAGATTGAGGTTCCTATGCCTCCCCCTGTCTATTTCAGACCTAAAACAGCTGATTGAAATGTCATGTTGGTGGATACGATTTTTAGCAAAGGTTAAGGTTAAGGTCAGGTGAATGGTTTTGTTACAGTACCCCCCCCCCCTCACAAGCTTGTAGCTCCCTCCAAGCTGACTTATCTCCCGTTGGGGTTGGTAGGCTTGACACTAATACATACCACGGCTTACCAAAATAACGAAGAGAGGTAGGAAAAGAAAAACCTTCTAACGAAGGCTAACTCAGGTGAGAAATCATCTGCTCATTTCAGGCAGAGGCAGGTTAAACGAGGATCGTGTCCTTATAAATTTTTCATTAGCCACCACGGATTGTAGAAAGAATGAAGAAGAAATAGGATAATTAAAACCTTCTAAGGACGGGTAACTCAGAAGGAGTTAGTGAGAAAAAAATCTGCTCATTTAAGGCAGAGGCAGGTTAAACAAGGATCGTGTCCTTATAAATTTTTCATTAGCCACCACGGATTGTAGAAAGAATGAAGAAGAAATAGGATAATTAAAACCTTCTAAGGACGGGTAACTCAGAAGGAGTTAGTGAGAAAAAATCTGCTCATTTAAGGCAGAGGCAGGTTAAACAAGGATCGTGTCCTTACAAATTTTCATCAGCCACCACGGATTGTAGAAAGAATGAAGAAGAAATAGGAAAATTAAAACCTGCTAAGGAAGGCTAACTCCGAAGGACTTATTGAGAAGAAAACTGCTCATTTAAGGCAGAGGCAGGTTAAACAAGGATCCTTATAAATTTTTCATTAGCCAGTACGGATTGTAGAAAGAATGAAGTACGCCTCTAACGCTTTGTCTGACTTGATCTGTGCATGGCGAGCCAGGGACATATCCCCGAAAACACGCCGGCCCTTGGTCAGAGCTCGATATCGGTCTCGGTATCGAAAACCAAAGGTGCAATCACAGCCCAGCAACCCAAAAAATCTGGTCTAACAGTGCACCTCCGACCCTCAACACCAAGAGCAGTCGGAGAAGGGACATCTCCCTCCGACCGCAGATAGATATTCGTTCGAGGGTGTGTCCCAGAGTCCCCACACCCAGTTCGAGTCTTCGAACTGGTAGATTACGCCGCACGAATACTAGCACAGCAAGGGTTAAAATTTCGAATACAGTTTTTAATGTGGAACTCCTGAACACCACTTCGGTTACAGCGTCGGTGATCTTGTACGGCCCATCCCAGTCGCACTGCAGCTTTGGGCATCGCCCAATTACGCGTCTTGGGAAATATAACCACACAAGTTGACCTACTTGAAAGCTGGGTTTCTTCGTCCGCAAGCTATAGTACGTCTTCATACTCAGGCTCGCAGTGTTCAGCATAACTCAATTATTCTCATGGATCTCATTCAGTGTCGTGCTCAGATTATCAAGGTACTCATTGATTGACGTAATTTCAGTAGGTGGGCTTCATAAGACCATCTCCAGTGGTAGGCGAAGTTCTCGTCCAAAGAGGAGCTTAGCTGGTGTCTGTTTAGTGCTATCTTGCACACTTGCGCGATATGATAGTAGTAGGTAGGGAACGTATTGGTCCCAGCCTCTCTGGTGTGAATTTAGAAATTTCGCCAGATAGTCTAGGATTGTTCGGTTAAATCTTTCGACTAAACCATCTGACTGTGGGTGTAAGTAATTTGTGCGCGTTTTCTCAACTCCGAACATCTGCAATACCTCTTGAAAAACAGCGCTCTGAAATTTTCTGCCGTGATCTGAATGGAGCTGCAGTGGGGCTCCATGTCGGCTGGATACGGCTGAGATGAGTGCATCCGAAACAGTCGCGGCTGTTTGATCTGGTACTGGAATTGCTTCGGGCTACTTAGTAAAATAGTCCATACAGGCTACTAGGTAGCGGTTACCTTTATTAGTCTTTGGAAGTGGTCCCAATATGTCTACAGCAACTCTTTCGAAGGGTGCACCAACGTTCCATACCTGTAGGGGAGTTCGCCGTCTTGGCCGCGGCCCTTTCCGTGCATGACACTGTAGACATCCAGCACACCAGTCCTTTACATCCGTACTACTAGCCACCCAATAATATTTCTGTCGAAGCTTACCTAGAGTCCTGTCAATGACGAAGTGTCCACCACCGAGAGAATCGTGTAGGGGATAATTTTTCGAAGAGATTTTGGGACTAGGATTTGCTTTATAGTCTCGGTCCCTTGACTGATTAGTCTGACGACGATGTTATTTTTTAATTTCTGAACAGACCACATTGACCAATACGCTTTAATGTCCGGGCTGAGGTACGATGGACGATTTCAAAATCATACACCTGCGTGCGTTCTATCCATCTTCCTACTTGTGCTTCGGGATACCGAAAGGTTATCAACCATCTCAAAGATGTATGGTCTGTTCGAATTGTGAACTTTTTCCCCAGTAAGTAGGGCTGAAAATGTGCGCAGGCTTTCACTATCGCAACCAATGCTTTCCTGGTGACACAGTAGTTTCGCTCAGGCCGACTGAATGTTTTGCTGTGATATTCCACTGTGTTCCATCCCGTCTTTCACTTGTGAGAGAATAGCTCCCAAAGCGTGTTGGCTGGCGTCAGAGTCCAGGATAAAAGGCCGGTTTTCATCAGGCTGTGTAAGTATAGGTGCAGTTGTTAAGCGGCCTTTCAATTTTTCGAACGCTTCTTGACAGGCGTCTGTCCAGAGGAGCTTTCGAGCTTTCTCCGTAAGCTCCATTAATGGTTTCGCGATAGCTGAGGAATTTTTAACGAATCGCCGGTAATAAGCACACAGACCAAGAAATGACTCGATATCTCTTCGTGTTTGTGGTCACGGCCAATTCTTGACAGCCTTAGTTTTGTCGGGATCTTGCGACAAGCCGCAGTCACTGATGATGTGTCCTAGGAATTTCTCCTCACTCTGACATAACTGACAATTCTTCGGTGAAGCTTTTACATTTGCTACTCTTAGTCGGGCTAGACAAGGCGGAAATTTTCTACCATTTGTTCGAACGTGGAGCCATGTACGATAACATCGTCCAAATATACTAGGTACGCCTAAGGTGGAATTTCTTGGAGGACGATTTCCATGAGCCTCTGAAAAGTTGCAGAGGCATTGGCTAGTCCAAATGGCATAACTGAAAACTCCCATAATCCACTGCCACTTCTGCTTGCCAGTAGCCCGACTATAAATCTAATTTCGAAAACCAAGTTGAGCCGGCGAGTGCATCTAGAGTCAGATCGATACGTGGCAGCGGATATGAATCTCTTTTGGTGACCTCGTTTAGCCGCATGTAGTCGACGCAAAATCTAGTCGAGCCATCTCTTTTTTTAACCAATACAAATGGAGAGGTCCACGGGCTTTAGATAGACTTATAACACCTTGACTTCTCATATCGTGTACTAGATTTTCCGCCTCCTAACGCTTGGCCAGTGGAAGCCTCCTGGGGGCTGTTTAATTAGTTTACTGTCGCCTACGTCGATTCGATGCCTCATTATTTTGGTTCGGCCGAGATCAGTTTTGGTTTTTGCAAAGACGTCCTGATGTTCCACGAGTAGTTTTTCCAGTATTATTTTCTGTTGATTACCAAGATGTACAGTTGTGGGTTCCAGCAGTAGGTATAATTCAGGTGTAAACTATTCCAGTATGGTGGTATTTCCTCGGACGATAATGTCCGCAGTCACTTCAACATTCAAAATTCAACATTGAAAATCTTTGAGCTCGATTGGGTTTTCCATGATGTTAGTTACCCGAAATATCATACTTCCATTATGTGAAAGGCAGACCGCCGGTTCCATCCAGAGAGAAGGGGGAACATTATTTGGAGATAGAAAAACTTTTTCTTGTTCACCGACCATCGGGTTGAAAAGTGCTACGAAGCAGGTTGATTCAGCTGGTAATGTACAATCCTGTATGGTTCTGACAAAGAGGTCGCTTCTTTCTTCCATTATTGCCACGATCTGGTAGGCAATCTCAACGAAGCGTTTCTCTAAGTTAATTGAACAATGGTGACCCGCAAGAAAATTCATTACAAGAATGCAGTCGTTGAAGACATCTGCTACGTAGAAGGTATGTGTGGAGGAAAAGTTTTTGATAGCTAGGTGCAACTCAACGACTCCATCTGCGATGCTGTTTTCTCCTGTGACATTCCGAATTTGCGTAAAGGAGGATTTGAGACGAAAATGGTTGGCAAACGGGCGAGTACTCTTCTGTTAAGTATGGAATGCGTAGCTCCGGTGTCCACAATCATGTGGCAGACGAGTCCTTCAATTTTTCCTTTTATCTTGATGGTACTAAAAATCGAACCTTGGCTCACAGTTATTATGGGTGAGGTGGTAGCCTCAAAGCTGATGACCTCGTGGTGCTCAGAGTTTCCACGTTGTCTAGGGTTATCGCTGTGGCGGGGGTACTATTTGCTGGTTTATGATGTGTGATGGAGGTGCGGGTGTTTGGTGTAAAGTTGTTTGTTTGTGTGTTGGTGGGATGTGGACGTTGTGTTAGGAGATTAATGGGAAGTGGGCTGGAGATTAGTGTGTTAGCGGGGAAGGAGGGGTTGATTAGTGTGTTAGTAGGAAGTGGATGGTGTGTTAGGTTAATTGGGGGTGGACGGGATATTAGTGTGTTAGTGGGAAAGGAGGAATGGATTAATGTGTTAGTGGGGAGTGGGTGGTCTGTGCTCAGGGTGTAAATCGCGGTGTGTGAGCGTTCGGTGTAAGATGGATAGAATGTGTGAGTGTTCGGTGTAAGATGGATAGAATGTGTGTTAGTGTGTGATGTGTGTTAGTGTGTGACGTGTGTTAGTGTGTTTGATTTTAAGTGTGTTGGTACTTGGTGTTTGTGGTATTTGTGACTATTTTGGTAAGGTTTGTTAGTTCTAGCAGGCTGGTTATTAGGGAACAGTTGGTACTTATGCGACCAAGGTCGTGCTTGTGGAATATACGTCGAGCTTTTGTGAAGTATGCTGGTCTCTGCTCCCCGAGATCAGCTGATTTGCATTTAAATTTCTGTTGGAGCAAGATGGACCGGTGCTATTTCCTCCTCCCGGAGAGCTGCTGTATTTGCGTTTGCTGCGAATTCCAGTGAGGTGAACCTCGTGATAACTGAACTGTTTCAGGAGGTCTTGCTATATTCTTTCCCGGCTCGACAGGTACCAGACGGATATTAATAGCTCTGTTAGTAGGACGCCCTTCAATCAGGTCGAGTTCTACACGATTTCCAGGAGCTAATTCCGTTTCCGGAAGTCCGGTGGAGGTCTACTATTACTCGTTGCCACGGCGACTCGTATATTTCGCCTCGCGGCTCGGGTTGCTCGATGATTAGCTTCAATTCGGAAACCTCCTTGGACAGCATCTTGTAGAGTAGACGGATTGAAGTCTCGAACTCTTTCTTGAACATCTAGGTTAAAAATTCCATCTAGGAAATGTTCCAAGGCTATTTGATCTCTGGCATCCTCCGGATAGTACGGGAACTTGAGCCTAGTCAGCCGTAAAGGATCCGTGGTGAATTCCGAAAACGTCTCTCTACTCTTCTGGACTCTTCTGCTGAGCTGGGCGTGACTAAATGACTGCTTATACTCAGCACCAAATTGGATAGAAAGAGCATTTCTCGCCTTAGTATATGACCTTCTAGCCTCCTGACTTAAGCTCTCGTAAAAACATAAAGTCGCGCCATGCAAGGATGCAACTAAATAAAGCGCTTTTGTTCTGTTATCACACCCGATCGTTTCCGCGATTGCTTTAAAGGGCAATTCATAATGATTCCACGAGGCCTTGCCGTCGTATTCCGTGGGACAAAGCATTGGTCTTCTTATAGGCTGGTCCGTAGCTGTATGCTGCGGTCGATTAGGTGATGACGAATGTGCTATTCTTGATGGTATCGGACCCGCAGGGTTAGAAAAAGTATTCACGGGCTCATTGGTTTCAGCATATTTATGCTCGTCTCGGTCTGAGTTTTCTCTGGGAAGTCTAGTTGAGGACGGTGTGGATTGGTTACTCGGTGGCGGGAGGTGCATTGTTTGGTCCGAAGGTTTGGCATTTGGTGGACCCTCAGTATCTTCCATAACCTTATGAACGAACTCAGATGGACTGAGAACCGAAATGTCGGCCATCTGCTTCTGTAAGGTACTTAGCTCCGCCGAGTTTCTGAAGAATTTGTTCAAGCTGTTCGTCTGCCATTTTACTTGATTGGTTTTACTTATTTTGGAGCGTGAGATACTCCTCCCCACTTGAGTGAGAATTCAATCGAATTATTGATCGCCCAGATTGGCAGTGTTATTGACGCACGAACAAACGTCCAGATACAACAGTCGGGGAAATATTTCCAGCCCTTACGCTTAAATTTTAACCCAATTATTGGGCCCTCGTGCTTAAGTTTTATGGACGCACGTAGTTAATAAAAGCCCACAGCAGAAATATCGGCAATATTCCTAACCCGTCCTTTATACTTCGATCAAGACTTCTAAGAAGGTCTGCTTCAGTGTATGCAAATGAAAAGAAATACTGAAGATCTCTCCCGTGTGCCTCTATGCGAGAGGACAAAGCTCCGAAAATATTTCTTAATTTTGTGTGAAAACTTTCGACGGCTTACTGGCAAATATGACAGGATAGTAGGTACTCTGTTTCATGACTCGTTGGTTAACAGATGTGATAGGGATCTTGTAATTATTTCGCCTTATGAATTGCCCACTAGCAGAGGTACAGCTGGTTGGAAAGTATTCGAACTCTCATAAATCATTGGCACCAGAATGTGGGAATTTTTATAGTTGTGCTGCCCTGCATTAATCGTTCGCTATCGATTTTCATGGAATTTCAACTAGTGTAGCGTATATACTAAATGTAGTTCTCCTATCTCGGAAGGTTTCTAGAATTATCATACGACATTATTAATTAAATGTACTAACTGTGTTCTTAATATTACTACTTCGTAGGACCTCATAGAATTTCAATCCTGATGTAGTCTTTATACTATAAGAATATTCCTGTTACTATCTTGTAAGAACGCTAAAGTTACCGCCCCTACATTGTTCAATAAACCTTTATAACGAATTGAAAATGTGCTAACTTTTCTTTTTTCCTCCTTCACATCCTGGAGCCCTCCCGAATAAGATGAAGGTCGTCTAGGTTCGCCTAGTCTTTCGCTCTCTTTCACAGGTCAGCCAAGGGACTTTGGAAACAGTGCCACCCAGAGTCGATGGGAGGATGAGGCCTGGCAGGAAGGCATGCCATCTGCGCCTTCATGAGAGATAGGTAAGTGACGTAAAAGTCCCTTCAGGACTGAGTGGGCGCTCGTTTTGTGTATGTAGGCATGAAGAATTTTTTTTTGATTATGGGTGGTGACAGCGGCAGGTATTTTCGGGAACCTCCCCACACTCTCCGCCACTCTTAGCCGAGGTGCTAGCATGCCGCCCTGTGCTATCGCTGTCATCGAGTGATCTGTCAGCTCATGCTGGCATTTTGGACTTCACGTCCTAACCAAGTCACTCTTTAACATACTACCATAACAACTATTAATATATTTTGACCATTTTGAGGTAAACAACCCTTTAGGCTCTCATGCCAATATTCACAAAATTGGAGCAATATATATAAAAATACCTTGTGTACCAACTAAGCTTCAATCAAAACTGTATTCTATATTTCTAGGAATGCTTTTTTATTCTGAAGATCGGAAAGCATTTGGAAATGCAAGAATCTTCAAACCGCTAGTTGAAGAAATTAATAAGCTCTTTAGTGATGGAGTAGAGGTAAAAGTTCGGAATTATAAAAGGGTTGTATTGATACCTTCTCTAATACTGGGTGATAATTTAGGATTAAATTCGATACCGATACTTGGATTCGTTGAGTCTTTCAGTGCACATTACTGTTGCCGATTTTGTAGTATTCACAAAAAAGATTTAAGAACTGCAATTAAATTTATGCCAGATATTTGTACACCAATTGATGTAAATTTGTACAACATTATGAGAAATGAGAATTTTGTTAACTCAAGTATTAAAGAAGATTTAATTTGGAATCATGCATCATTATTTCATGTTGCGAATAATTTGTCTGTGGATATAATGCACGATCTACTAGAAGGAGTTTGTAGATATGACATTGCATTACTACTCGATATTTTCATCAATAGAGAACATTTTTTCACCTTGCAGCAATTAAATTATAGGATTCTTACATTTAATTATGGATTTGTTAATGTTGATAAACCACCCCTTTTTAATACTGTTTTTTTCCCAAAGAAAAATATCAAAATGTCGGCATCTGAAATGCAGTGTTTTGTTGAAAACTTTGCATTACTTATTGGTGATTTCATTCCTGAAGGATGTAAAGAGTGGGAGCTATATATTGATTTACGTAAAATTCTCGCCATTTGTTTTAGTGATATTGTCCACAAAGATTTGTATGAACTTTTAGATCATGTTGTAAAAGAACATAATGAATTGTATCTAACAATTTCAAAGAGCAATCTAACTATAAAATTTCATTTATTACTACATTATGCATTTGTAATGAAAAATGTTGGTTCCTTGAAGCACATTTCTTCTATTCGGTTCGAAGCGTTTCATCAAACTTTAAAAAAAAATAGCATATAATAGTAAATACAAACTAAATATTATTGAGACTATTAGCATTAAAAACAGTATTCAAATTCCAACTTCTTATTGAATTATAATGAATTAACATCACATCATTTGGCGCATGGTATCTTAAAAATATTAGAAAGAGAAAGTTATGAAAGGTATAAGATTAGGTGTACAGGTAGAGTCTTTCATACTAAATTCATCAAACTTAATGAATTCCACATAAAAGCTGGCGCTGTTGTACTTACTGCAGCTAACAAATTTGCTCAAATTGATTACATCATCAAATATGAAAATAGCTTTTATTTTTGTTTATCTTCATTGGGAATAGTTTTTTTCGATTCCCATTATATTGCTTATAACGTTGAAAAGGAATATGTTTATTTCGCTCTTCCAATAAAATCTATTAATTTGAAGCATTTGTCATATATTTCTTTAACTGCCAATGAAGTACAAATGATTAATTTTAATAATATAATATTTGATGTGCTACAAAATAGTTAACTCTTGAAAATTTTAATAATTATATAAATAAAAAACTTATAACTTACAAAAGAGCTTGTTTTTATGAAAACCTATACTTTTATTTAGAAATTTAAACATTCAAAAACTTTCAATATTCTACTAAGATTGAAATATATTACCTACATCCCTCAAAAATTAGCAAATACTTGAATTCAACAAGAATTATTTTTCAACTAAAACATAATTCCAAATAAGACAAAATTTTTTTTAAATACTCAGTATTCATCCGAATTTTAAATTTATTTGAATAACAACTGAAGATTTTTTTAGGTCTCTTGTACTAATCAGGACTATATTTTATGGTTGCTTGATATATTATACTGTAGTCCAATTAACCATAATATATTTTTGTAGCTATGTGTACGTTGTTGATACAGAAATATTCGTGGTTACTACAACTATATCTAGTGGCCGTAATTATCATACTTTGACTGATAGAACATAATCCATGATGATTGCAATAATTTGACATATTCTGAATGACTATTCTATGGCTGTTTTTGCATAATTTTAGTACTTAAGACGGAAAATTTTGGTTGAGGTAAATATATTATAATTGATCCAGAAATATAATTTTGATTAATGTAACTATACTAATCTATATTATCGTATTGAAAACAATAAGGATGATTAACAAGAACATGTATTATTATTACGAAATGATGACCACAGTCATGATTTTATTATCACAAAAATAGTTTGCGAAAAGTTATTCAACTATAGTATTATTGTAATATAGTACTTCCAACTATAAAGTCCAACTATATTATAGTTCTTTAAAAACATTGTTGAACTGATTATATTTTTTCTCTGAGTGTATATACTACGTGTGCATATTTATCAAATAAAACAATTCAACTCACTTTATATTTATTTTATAAATATATTGCTTTCTTAGCGAACTTATAATGCAATCTTTTGCCAATAAGTGTTCTCTCTGACTCAAACTTATATATCTTGAGTTTTGTCTCAATACAACTATTATTGGAAATCGTGCTTTACTAATCTGTGTCAATGAGTGTGTTTGAATCTCTGACCTGGTAACAAATTTTTGATCTCATTCTAATATTACCATTGGGAAAGTGTGTTTTCGAATGCGTTTAAATCTCTGACCCAATCACTTGTGTACAATTCCTTTCAACTCCAACCAGTGGGAAATTGTAGAAAATAATCGTGATAATTTTAGTGATAGTTATAAGGAAGTGGACAGTGTTGAAGAGATAAACCACTGCTTTGCATCCAAATTTACCAGTGCATTCATTTCAGCGTCACTTAACTCAAATTTTCGTGTACGTTCTAACTACGGGCAGTACAGATACCGTTACACAATTTTAGGATATATTCCAAATATTCTTCCTTCTTGGTACCTAGTCACGCGCAGAACTTTGCGTGACGTCTAGGCAAACGAACGCCTTCCGTTATGGGGCCCGTTGGCTCTACCACCTGGTCGAGCGGTCACCGTGGCGTAGAGTGGAGTTCGAGTGCCCCAATGTTACACCAGTGGAAACGTAATGAACAAGAAGGAAAGTTTTACCTGGATTTCCAGCTTCGGGCGGTCGAGTTTGCGGGCTATTTCGCCTGACGTGCTCCCTTCCTCTTCAAAGGGAAAAGTAGAACTTGATTTTCGTCGCTTTTTCACTTTATTTTATTCTTTTCTCTTCTTTTTAAAACAATAAAACAAAAACAACTTTTTACTTTTAACTTTTAAGAAAACTCCTTTCTTTTCTTTATTTCTTCCTAATTTCTTCGTTTTTTCGGTTTTTAATTTTAGTCTGACCTCTTACTACAAGACTCTGATTTACAATAATGGCGCCTTCTTCATTTTTCCTTTACCGAACCCTAACTTTCATGAGACCTAAACTTATCTAGCGACCTCTCGTTGTCCCTAGCTTAAAATTTTTCTCGTTGTACAGTTCTGATATAATTTTATCTTAATCTTAAATTACCTTCATTTACTTTAGATTTTATTTCAATAGTTTTCAATTTCGACAAATTTTGAACTAAGTACTAGTTGACATTTACTTTAGATTTTATTTTAATAGTTTTCAAGTTCGACAAAAGTTTGAACTAAGTACTTGCTGACATTTACTTTAGATTTCATTTTAATAGTTTTCAAGTTTGACAAATTTTGAACTAAGTACTAGTTGACATTTCCTTTAGATTTTATTATAATAGTTTTCAAGTTTGACAAATTTTGAACTAAGTACTAGTTGACATTTCCTTTAGATTTCATTTTAATAGTTTTCAAGTTTGAAAAATTTTGAACTAAGTACTAAAGGAAGGGGTACAAATATGGGATACCTATTTTAGTTTTAATGATAAAAGGCCCCAAAATAGACATATCCAAAAAATAAATGGCATAAAGATAGAAAATTTTGTTTACTTATCACTGATATTAACATAAATAATGTAGACTACAACAGGCTCAAAATTTATTTAT